>OY101442.1:126371954-126971954 GCA_956483585.1 Gymnocheta viridis | reverse complement strand
TGACTTAAAAACAAATAAATTAAAAAGAAAAATATTTTGAAGCTAATGAATGTTAGATTAATGTCTGCTGAGTTTCTTCCGATAGTAGTGATTGTTGCAATTGTACACATATGGGTGTGTTCTAGTTAGAATGAACCTTGTCTAACCTCTGATAAAATTAAGGCCACATTATTGTCGACTGCAAGAGCTTCAGTAGGAATCTTTAAGCATTTCCACTTGTCAGGTGGAAACAGTTTTGTAATTCAATTTTAATTGCGAGTATTATTTATTTGACAGCAAGTTTGTTTTATTTTTTTATATGAAATATTAAATGTTTTGTCTGGACATTTGCTGCCTGCGCTGCCTTACTGACATTGTGGGTCTTATTACTCGTTTTTATTTGTTTCTTTGTTTTCTTTGCTTTATTTATCTAAGCCTGGACATATTTTAATTTGCTCGTTTATTATATTCTGCTTCCTATTATTTGTGTACAAAATACTCATGTTCTTTGATTTTATAAAACTGGCATATTTAAATATAACAACTGGCAGAGTATTTATTTCTATTTTTATTTATTTTTAGAAGTATTATACTCTATTTTTAGAAAGAACATTGTGACCGATGATTTTAAAATATGTTGTGGTCAGTAGGATAACTTGGTGCTTAAAGTTTTCTTTCATTAACATATAATGAAATTCCATAATATTAGTTTTAATGTATACAATAAAATTTATCAGTTTCGATTCAGTTTAAAAACCAAAAAATTATATATTTTTTTTAATGTTTGCGTTTTCTAATGAGCTGCATAAAACTTTTATAGCTTGTTGTAATAACAATAACAAAAAACAACACTTTAAGATTTCTTTTATTATTTCAAAGGAAAACTACAATAAAAATTTTATATAATTGTCCCTACAAGCGTGCTGGTGGAGCAGCAATATCAACATAGAAAAAATGCCCTTTTATTATGTATTCCTGGGTTGCATTCTAAAAATTAATACTTTAGTACAATAACAACAACAAAATAAAAAATAAAAATAAAAAGTTGTTCTCTTTTATCTTCTTTAACTGCATTATTAGACAAGCAGAACGCAGAGGCAAGCCAACAGACAGTTATGATACAATTTTCCTAAAACAGAAAAACTTTAAGAAACGTTGCACTTGTAAATGTAAAAATTTCCAAAAAGTAGAGTTGCAATACACTCACACACACACACACACACACTTGACTTTTATTGCATCAAGTAGTATAACTTGTGCTCGTTCTGTTGTTTGTTTTAGCAATTACAAGAGAACACCTGCAATTTTGTTGCCGTAAATATTTGCCGCAACACTTACGACGACGATAGCGACGTGTAATATTTTTTCTATTTGGAAAATGTAGCCTTGGATACGAGTTAAGCTTTAAACTGAAAGTTTGTTTTTCCTGTTTAATTTTTCCCAAAAAAAAACTCAACAAAAAAGTTCAAATAGGAGTTAAATATTTTCTACTTGTTTTGGTGTTATAAAAGCAAAAGAAGCAACATTTGTTACAAATTGCATTAGTTTGGTTATTCTTTTTATAGAAAATGAACACAAACACAATTTTTATTCTTGTTAAGTTTTTTAAACTTTGGATGTTTTTGGTGCCTACGAAAGAAAATCCTCGCTAAAGCTGCAAAAAATGAAAAAAACAGTGGATCGCAGGGAAAAATTCAAGAATAATTATTTATATTTATTATTCGTATTATTATTGGAATAAAAGTAGCAACTATTATCGAAGTTTATATCTTTCATTTCATGAAAAATCCGTAAGAATGTCTCTGTAGCGTTCGCCGTTAAAAGATACTTGTACTTGGTCCAACCTCCACCAATAAATTATAGACAATCATATGTGTTTTAAATTTCGCCTTCTTTTAATATTTTACTTTAAGCAACTTACTATTCGCTAAAAGCTTTCACTTACAAGGATGCACTTTCAAATCAGTAATAAAGAAATAATTTTTTCAATTGTGAAACGTTCAGGTGGGAATTCCTCACATGAAAATTATAAATTTCGTAACAACGATTGCAGGCAAAAGATCTACCTTAAAAGCCAACTTACGGAAAGTTATAGATCAAAACTACTATTAAAAAAAATCAAAATCAATGTGCGGTAAATCGTCATTTGAAAGTGAGAACAAGGATAATTAAGACTTCTATATTCGGCTGTCCCGAATTTCATTGTATTTAAGTGAGAACAGTTGTTTGAATAAAAGAACTTCTTTCTGTTTGTTCCTAAGAAAATGGTCACAAGAAACCAAAAACATAGACCTTCGTCATTCGTGAGCCGAGATCGCTGATTTTCTTAGTAAAAATCTTCGATCAAGTTCCAACGACTCTATACATCATTTACGGTCGTAAAGTATCTGGTGCTTTCAGAAAAACAAATTACTCAACTGTTACTTAAGTATGTAAGTCTAACAGAACGGAGGTTATCGGTTCGCTTCACACCTAAAACTCTGGTCTGTGTCATTAAAATATATTTGTTGCCACCGTTTTAAAAAACAAAAACAAACTTTTTATAGTTTCTGAAAACCTCATTTCATTGGTTGAATTTAAAACATTTTGCTGCTGCACTTTCAACTCTTGCACCATAATAAAAAAAGAAAAAAAAAATTCAACGTCTGTAAACATGGCAGTATTTGGTTTCTTTGCTGTGTTTTCTTGTAAGCTTTCCTTAAGTACATAATGAAATTTGCTGACAGCTTTCTACAATCCATATAATGCAAAAAGCCGAAAATGTTAATGCTACAGAACTACTCGAGCATGAGAATATTTGAGTTTGCTATTGCTTTGCATTATTCTCATTCTGCATTTGTGTGAAATGTATGTGGCTCAGAGAGGGTATGAATGGATGTATGAATGTATGTGTCTGGAGTTTCCTTTTTAAGAAGGAGGCCGTTAAAACGTAAATTTTAATTTTTGTAAGATAAATAAATAAAAGCCAGTATCAAAGTTTTAGTTTTGGTTCTTGTGATGTTTTGTCTGTTTGAAATGCGTCATAGAAAAATTAAGTGTATTTTTAGGAAAGTTTTGGCGAAGCTTGGGATTCTTATATCTGCAACAATAATAATTTTATTTATGCATTTTTTATTGAATATTTCGTTGTCTTTTTGATTATCCTGATCACTATTGATTTATTTTTAAGGCGTAAAATAACCATTTCGAGCGAAACCGAAAAGAGGCAAATCATATTTTATTCTGTAAAATTTAGTAACATGTGGTAATTCTTAACACATTTCAGAATCGTTTAAGAATTTTGATATCGATTTGTTAAATTATGTTCCACATACGTACGTACGAACACATATATAAGTAAATTAAAGAAAAAATATATTTTCTTGAGATTGTTCAGATGTATTAATAGAGAAAATAAACATTTAGAGCAAATTGCTCTTTTTGCACTCAACTGTATATTTAATATATAATTTTTTAATCCTTTGCCTCTACTCATATTCTGAAATTCTATTATTTACGAAAAGGGTAGATGAATGTGTATGTACGAGTATGTGCTCATGCCAGAAGGAATGGTTGGTTTTATGGGGTGGTTATAGAATGTATTTGGTAGCTATAATGTTCAGCTATTAGCGAAAGTAGAATAAATAATATAATTTTTTCTGTGGTTTACACATGATTGATACCAAATGCTTAGCATAAAATCTCACGGGATCAAACGAGCAGATAGACTGGAAGAAAAGTTCAATTTCATATTGAAATACCATGTGGTTTGTTAATAGATAGAATGTAGGGTTGCCATTCCGCTTTATGCTTATCCCGATATTAATTAAAATTCTCTCACTAAATGCATATTTTCACACTAATTGCTTCTTTTCCGAAAAATACTTAGTTTCTTTTTTTTTGAGCTGAATAATGTCAGCGATACCAAAATTTTTTTATTTGTGGTATCATTTTGGTTGACAAAAAATAAACGAAAGCAAACACTGAATGTTTTTGGGTTCGAGTATTAAAAAAACGTACAACTTTTGTTCCCACACCCAAATACGTGCTTGTGAGACCAAATAGGAGTGTGTCCTAGAAACCAAAAAAATAGCAGTGAATGTCGGCAGAGATGAAATTATTTAGAATATTAGTATAAACGCTTAGAAGAGGGTGATCAATGATAAATACCTTCATTCCCACACATGTTTACATATGTACTAGAACATATGTACATATGTATATATGGTTATCATTACGTGTAGCATTACAACATTATGTTGCAATTATGATGTAGACAAATTTTTATTGACTGGAACTACACACTCTTACTCAAATAAATAAATATAAACTTGTACAGCATGTTAAGGGAATTGTTTGCTAATTTACAAACCAGCCAAATGATTAATAAAAATAAAAATATGACGAACATACAACAAATCCAATTTTGACACATTAAGCGTCGGTGGTTAAATACAATTTTGAGGCAAACATGCAGACAATGTAAACTTTTCTGTCGATGATTGACATGTGATATAGAAAATTGTAACGCAAATACTCGAACTCTTAATCATTATTAAAGAAATTATTAAGTCGCATGGGAATATATTTTCGTTCTGACCGTTAGTAAAATGTTTTAAGGGCGAAAAGGTTAAATATTTGAAAAGGTAAACGCTTAGTTTTATTTGCTTTGATTTTGCACTACAAATAATCGTGAGAAATAAAATATTGTTACACTCTGGTAATTCAGCATTTTTTACTACTTTAGTTCTATAATTTATTATTTTAGAGATCCATTTTGATTAACATATCGCACTTGATCAACAAGAGGGTATTAACTCGAAATTTTAAAATTTTCAACAGAAGCAAAATACTTTTTGATTTTACATCAAAGGTATATGAAAAATAGATTTTAAATCATCCGTTTCATTAGCGAAACATAGACAAAACAATGTGAAATTTTTACAGCAGCTAAATATGAATATTAGAATGCAAGTTTTGGATAAAAGTGAAAAAATTTAAATTTCGAGTTAATACCCTCTTGTTGATCAAGTGCGATATGTGTATGAAAATGCCGGTATTTATTGATAGCAAACAATCTGTTGTTATTATTTTATATTTGAAACAAAGGTTTCTGTTTGCATTTTATTGTTTAAAAACTTCCATACATAAAAGCTCGAATATGGTGGGACTACAATCAAATCAATCCATCCATCCGTAGTTAAATCAATCCCATGGCGAAGTTAAAAATACAGTAATCCCAGATTTTCTAAAATCAAGTACAGAAAGATTAATTTAAGTACGGACGGATTCAAAAGCTCATTTTAATTTAAGAATTTTTTAGTTGATTCAAGATTTTTCACGTGATTAAATAATTTTGTACTCATTTTAAGAAACTCCAGGACAGGATCGTACTTAAACTAAGTAGAAAATACGTGAATTTAGTGCGGCGCTTTTCTTTCTGTGTACAATAATGTATTGGATTATAATACAATAACCAATATAATCACCATGTCTGCACGCGCATATGTATGTGTGTGTGCACACCATATGAATGTCATGTATTACATACGTTTTGTAAATTAATGTGTGCTGTAATTCTCATTTGGTTCTTCAAGAAATTTATGATAAGGTCTCATATTTTTATTATATTTGATCATAGGTTAGATAAATGTTATGATTACTCATTACCATATTATCTTCCTATTAAATAAATATTACTCCTTTATGGCAACGTAGTCATATCACAAAAAACTCAAAAAATAAGTTTTTTGAGATTATTGGCTTAAATAGATTAATGCATAGGTTTAAAAATAATATGAGTTGAATTCAATCATACAGATTAATCATATTATGTTTCGGCAAGAAGCATATAATTCAATTATAGTAATTTGCTCTTATGTTTTTCTTAGCGTGGCCCGCAAACAATTTTCATTGTTTTTTTTTTGTTTGAAAATAAAATCGGTTGAACCGTGTCGGGGGCTCTCTCGAAATTAAAATAAATGTTGCAAAGTTATCAGAATACAATGGAACTCCTACGGTCTGCTACTGATCTCTGAAAGAAAATCGTTCGATTCATCTTAATGATGCTAGAAAAATTTAAATTTCATGTGATGTTTGTTACTTCTTCAATGGAACCAACTATTTATTAATGATTTCATAACTTTTACGGCCTGGTTTTTATGCTGTTATCCCTAACTGAATTTTTTTTAATTTCTCTTTAACCTCGAATTGGCAAAAATTTAATAAAGATAAAAACTTTTAACTATTTTATTTAAAAATTGACGAATAAAATATACAATATAAAATATATTTCTGATTTTGCATCTATTGCCAATCGCAGATATTTGACCAAACTACAATAATTTAGCATGCGGCCGTAATCAAATTATGCAGCACACTAGCACATACATACATACGTATATACATACATACATACATACATACATACATACATACATACATACATACATTTGTAAACACATTACCCAGCGATGAGGAAGACAATAAGTATGTCAGCCATCCAAAATTAATGATTCTATTCCACAGTCAATTATCATAAATTTGTCAAATCATAACACAAGAGAACTTCGGCAGAATAGAAAATCAAATAAAGAATTTCAAAACATTTTTCATTAAATGGATCAATGAACACAGACAATACTCCAGAGACCGCCATATCCTAATTACTATTAAGAACAAACCCATTTATGTGTTGAACCACATGTACTCAGTACAGCAATATTTACAGAGTGGACTAAAGTTTATATTCAACATATTGATATAAAAAGAAACAAATGAAAAATGAAAACTGTTGCAATATCAACATGCAACAATAATAATTTTCAAGATGCAAATCTCATATATCACTTAAGCCATTAGAATTACTCAATGGCTGGCCAGGACAAATGGTCATACATAAGTTTACATGTATGTATATCCACGAATACATTCATATACATTTTAGAGTGAACATTAAACATATTAGAGGGAGGAATTTCATTTCATTGTGCGACGTTACTGTCTTCCTTGTGCAGCCATGAGCAAAACTGTACTGAACGAAATATACACTCACACGTTTACGGTCAATTGTATCCATTATTCATTACATTTAATTTATGAATTATGTACGTTTATGAAATATTATATTTTGTCCTTCATAAGGATAATTATAAGTTTGTTTCTGCAGGAAGGAAAAATAGCGAAACTTTCGAGAGTTCGAAGAATTTTTAATCAATTATTTTGAATTTTTATACATCCATAACGAACATTTGCTGCAATAATGTCATAACTCAAGAAATTCAACCGCCATAATAAATAATGCAGAGTCGATCGTCAGCTCAATCTTCATGATATATAAAAATGTCAAACAAATTTCAGCGATAATCGTGCTAAAAGCCTTCTTGGCGATGTCATTTGGCTGCCTCTGAGCTGCGAATTGACCCCTCCAGACTGATGCTTTGCGAATCATCAAGAATCAATCCACACCCCGTGAAAGCTGAAATCGTCTAAACAATTCGTGGGATAGAACCTGATACGGCAACCGAAGTCTTGGAAAATTCGAGTGACAGAATAGGATACTGCGAAGGCAGCCGCAGCAGTCACTTGAATGAAATCATGTTTCATATATAATGGAAATATTTGTTGCTTCTAATAAAACCATAATATACCAAAAAGCGATTAAGTTTAGTTAATTTTATTTAATTTTTAGAAAGATACTTGTATTTGGACTCACTTCCTTAAAAGAGAATGTTGTTTTATTTTTTATTAATTGTTGAGTAAATTAAAAACTTTCAACTCATTTTCTATAAAACTAGTTTTTTTTAAGTTATTACTCTATTACAGCTAATAGACATACCTGAATCAGAGCCTTGAGCGTTGCGTTAGTAAGAGGGTACGAATTCGCAGTACATTCAGAGTAAATTTTTTTCTTATAATACATTGTAAATACGTACCCTGTTGTTAACGCGACGCTCAACGTTCTGATTTAGGTATGGCTGTAAGGCTCGATATATTGTGAAATGAAAGAATTATGAAAAGCCCAAATAAAGATAATTAGAAACTGAAATTTCACTGAACAATGTATTTAGAACGTAAATCAAAACCACATTCATATCCTGACATTTCTTATTATTCCTTCGACCTCTCAGATTCAATGATATATCTTATCCTACATATAAAAAATATCGCAATTATAACTTACATCAGGACTACTAAGGTGGTGAAAGCAAAGTACCAAGTAGTAGGTACCGAGTATCGAGTATTTTCTATATTTTTTGGGTAACCAATAGTTTTGGAGAGGTATTTTCATAATTGAATTGAATATAAAATGAAAGAGCTAAAATATAATTCTGTCTAAATGTACAAGTTTGCATTTTAAATGATTTTTAAAAATATCTATTTCGCTACACACATCGTGGTTTTTTGTGGAACAATTTTTAAAAAATTTTCTATGTCAAGGTTTTATATTATGCGAGTAATCAATAAACTAGACATCTAAACATACAATTACATCTGCTTCAAACAAGTAACAAAAATTATAGAAAACATGTTTTATGCAACAGCAGCAACAACCAACATGTTTAATATTGTGCATGTCAGTGTGCTGCGAGTTCGTGTGTTTGTTTCAAATGTCTCAATGAGCTTTACAACTACAAACAATAAACTACTCGTACAAGGACATAAACACAAATTTTTTTTATTTTACTCTTTTCTTAACTTTATGCAGCTGTTGTAACTGTTACCAATACCCCTCTCTCTCTCTCTCTCACTCTTCTATCACGTCAAATATTTAATGAAATAAGCGTAACAAATATTCTTGGGTAAGTGTTGATTTAAGAAGTATGTCTTTACATGCTTAAATATACATTAGAGTTTTCAGTCGGTTAAACGATTAATTACAGATTGATTTAAAGTTGGCTTCGTCCAGTAACGGTTGATTAACCAATTCATTTCTTTTAGTGTTTCAACATATTTTTATGCGATTAATTTATTTAAACGGAATTAAACGAAACTATTAGAAGTGTTAAGAACTTGAAAAACTCAAAAGTTTTATGTGTTTAGAGAAACTCAGATTAAAGAACGAGAAACTGGACATTCTTTGTTATCGATTGCTTTTTTCAAGTCAAGTTTCATGGAAATCAAAATAATGGAACATTTTAGAAGATCTCCTTTTTTTATTACCACATATTTATGAATTTTTCGTTTGTCTCATTTATTTCAAGAATTCTTATGATTGTTATGTTGTTTTTCTACTAATAAAATCTCTAAATGATAAGTAGTTTATGTGGAGTAAGTTTAATTATTTTTTAGAAAATTTTTATTGATCGGTGAACCGATTATTAACCGAATAAAGCTAAACCTCAATTAATCGGGCGAATAATTGACTGAAACAGAATGCCAGTTAATTGTATACCTGAATACAAGATAAAATTCAGTATGATAATGTAACATTGTAACATTGAGGATCAGAGCATATGCCATTTTCTATGGCATTTGTTATATCTTCAAATAATTCTTTAAAAAGCCTTTTTGAATCTATTTGGCGATAAAATGCCACTTTTACAGACCGACTTTTCTATATTATTTTTTTATAATAAAACGGACCTCCGGTTTCTCCGGATTTGAAGTTGGGATAGACTCAAACGTGTCCAGGGTCCTCTTACACAAAAATTTACAAAACTTTGGCTGTTTAGTTTTTTGCGTGGTTTTATTTACCGTCAGCTACGTGGCCGTGGCGGCACGTGCGTGAAACTACTGTTCTTCTTCTAGCTACTAAGTTTATCTACCGGATGAAAATCCAACTCCTCTACTAATCTGATTTTAATCAGATTCCTACGACTCTGGATAACTACCTCTGGGAATCCTCTATTGCTTGACCTTCAGCCAGCTCTCTATCCTCCTTCTAAACCAGTTTCTACTATTTGGGATTGGTGTGAAACGAACCACTAATTAAACCCTAATTTGGATTGCTCGCCTGTAATTCCAGCCACTTGCACTACTGACCACTTTGCCCTTCTTTTGTTTTTATTTATTTGTTTTACTTTCACCTCTATTGACACTTTGCACTGTATCTTATCACCATGACCTTTAGCCGGGAAAAGATCGATTCCTTTTGTCATCAGCCTTTTATTTTTTCATCCGGCTATAATTTTGGTTATTTTACGACTTGCCTCGTTGCTGCAGTTCTCTTGCATGTATGGGTTTGTGTTGGCTTGCTGTTGGCTGTAGCTGTAATACTCAGTGTTGATCTGCTCGCGTTCAGAATCTGATCACAAATTTGCCGGTTATTTCAAATTAACCCTGCACCTCGCTCTTTTACCGGAGTGAATATATGAATAGTGGAAAAGGATACGAGGCTCCTAAGAGCAGACTCGTCTGTGATACCAAAATACAACATATAAACATAAAAACAACATTTCGATGCTACTGAACCTAAATAATTATATTTCAGTTTAAATTAAATTACATTTTGAGTCCCTGAATATAATTTTGAAAAAGATTAACTTTTCTAGAGCCAAATCGGAGGCATTTCCATAAATAAATTTGCAATTTGTTGACCATGTGAACAAATATTTGAAAGTTTTGTGCATAAATTAAATAAAACTTTGTGAAAATATAAAAGAATGCGCTATCGAAAATCGAGAAATTTATGAGCATTTGCCTAAAATAAGGGACCGTAAGCATTACTCACTGATCATGCCTATTTCATCAAATATTTGCCCAGTCTGATTATACCTTAATACTTATTGTTGTTTTGAAACACTTATTTTTTCAGTCGTTTTTTTTTAATTTTAATTTTGTATAACAAAAATGTGTGTTGCTCTAAATATCGTTGTTATTTTTTGAGCATTGTGTTGCTTCTAGTAAATTTGTTTGCCAATTGCCATGTACTTGTACTGTTGTTATGAATTATCAACAATTGCTGTAACATTTTTTTGTTAAACCATTTTTTTTTGGTACTTAGAAGCAAAATATTTACGAAGGACATACTTAAACTTCATATTTCTGTCATGCATTTCAACCATCATTCACTACCATATTTGTGTCAGAAAAACCTACCCAACGAACTTTTAGATTTACTACTTTCAGTACTTTTTTTTGTCAAAAATATTCGATATTATTCGACATTTACGAATATATTTATTATTTGAGTGCATTCCATAATTTGTATAAATAAGATTTAAAATGTTTGGCTACTGCTCATATAGTTTTTATTAAAAACTTTTTGTTTGCTGGACGTTGCTACGAGCTACACCACCCAAAATTTGCGACTGGCTAAATAAAACACATGCAGTCTGACAGAAGGACAGACAGAAGACATGAGACCCCTGAGTAATAAATAAATGGCATTTAACATTGTCATTGTTATAAATAAATACATGTATGGTTGCAAGTGTGTATGCAAACACACTCAAATATTCATACACACACACTTTCACATTTGGATAACACAGATGCATACACGATTTACTGCGATTTTCCATTTTTTTTTGGTAGCACATGAATTGTTATATTTTATCAACAAAAAATTGTTGAATACGCAGACAAGTGTCAAATGAATGTACAATGTAAGTGCGCATAGTGGTTCCAAAGTTATTTATTTCGGAAATACGTAAGCTGGCGAAAATGTGAATTTTTCCACGTTTTGGATTTCTGTTATGTTTTCGAATATCAAAATATGAAAATAAAACTCAAAAGGAGGGCAGGTAATTGAAAGTGAACTCTAAAACAATTTTGCTCTACGAACTATTACGAAATTTCTTCGAAACATCTTCAATATCCATAAATAAAAGTTATCAGTTTCCGAATCAATAAATAATTATATATATTTTTTAATAACTGATTTAATTCTTTAGATATTGAATATATCGGGTAGCCGAAATACAAGTATTTTTTTGCTAAATTAAATGGAATAAAGTAAACTCAATTTCTTTTGCTATTCAAAGAATATCAAAGTTAATATCTTCTGATTCAGTTCGTGAAAGTGAAAAAGTAAAGTAATTATTCCTCTGTAGCGATTTCTACTCTGAAATCCACAACAAACTGCAACTCTCTGTAAATTCAATTGGCCTTTTGAAAATGCCGCCGAGATGACAACCTGCCTCTTCAGAAGAAATTATTCGGCCCATAATTTATGAACCAAAAATATACTTGTATTTGGACCACCTGCTGCATATAATCCAATTGCAATACAGGTTGCAATTCGATTATTGCGATAGAAATTTAGATTATGAAACGAAGTTTTATTGGGGGCTCTAGACTTATCAGCGATTCGCAACTAAGCAATAATCACGGGTGCAATATATATACACACATACATATAAATAAATGTAAATATGTATATATATGTATGCGTTTTCGTTAGCGTGAAAAGGAATAATAGAACTCGAATATTGGAATATGATATTTCAATAAAAAAATTTGAACTGGCTCTCACCATGATACAATAAATAAGATAAAACCGTTAAATCAGGCTGTATTTCCTGAGAGTCAAATTCGCCATGAAAAAATAATAAACATTTTTTTTTGATATGGAATTTGTTTGACAGCAATATATATAAAAGTTTTTGTTGTAATGACGTGCTTAATTTATTTATTGTATCATGTTTCTCACACACGGATGTTTTGAGAATTCGCCATACGTGAGAGAGGATCCTTTTTGCACTTAGGAATTCACGCAATGATGATTATGATATTTCTTGATTTAAATTGAATTTATTTTTTATAATTCTTTTGACATTTGCTTGGTGAAGTTTTTCTATGGTTGAATTAGTTTTTTATTCAAAATCGAAAATATAAGTATCAAACCCATGTTTTCTACATGCAAATGTGATAATAAAAACTATAAGTTACGCGTATAACCTTCGTTCATTAATTGTAAATTATTTAATTTTTAACATCCAAAAATTGTTAATTAAAAACCATTTTATTTTATAATACTTTTTATAAAAGGACGTGCCCTCAAATGGTGTGCCAAATGTTTGTTTAAAAACCAATACTAACACAAAATGTTTTACTAATATAGTCATAGATTTAGGTTCTTTTGACAGCCGACATTAGTTTTTGACAAAATATACATGGAAAGTTGGAACTGATTTCAAAATTGGCCCAAAGTCACAAAAACCGCATCGACTGTCATGGAAAACGATTTTTAAAATTGTTACAAGAATATTTATATATAATTTTAGAAATTCCTTTTGAAAACAGTTTTCAATGTCATTTACGTTTAAACTTACCAACTGACATATCTGTCATTTCCCATTAGCATGTATTTATTTTATTATTTTTTTTTTAATTTCTTTATGTCGACCAACATGTCACAATTTCATTTTATGTAAAATATAAAATATGTAAGTATGTACGTGTACAGTGCACATGCACATATACATACGTATTATGTACATATACATTAAAAAAAACAAACAATCGTGTACAATAGGCGTATAACTTTTTACAATTTCAAAATTGCTGGCCGAGTCACATGAGAGTAAAAAGAATAATGATATCTTTCGAGAGCGCACCGAACGCAATTACTTTTTTATTACAGCTTTTTTTCGAATACACCGAAATTGTATGCTCTTCTACATGTTACTGGGTTTTCGTATAAATTTTTGCTACCGAAATAATCCAACACTTTGTTTAGACTAAAGGAAGAATACCATAATATATTTATGAAAACCGCGGCTTCAGTTGTGGGATTATTAAGATCGATTTCACAATTTCATAATTTAAACAAAACTAAATTCAACAAAAAGTCCAGCAATAAGTTTAAAAAAATGTTCTTAGTAAAAAAAATATTCAAAAATTAAAAATATTCTGTAGATTTCTTTGCGTTTCGCGCGTTTTTTTTAAGACCCAAATATTTTACATTTAGTCGGCCGTTCAACAGATTGGTCGAGCTTTAAGAAAAAAGGCCCCAATTACTAAGCTGGAAATGCTGTATTCTTTCTTTTTTAGCTCATAATTTTAAGCGTCGTGTTAAAGATGAATACGTCATAAAATGTGGATCGTGTTACAATCAGGTCGAGTTAAAACAAGATGCTTAAATTATTATTATATTGCAATTAATTGTTACATTTTTCTTTCCCTTCGGAACTTGGTTTACATATGCCTCTTTTAAATCTTTTATAAATTTATACTGCTAACTTTAGCAAATTAAATAAATTTAAATTTAAATAGTGTTATTTTATTAACACTAGAAACTTAAATACAACCATAGAACTTCAGATATAGTCTTCAACCAGTGCCACATTTCTGCTCATCACTTTCTCATCTATATTATTAATAGGCAAACACGTTTTTAGATCCCTTTTACAGCCCGTAAGACAGAACCGATTTTGAAAAGATTTATATATTTTTAGTGCGGTTTTTACATAGATGTGCACAATTTTAATTTTTTCAAATATCGGTGCGATATTTAGGGAGCAATAAACGTTTAAAGTTGTTACTAACACATGCATACTTAATACACATGCATGCATCAGCTTCAACTTGAAAAATAATCAAAGTGTGCATGTGTGTTTATCCAATTTTCTTTTGCATAGAAATGAGACCCATTTGTTTCGGTCAAAATTTTCGTCCGGACTAAATTTTACTGACAGAGAGTTTTCTGTAACACGGTTCGCTCATTTAAAAAATATTTTGCAGAATATGCAATTTATAAATAAAACATAAAAATCTATGAGAAATTGTGTGGAAAAAATTACAAAGGACAAGTGCTTCTGTTGTTAATAAGTAATGAGCTAAATAAAGCAAATTTATTTCCAAGAAAAAAAAACTAAGAATAAAAGAAATTGCTCTAAAATCGCTTTTGAAACTTTTGAAATTTGTCCGGACAAAAAATTAAAATTCATCCAATTCAAGTTGAGAGTTGTCTGAACGAAGTCATTTCTCCTCTTTCTCAAGAATAGAGATATCAAACTCCATATGAAAAACAATTTGTCCGGGCAAAAATTTTATGGGTGAATCCAACTTAAGTTCTTTATTCAGGATGTTTCTTTTGTATTAAATCGTATGTATTTATGTAAATATTTAATATTAATTTCTAGAATGCGGTCGATTGAGTTGACCGTTGGATATACTAGTACATTTTAAATGACAAAGAAAAATTTTAAAGCTTAAAGCTTGAAGATTTATTCATTTATTATTATTATTATTTATTTATTGTCTTTTGTACTCGTCTTGTTTTTGTATGTATTCTATAGAATTATTATATTAATAAAATGTTTATTTTAATACAAACAAAATTATATTATAACGAATAGGACAAAAATTTAAAAGTTGATCGCTATGCAATAGTTCTTAAAAATATAAAAATAATCGTTCTGTCAAGCAGAAACATTTGCCATATAAACAGATGTATATATCACATCTATTGTTATCGTATCTTTACAATTATTTTGTACCACTAATTGCATAACATTAAATTTTTCTATTGATTATTTTCATTTGGGCTCGTCTTTGGTTCACGTCACTTTTCAAACATCATCTACAGATCACTTTGAAGCCAATAGTTGATATGTTCTTGCCGCTGCTGCTACAAGTCATCTTTTCCAGCCCTTGACCAGCTGCTGCAACCGACTATAAAAATTACTTCCTTCATTATTTTAATAAAAAAATTGAGATCGACCGGTGTCATAGTTTTCAATCATTTTCAAACAAAGACTAAACGTACATAATGCAATTATTTTATGCTATTTTTTTAATTCTCTTTTAAAGTTGACCGTTTATACGAAACTAATTGAATGGGAAAAATAAACTTCAGGAATAAAAATAATAATAAGTTACCGAAAACATTTTGTGTTTAAGGAACAAGTTTTACAAATAGTTGCATTTAAAATTCAAAGCAACAAAAGCTATTTCGTTAAAAAGTTACAGATAAAATTATTCAAAGGTAATCGATGTAGAGTGCGTACAATTGGTGATTATTTCTTATATTTTTTCTTTTTTTCCCCTAGAAATTTAAATTGTTTTTTGTTCATATTATTTTTATGTATATTTATGTGTTCATGCTACATTTTTTGTCGTACTTTGTTTGTTTGATGACTATAATCGAATAACAACAATTTGTCCGCGAATGTTTACAAAGTCATTTATCACTTAAACAGCCTTTTAAATTTTCTACGTTAAGGACTTTCCTCCTGGGCTCTTGCATACTTTTACTTTTCATGGTTTTAACTCTGTTTTTTTTTTTAACTTAGTTTAAGCAAATTGTTTGTATCTTTTTGGCCTGTGAGTTTAGTTGAAGTGAATTTGTTTAAAAGTGGGTGGGAAGTCAATGCAAGTCAAATATACTGGGATTGAATTTATGATGAAAGTTGAAATTTCTGTTGACGTGCTCAGTTTTAACGTGATATTAATGATTTTGAGTGTTTTTCAATGTTTAGAGATTTTTGAAAAGTAAAAAAAAGAAAACACTGACACAGTGTAAAAAAAGTCAATGTTATCGAAAGATGAAGTTGTTTTTGATGTTACTTTTATATTAATTACTCTTCCAAAAAAAAAACAGGACAGGTAATAAAAAATCATTATTTATAAGACGAAAAAAACTTTAGGTTCTGGGTTATTTTGTGCACAGAAAAAAATTTAAAATATTCTATGATGCCGATGTCTTATATTTTTGATAAACAATTTTTTTTTAAATCCAACATATTTTTGTTAAATTTACAACCGTTGTAATGTACAATATAGTATCAAATAAAACTGCGAAGATTGTGAAGATCACTTTGTTACGCTCCAACACGTCAAAATTTTTAAAGAAGAGAAATTAAATTTTTCGACCACTTAAATATTAATCTCTTTTTTATTTTAATAAGTTTTATTAACTATTTATAATCAAAGCTTCGTATATTAACAATGAATTTGTCTTTTTTTGGAATTCTTGATTGATCAGTAAAAGTTGGTTTTTGTTTTTGTTTCAATTATTTTTACATATGTATTTCTAGGTGGACAGAAGATATAATCTTTACAACTATTTTATGTTAACGTACACAACATTTATTGCTAACCGCAATGATGGTGGATATGTTTTTCAAATTTCATGAGAAGACATGGCTGGGAAACTATTATTTATTTAACTAATAAAATAATTGTAAAAATTATATTTATATTGCAACAACTGTCATAATTATGATTAAAAAATCGTTAACAATTACATTAAACAACGCGTTAAACTATGCAAACTATGTCCGAATTCAGTTTTTAGAAGCTCTCTGCCCTTAAATCTCATTGTAACTTTGATTTTATGTCCGCGGGCAAGTAAGTCTCTTGCTAGACGCAATTTTGTTTCGTAATCGTGATCGCCAATGTTGGGGCCCAGTTTAATTTCTTTTATAGTTAATGTTTTTAGTTTCTCTTTTGCTTCACTTGCTTTCTTTTTTATATCATACTTTTGCTTGCTATAATCCAGAGCTTTACATACTGGAGGAGTTTAATCAGGTGCAATTTCTACCAAGGAAAATTTTTAATTTCATAAAAAAATATATTAAGGTGCACAAGAACCTTCTCGCTTCGATTTTTTATAATTGTGAGTTGAAATTAACTACGTGATCGACATGCTTAACGTAAGCAATATTGCTTTATTTATTTTTTTTATTTGGTAGTCGAGATGCGGAATAGGGAAATTACAATAACAAAAACAAAATTACAATTACGAATTATTTGTTTCTGCTTTGAGTATATATTACTGAGTTCGAGCAAAACGGCTTAGAAGGGCCTGATTGCTTTACAGTTTTTGTTTTTCAGTGGCACCAACCGGATCAACACTGAGTTCTCTCTTATTACCCTAAATTTTAACATGAAACAACAAATCATTCCTTTTCACTCTAAAGGAATTTGTACAACAAAAGCATTAATATTAACTAATTCATTTAACAAAAATATTAAAAACTCTTCGATAATATCTACAATATTTTTGAATATTTTTTCCTTTCATATGTACACACGTATACACAATAAAATATTTATTTTTCAAGTTTTAAGTGTAGAGTAGAAAGTGTAGTGTAATTCAATACAATTTTATTTGTTAAAACAAAAGTTTAGGAATTTTAAAAACGTTTTATTTGGATTTACAGTTCAAACAATAAACAATTTTCCTCACATAAAGGAACATACATACATATAAATATCATGAGCCTGCAAAACTTAAAAGCGAAATAGCTTCATAAAGTCCCGGTTCACAAATTCCAAATTTTGCTGCTCAACTTCTTTTGAATTCCCTTTTAAAGCTGCCTTAATGTTCACACAGAGAAGCAAAGATTCAAAAGAAATGTTAAATAATAACCTGCATCTTCGTGTTTATAATTCCAAATGGCACAACAAAACGGGACTCCCAGTAAAACTCAGCGCGTTTGGAGTAGCCCGCAAATGACCAAAACTAATCCAAAGGTGTATAAAAAACGTGAAATTTTTAACGTTGCGATATCCTGGGGCTGAACCATATAGTTCACGTTTGCATTACATCGGACTAACCAAAAAACTACTCCATGTCAATAATACACGAACCACTCGCAAGTAGTACGATCGCGAAAGCAGGAACAATTATCGTATAGCAATAAGTTCTTGTTTGAAAATGAAATAGTCCATGGCTGCATTACATAGAAACATGTTGTAACTAGTCCATTTCAGCTATAATCCTTGCCGATAATATTGGACTACGTGGTTCATTATTAGCTGAAGCGGGTCATTTGCGGACTAGTCCAAACACGCGTGTATAGACTAGTTGTGTTTTTCGCAGGGTTATTGAATCCTTTTGTAATTATGTGTGTACGTGAACAATTGTGTGTTGTAGCCGAATTCTGTGCAACTTTAGAATATTTCAATTTGTGTTTCCTGGTGTTTTTAAACGATTTTCTGGCAATAGATTGTAACATGTTGCTCTAAAGAAAGATATAATTTTGTTTATTTTCCCATTTTGGGGAAAATGGGTTGTGATAAAAGTTTATAAAATTAAAATTTCTGACATTTTGTGCCAACCAGGTACTAAAATGAACTCGCCTGGAATCTAATCGTTTAGAAAAATTTTTCAAATGAATTATAATTTTTTATACAAAAATGCATCCTCATAAGAATTTCAATTCTGACATGTCTCATTCCTCAGTATAATAGTGTGAAAGGAAAGATTGTTTAATTTTTTTATAAAATAGTTCAAAAGTAAAATATTTGTGAAATACTTTTTATTTTAAAGTTAATAATTAAAATCAAACAAATTACGTAGTTCAGTAGCCACAGGTCAGTTCTTAGATTCACCTCGAAACATTCGAAATAACAAAATCTAATAATAGAGAAATTATGATTCAATGTTCTTATCCTTAAATGAATTATCATTGAAGTTGCACTCTCTTTTTTTCAATAATTAATATTTTGTTTCGCTGCGGTATTGCGTGTGAATCTGTCTATTTGTCTGATTGCCATCTCTTGGTTGATACATCATTACATTAGTCCTGCGAGACGTATTCAATGTTATGAATTATGAACAAGATGTAGCAAAAAAAGAATGCGTTGGCTTTGCGGGGTGCAATGCCAAATGTTGCGTATATTTGTTAAATTCAACCAATTTGCCTCTCTATTTCCCCCGTTTAGACTGTTTTGTTTATTCAATATAAATTTTCATTAATAAATACTTCGTCGGTTGCTTTTAACTATTTTCTGCACATACTTTCTTTTGCTATTAAGTTTTCGTAATACACATAAATTGAAATGATTGTTGCATTCTTTGTATGTGTATGCTTTGGATACATATACATAAATACATAAAATCTATAATATTATGCCACATTAAGTGTTGTGGAAAATGTATTTGCTGGAGTGGGGGTTGCAAATAGACTTTCTTTATTCGTAATATTCGATAATTTTGTCGATTATAATGATGCTAAAGCTTTTTGTTTTGCTTTTAATAAAAAAATTAACATTAATACAATTCATGCTGCAAAAAATAAAAATATCTTCTGTATTCTATCTCATTTCCATTTTAATTTTTTGTAATTTTATTTTTCATTGGCATCACATTGGTACATAATATTTGCTATGATGACTTTTATCATTGATGCCAATCGAGTGAAATTACGCACATTTAGCCCGAGGGACTTGATTTTTGTGCCACCACCAATGTCATTTGTTGTTTTGTTTTCTTTTTTTACTTGAATAAGTTTACAGTGGGTCGGAACGAAATGTTTATAATTGCTATTTTATTATTATTTTTACGCCTGTAATTTCAATTTTTCGAGCCTCCTGAGACTAGAAACCATTCGACATTCACCCTTCACTTTTTCCGACGAACAAAAAGTAGCGAAACACAAATTTATAAAATAATATACAATCAAAACAACAATACAAACTTGGAGATCACAATTATTATATCTTGTAATTAAATGCGCAGAATAAAATAAAAACAAACACGATGTCTATGAAAAAATCAAGTTAAGTTAAGTTACATTTTTTCCAGTTTTCAAAGAGTGTTTAAACAGGTTTGCAAACGTTTCTGTTATTTGACCGAAACAAATCCGAGCTTGTGGTGGAAAGTGCGTACTATTTTCTGAAGTCTGTCAGTATTTATTGCATTATTTATTAACAATATTTAAAACTTAAATATTTTAGCTCACTGTACAAATACTGTACAGATGCCTTAAATTGTAGCATAATTCATATAAATACAACAAATTGCAATTATATGATTCTGTGTGTGTGAGTGTGAATATACCCACTTAAAAATTTTTGCCGAATTCATTAATATGAACGGTTCACAAGAAATCGGACATCTTATCCGGAGGAAATCCTGAAAACATTTTTGATTTATGCACAACATAGAGAATTCTGTATGAATTCTAAATAAATACCCTAAAAAATTCTAAAGGAAGTTTTGACAAATCTGAACAATGCCGGAAAAGTGTATGACCAGATTAGATAATGTTCCGACTTTTCTGACGCTTTTACGATCGGTCGTACAAAAGTCTGACAGCATTAGAAATTTAATAGAATTCTACCAATTTCGTGTAAAGTTCTCATATAAAATGTGCAGGAGGATAAAAGTTTTAATCTAGTTTATAAAACATTTCAGATTTTTTATCGCATCAGACATGTTCAGTGGGTGTTCGTACTTAAAAGAAGTTATGGGCAAGATTTATAAACTGAATAAATGAAGTCATTATTAAATTTTTTTTGGATAAAAATCATGAATAAGAAAATATTTACTTTAAAAAAATACTATTAATGAGACCGATGTGTTTGCTTTAAGGAAAATTTTAACGTTAATTAAACATCTGTTAACAAAAAGAAAAAAAAAATACAATCTAAAAAAATGAATAGACAGTAATAAATAGGTAATTATGAAATTTATATTAATCGAGATTGCCTCGATATCTTTTTTCAAAGATTTAAAAAAACTTTTGTTTTAAGGTTGTAAAGAAAATAAAATAGATTCATATCGAATATAATAATTTGTTTGTTGGGATTTTTGAATAAGTTTCAAAGCATACTATGCTTATACTATTGTAATTTTTATAACTCTTATTGAGTTTTTAAAGGTTTTTGTAAAAGTAAGTAGGTTTGAAACATTTAAAAATTAGGTTTAAGGTCTACTGATGATTTGGCTTAAGCACCAATGAAATGCATGTATATAGACTAGCTAAAAACCCTCAACAAACAAAAGTTTTTTTAAATCTTTGAAGTAATAAATAGGTTTGTTCTTTTTTTGCAGAAATGCTTTTTTCATGTTGAGTTATCCAAAGTTGAGTTTAGAAGGTCATATAGGCTCCCTGACAAATTTAGTGTCTCCAGGCGGAGGATCTAGCTATCTTGAGGGCCATAGAATTGGTAAGGAACAATATTGATAGGGGCTCGGAGATCAATTTTTATTTGGACAGCCAGGCCACTCTTAAGGCTTTAATGGGCTGTGACGTGAACTTCAAGCTAGTAGATAACCGTACGTGCACTCTCGGAGAAATCCTAGAGATTTATGAGCTAAGATTGTGCTGGTACGGGGTCACTGTAATATAAATGGCAATGAAATAGCTGTTGAGTTAGCAGAAATGGAGGGTCAGGACTGTTTGGAGTACCCGAACATACTGCGGAGTGTCGCGTTCGCTGTGTCCGGTGCTTAGTAAGTCCGTTGAGGATTCGCTCCTGGGCAGTAGTAAGGTCCACGGACCACTGTATGATTGGCAGGCTGGCGGTGAGATTAGGATCCGACTAATCGGATATTTGCGGGTTGTGTGGAGGCCCTGAGGAGCTGGAGACAGTGAGACACTTTCAGTGTCACTGTTCCAGGTTACAGAAGAACAGGCTGAAGTGGCCAGGTAGCAGATTCTTAGGCGAATTGGAGGATGTCTCGGGTTGTGGGCTCGGGAATATTGTGACCTGGCTGCGCAACAGGAGACTGGGTGTCGGGCTCACGTAGGGCATTTTTTGTGCTTAGCAGGGGTGTTGTCTCTTCTTCTTTTCCTACCTTCCACTAATTTCTCCACTCTGGAGCTGCGTTACTTGTATTTCTTTTCTTTCTTTTCATATATTTTCTTAAGGTGTCACAATGGACCATTTGAGTCTCTGGGTGAGGGTTTGGGGTGTACCTCACACCAGCCTTTATACCCAACCTAACATTTAAAATGTACCGAAATGCAATGGGATCAAATAAAAGTGCATCATTTCCATGTTCTCGATATGTTATGTACATATATACTACATATATTTCAAAATTCCACAATCGAAATGTTTGTTACTGACCTCAATGTCAGCCTGTTGCTATTTTTTCTTATTGTTCTGAGGTGCTCTATTTAGTTGGTGTTAAAATACTTCTTTTATGACACTCAGTTCAAAAAATCTTTCGCGTTTTTGTTTGCTTTTCTTATTTTCTTAATAAACAAATTGTTGTTCTCTTTATTCATTTTGAACAATTGTTTCACTCAAATATTTCTAAAAGAAACAAACATCTTACCTTTCCGTTTGTTCTAAAACTGTATAAAAACTTCCAGATGATACCTGATTTTGTTAAAATGTTTCTTTCAGCAAGACCACTTTTGTTATTTCATGAGTTTTCATCTGTTTCTGGTGTTGCAGACAAAAATGAACAGAACTTGTAAAAAAAATTGATTAAATTCTTATCGAGCTGGGTAAAAATTTTCCTTGGTTTGATGATTATGACGTTTGCTCGTCTGTTTGTTTGCTGCCATTCAATGAAATGTTTTATTTAGTTTTTTTTTTTGCATTTGAATTTAATTTTAAAGAAAACATTTGCTCACATTGAGTTCATGCATTACTATCTGTCGTAACTCGTGTGCCACATGTCAGCATCTGGCTTAAGTTCTTTCTTTTGTTTTGATTATTATTGCAAATTTTATTATTCGTGGCAAAATATCCCAGAAATTTAATACGTATGTATGTATATTATTTCGTTCATGTCCTAATTTCCTCAATCGCTTACGACCTTTGTTTAATATTCCGACAGTTTGCTTTTGTATTTTTAATAATTTCCTTAATTAACACTGTGTGACAAGATAAACCAGCTTGAAGTCGTAAAATGGTAGAATTTTTTGTAGTTTTAAGAAATTTCAAGCAGTAAAAAACAATTTTGAGGCTACCCGAGCTAAAAATTATTTAACCAAGAACCTCTATCACCGTTTTTTATTTTTTTAACAGTTTTCAAAAAAAGAGGAGCAGTTAAGATTTTTAAATCTAAATATATTTTTTTTAATTTTTAATTTGATTTTTTTAAACGCATTTTTTAAACATTATTTCTTTTTAATTTTATTTTATATCGACTAAAATGTTTCAATAATTGAGTAAAAGTTGATAAATTGAATTTTATGTTACATTCTCACCATTTTATGCATTGATAAAAATGTCAAACTTAAAAAAAATGTATAAATATATATAAAAGTATAAATAACAAATTCCGTAATCTTGTAAAAACGACCAAAACTCCCATAAATTACATAAACTGCAGTAAATTTTGTATCAATTGTCCTGAAAGTACCCGTTTTATAAGCGGGTAAAATATGTGGTATACGAAATTTGTAGTAATTTTTCTCAGTGTTAAACAGAATCAAAAGAATTTCTAGTAACAAATTCGACTTTTTTCACATCACAACACGATCGTCGGCAAGACATAAAATTGATACCGATATATCGGCGATACTACAGGTATATCGATATATCGGTGCCTGCGATATTTCTATTGTCGACAAAACAATACTTTTTAAATATTTTAGAAGCTTTTTATGAATTACCATTAAAGTTCATTTATTGAAACTGCTTAACTATTTTCAATGCTCATTCAATAAGAGAAAATACAATTGAAGAAGCATGTCTTTCATCAAACTTCATGGGTATTTGGTATTATTATTAGAGATTTTGGGGAAGATCAGCCTCTGTCCAACCTCACCTGTGGTTCTGCTAAAGCAGAAGTCAAGAGATTCCTAAAATTTCCTATTATATCTAAAGACGCACAGAGTTAAAGAAAATGAAGCAGCCGTACGAGTATTTAAGTTTTCAAATGAGTTCTGTCGCATCTGAACGGCTATTTTTCACTGTTTTCTCATTCAAACAGAGTGCCAGCTTAAACTATTTTCGGCGCAATTTAATTTTTTTTAATGTACATCCTTTTGTACACACTTGTAATTGTACGAACGGGAAAACAAAACGAATTTCAGGAGTACATGCAAAAGTTCACTCCTTTTAATTTCTGTCTCTCCTCTCGACGACAACGTAAGAATTGCAGCAACTGAGCAAATGAGCTTAGACTTGCGAAATCATCTTTCTCTGACAAATTTGAGAATACTTTGCTGAAAAAAAATTATTAATATCAATTTTAAATACTAATGATCTCGTACGCTGGAATTTTGTATAACAAAAAGAAAATACACTACTTGTGTTTTGTTAATTTTTCCTTGAATCCAAGTTCATTACGCTTGTCTGTGTCGGCATTGTCGAAAGTTTTTTGTTTTGACTGTCGGTATCGGCAAAAAAGTCATCGACGCATCCCTATTTGAAACATACACACACACACACACCAACACATTTTAAAGAAATACGCAGTAATAATTTTTTTTTAAGAAGATCTGGTTTTTGTTGTCTTTCACTAATAAATTTATTAAGGTTAGATCTTGGAACTATCACCGAGTGTTTTAGTCTATCGACCCTCTCGAATGAAAGCGCCAAATAAGGTCCCACCATTATAACCGGTCGCTACCACTTCGGAAGAGGTCACGTGACTTATTTTTAGACAGTTACTCTTCACTTTATGGCGAGTTTAAACAATTTTTGAACAAATGCAAAAATTGGTACAAATTTTTAGAATAGGTAAAATAAAAATCTTATTGTTCAAAGCAAATAATTTTCAAAAAATTACACCATCTCATGCAATCAAAATAGTTCAGATTTCTCTTTGAATCTGTAATAAGTATCGATATAAATAGCAATAAAAATAGATAATTTTAGTTTAAAAAAAAATTTCAGTGCCTAACAATCTTTTTTATGGCAACATTTGATTGGCAATAAATCAGTCTTTTTCTGTGAATCTAAAATTAAAATAAATATCTAAATGAAAGAAAATTTAAGATGGTTTGTACTCGTCGGCCAACACTGCAATCATCAATCAAAATGAAGAAAAAATATGTAAAAAAGAATTGCAAAAGGAAAACTTTTTTAAACAGGAAATTTAAAACAGTCATTAAAAACAATAATGAAATGAGGAGTTTTCTCACTTTGAACATAAAAATTCCAAAAGAAAAGAGAGTAAACAAAATGAAGCTGAACTGTCTAATGTGTGCACAACGGTTTGATAAAAAACGAAAAAAATGAAAAAAAGCAAATAAAAAATAGAATTATAAAGGAACTTTAATTATTACGATCTTATCAGCATCATCATCTGTATCATTTTATTGGCATCATAAAATTAAATTGGCAATGACAGAAAAAAGAACTATCACAGGAAGTAATTGACCAATAAGACTTTTAATTCAACAATGGCCAAAAGCAATTGATTTTTGAACAGTTAAAGATAAAAGATGTTCATATAAAAACAACACAATTAATACTCTTAAACTTTTGTGAAAATAATAAAGAAAAAGTTAAATAAAACAGATAATATAATGGGAATGATTTACTTTCAGAATGAAGTTAAAGCCTTACCTTTGAAGCTTGTTTAAAGTTTCGGTCTTCTGATATCAAATTATGTGAACTTATAACTGACAAGAACTAGATTTTCTATTGTATTTCAAAAACAGGTTTAGCTTTCTAGACATAAATATCGCCTTCAGCAACATGCAAATGGATCTAGTACAAAGACCGACACTGGGACACCTAATGAATATTTTGCACCATTCATCAATAAACTATTTCAAACCTTGAATGACTCTTGACTCTTCTAATGAAAGTCAGTACAGAGGATGGAGAAGCCCGCCTAATATCATCTGTGCACAGAAGTTCTGATTGAAAGATTGATTCACAGAGAATGTATGCCGTTCTACAAGGCATTGACGACACAAAGCTGAAAAACCAAGTTACCTCTCCACAAAAGACAGTTACGACTGAAATGACCGGTTCCAAGCCGCATGTCATATACATCTTTATGTGTAAATATCTATGTATGTATGTATGTATGTATGTACTCGTATGTTGATGTTAATAATAAAATTTTTGATATTGAAACTACTTGTTTCTTCATCGTTTTTATTTTATTAACTTAATTTTTCTTACTTCTAAGATATTTTATTACTTTTCCATACTTCGATATTATTAATATTTGCATAATAATAACTCAATTAAGTATTAAATTGTGTCTGTATTCAATGACGTGTGTCTTAATTGAGTTTGGCACATTAAGTGCTCCTTTGGTTCATTGATAAAGTGTTTTAAGTGATTTCAATGCAAAAGTCGAAATAAATAAAATCATACATATAAAAAAAGATTTTCGATTTTGTTTTTTTTAATATTTTTTGGAATGTACATGCATGTGAAGGACTAAAAATATGCAAACTGGAATAAAAAAAAGAATTCAAGTTTTACATTCGAAGTCTTATTCGTAAAAAATATTTTTGAGGGGACTTTTGTTTTGTAAATTCTAATTGTTTGGATACAATTAACAGATGGATACTAAATTATTGTCTGTGTGGCACCGATCTATTTTATTTCATCACTTTGTGATTTCATTGCATCAGTGAGTCCCGTTGCAGTCCTTAAAATCAATACAAATATGATTGAGTCTTCATGTCTACTGAGCACCTCTATCACTTTGTCCAAATGCCAGTAATTTGATACTTTTTATAGTTTTTTTTTAAATATTAGATGTTTTCTTTTGCAAAACAAAACAGAAATGGGCCTCTTAGGAAATATTAATGCAACAACACCAACTATAAACACATTGAAAGTACACACATGAAATTGCAGTTTGATTCTTCACATGATTAACATTGTTCAAAAAAAAGAACGAAGGAACAATAAATATATAAATTGCAAGAAAGAAATTAAAGCATTCGTACGGACAGAGCGATCGTATACCAAAAATTCAATTCAATCAAATTTTGTTGCTTGTTGCTTTTGTTTAAATTTGTTTGAGGGTTTTCTTTAGTTTTCTTTTTGTTTTTCTCTTCGTTGGAATTAACTACGTTCAATTGGAATATGCACATATGGCCAACACAACAGTTGTGTGGTTGATACTATTTAAACATTTTCCACTTCTATTATTAAAATATGAATGAGTGTAGCCCATAGATATTTATGAAATGTGTTCGACTACCTGAGTTTTTGCTTACTTTCTATTGCATTTCCATTCCATTTCAAAACAAACCTGGTGCATTGGTGGCCTTTGTATAGGAAACCCCTAAATATCCTGTGCTGAGAGTCTTCGCACACTTACAAACACTAACAACTGAATTAAAGTTCAAAGACCTTTAATGATTTCATGTTTCAGTTTATTCATGAAACTGTGTGAGTGCGTGTCTTTTGCTGTTATAATACATGCAACAAATTTGAAATGCTGCGTCTGGGAAACGTTAGGACAAACACATGAAAAAGGTTCTATCTATTATTGTATTGTAGGTAAGAAAACACAAACATATAGTATATCAACAAATTGATCAATGCCTGGCTTAATGAAAAACCACGTTATTAAGTAGAGAAGAGTCCTCACAACAGAGGGATAATGAGTGTGTTAGCGAAAGGCGCGTGCGCGCCTTTTTTGACCCTTAATTGCAATTCTAGCAGCTGTTCCGTTTTGTTATTATTATTTTATTTATTAAAGAAATACTTCAAACTTTTTATTTTTTACTTTAACATCTTGTACGGATTTATGAACTTGATTTAAATTTTTAATTTATATGACAGATTTATGCATTTTTAAAAGTAAAAAATATATTTTTTTTAAATCTTAATCGTTTTCGCTAAATTATGGTTTATGCTACATCTAATCTAAAGGACTTTTGAATCAAATTTGTTCCAAGAACAATTATTCCGTTCCTGGTAAAATATTATACCGATAATAGTGCACAACAAAACAACAATTTCTATATGCCTCGTACACTTCTTAAGCAACTTCTTATTAAAATTAAAATTAATTATAAAAATTCAAAGGCTCCAATTTTTTTTAAACATGTGACAACATATTTACATATGTTTATGAAGAACTTCGGTTCTATCTAAACTTACTAGCACAAACGAACCTAAAAATGCATCTTAATATGAAATTTTAAATGCAATAATGTCTTGTGCAATAAATTAAATGCAGATCTGACATGCAACAACTTAAATGGTCACCGATACCAACACAAACACAACACCGATACTAACAAAATCAAAAACCCACTTTATTTTGTTTAAATTTTTTATTGGATAATCCAGCACAAACACAACTCTCTACTTAAAAATATGTTAACGATGTACCCAGAGTCTCTAAGAAAATTGACAGGCAATTTGCTTTAGATATACGACCACACATTTTTTATAAAAGTTTTTGTTTAGAACGGAAATGTTATAAAAAAAGTTTTATAAAGTTTGCTGGGTTATGTTGAATGGCTTGCAACACTTTCATTTGGCCATTAGCTGAGAATGAATGTATGTAAATATTCCTATGAAACAAATGTCTCCATTTAAGTGCTTTGTGGCAAACAATTTTCAGAAAAATCATCGCAAATCCTTACGGAACACGTTATTACACCCTATAATTTTCAATTTTCAGTATGAAACAGACAATAATGTTGAATATATAATGGAATATAAAGTTAAAAATTTGAATAAAAAGCTTTCGATATCGAAAACTATAAAATGAAAATATCATTACAATTACCAAAGTTTTTATAGGCTTATAAATAGATTTTCTGAATTCGCAACTGTTAACCCATTATTTAACTAACATTTATTATATATTAATTTATCTTTACTTCTAAGTACTTCAATGAGTCTTTTGATATGATTTAATAGTCCCCTACCCCTGCAGTTATGTATTCCTTCAATCGACTACTCGATATTACTACAATTTCTATTTTATGGTTCGCCAGTGCAAGTCCCAAGGAAACCAACTCGAATGTTCGCATTTGTCAAAGTTATTGCTTCATTTAATTCTGCTCATATAATTAGCAAATCAATATCATTCGCATTCCCAATGGCCTGCACTAATATTGGAAAATTTAATTACATACATACCATTCCACAGAAGTGGCCGAACGACCGATCCTTGTGGTACGCCTTCGGTAACTGCATATTTTTCACTACCATCATCAGTGGCATAGAAGACTATCCAGCCAGTGAAAAGCTCTGTATGATTCAAATGTTTTTGTGCCTAAGGTCGCGATAGTGTTGTAGTCAAAGGTATCTGTTAGACATATTGGACTATAAGAAAATGGGTCGTCCGTCGGCTTATCCTCTTTCGTAATTAAATGACTTTCTGTCTTTTCCACATCGATGGAAAAACAGAATCTTTCAGACATGAGCCAAATAGATAATATAAGTGTGTTACTACAGCATATGGAATTCCATCGTGCTCCGGTCGCCTTCCTATTTGGCAGACCTGATACAGTACCTTGTATTTCGTCATATCCAACGGGAGCGGTGGGACATAAGGAACTTCGTTCCAAAAGCATTTAGCTTCACACATTCATGCAGGAGACTAAAAAATAAATAAAACATTCTTTTGATCACTCAGCTGTGAATTTCTGTGTTTGTTTAAAAAAAAAACCAAAATACGAGCAGTTGCTGGAAAATGGTTCCAATTGCAAAAATATGCTATCTCAAATGTACCAGATTGTGAAGGGGACTAATGATAATAAAAAATTACTTTCACGAAGGCATACATACTATTTCATACAAAAAAAAAAGAAGGAATAGAAATAAATATTTGCCACACTGAGTTATTTATTGTTCACGCTAAAAACTTACTTTCTATCGAGAAAAATATATTAACACAATATCTTTTTCTCTGGTTGTTTCATTGATAACTTGAATAATTAATAACTGATACAGCTGAGTAATTCTTGTATTTATTGCCAGTGAGTCGTAATCTTACAGAGAAAAACAAGTGCGGTGTATACAGCCGCAAGTAGGGTGTTTTAAATTTGAATATGGAAGCGATAAATGGAAGCTTCTTTCCGATACCACTTACAAGAAAATATAAAAGAAAAACACTTAGTCAGAATTCTATTTTTTCCTGTCAATTTTAAAAATGTTGTAATTTCTATTCGTTTTGTTTTTGTTCATTTATATCGAATTGATGCAACATTTGATTGCAAATTTGACGCCCTTTTCCGGTTTGCATTTCCTTTCATCTGGATTACGTTCTTATATCTGCATGTGCATAAGTAAGTGTGTGCGTTAAAAAGTCGATAACAAAAAAAACTTTCCTATAAATATTATTCATCTACTCCAGTGAATGAGTGAATGTGAGTGTCAAAATACAGAGTTTGTGTTGAAAAACTATTTTGATTTTGTCGTTGTGTTCAGCTTGGAAGATGAGGAGGACTTTTGAGGTGATTCAATAAAAAAAATTGTTTTGTATTGCAACCTATAGTTAAGTATTTGATTGGCATTTGTTGCATTTGAATACAACCAAAAAACCGATTGCAACATATTTCAATTCAGTCAAATTAAAAGGGGATTTTTTATCTTTTTTTTAAGAAAGAAACTTAAATAAACTACAAATCTAGTTTCCATGTTTGGCATTTTGTATATTTAGAGATTAAACTTGTTTCACCATCAGCTACACATATCATCGTTTTGACGAGTTCGTTCCATAAGGGTATATTTAGTTAACAAAATTTAAACTTGCTTGTAATGCAACAAAATGATGAAGAAGGATTTATTTACAAATTCAACAAGGGGTGCTGAAAAAGATTTTCCTGCGTATGATTTAGAAATACTAGAAGAAAAGAGTTTTTCTAAATACGTTACATTTTATTTAACATTTTATATGGAGATGCTTTTAGCGTTTGTCTATAGAAATGAGGGGAAGCATACAAAAATAAAATATTAGGAAATTAAAAAAAATCATTTTGTTGCATTTAGTGTTTTGCTCAAGCTTAGAGTATGTATTTAGGTTTTATTTGTATTATTGATTTATATATGAGACAAAATATTACTTTAGTAACATTTTGCAGGAACTCGTTTTTTTTTGTATTTACTCTTTGAGTATATTCGAACAGCTCTAAATTATATGTGGATGAAAATTTTTTTAATTAATTGCAAGATGACAGGAATACTTATGGCAACATCAGCCACTTGAAAATGCTCAGATTGTGAGAAATGTGTGGTTAGAACGAAGTTCAAATATATATTTAGGTGTCGAATATAATTATTGAATATAATTGTTTTGGGCATACACAATACGTTTGATCCTGCGTTTGTTTTAATTTTGTATTATAGGCATACAATTATTAATTATAATTTAATTATAAACATTTTTTAAAAGAAACTCCTCAAGTTTCAAGAATTAACGCTGGGTGGTGTACCTTCCCACAACATGTGAGTGCGCGTTTTCATTTGTTTTGTTGCTGACAACAGTTAAAGGGATGGTAAAAAAGCATAAAAAAATTAGGTGAAGAAGTTAAACTGTAAAATAGTTTTAATCAGCCAAAATATTTATCGTATGTTAATGCTGAATTACAAAAACTTTTTTGTTTGGTTTTCTAAAGAAGAAAACGTAACCAGAATTACTAATGAGTTTTTCCTCGAGTAAAACTCCAAACAAACTGTCTTTGAAACTGTGTGCAGCAGTAAAAATATAAAAACAACAGCAGCAATAAAGGCGACAGCTTAACCAACAAAACACTTTAAATTGTATGTTAGGAAAAATTGTATTACAAAAGATACAAACGCACGCACATACCTGATCTGATACCTTTCTTTAAACAAATGCAAGAATACCAACAAAGATGAAAACAAAAAATAAAATAAAAAAACTCAATTGAAACTTAAAAAGGTTCAGCTGCGATTGCCACGCGATTGACACACTTTGTTAACACAGCCGCACACACACACACACAAGCAAACATTCAATCAGTCAGCCATTTACAAATTGTATTATTTACTTACAGTAACTATTTTGCAATTTGCGTTTGCCTGTGTGAAGAATAGACGTTTACAGACCCCTCTATTCTTCCTTCCGCATTCATGATAATTCTGCCAGAGAAAGAGAGAGATATAGAGAGCAATAGTGAGTGCTTGGATGTATGTATGTATGTTTCTTTCATATTTGATGGACATATCCCTCCTTTATTGTAACATACTGATATCTAAAAAAGTCTCGTTCTTGAGAAAATGAGTTTAAGGTTTGTAATTTACTTAAACCTCAGTAGGAAAATAAACAAATATTCTCCTCTAAAAATTTAAATAAACAAGATATTTTAATGAATTTTTAACACAAGATGAAAAAGTATACAAAGAATAATTCTGCATTCTTAACTCGAAGCCACGTTTTTGAGATATGACTACGTTGCAATAAAGGAGCCGTATATTCATTACGAGTTTTTTTTGTTTGATCTATTGATTTGCCTTGCTTTAGCACAACAAAATATTTATCTTGTTTACTAACCTTTTTCTACTCCTTTCATTAATTTCTGATCGGTTTTGTATTGATGGTTTTTCACCCTTTCTTCGGTTAAGAAAAACAATTAAATTAATTTTATCTATATCACAAGTAGATCGGCATAGACAAGTGACTTTAATACTTTCCCAAAACTAATAAGCCAACGGGACTAGATCGCACGAGTTAGTCAATTGACAGGGCCACTCATTGCAATTAATCGTCGATCAAATTAGTAAATTAATTGATTAATTTCGTTCTTCTTCAGGTGCCACTCCATTCATGATGAAATGGCAAACCTAAAGCTCTATAACTAAAAAAAACAATCTTTATATGTTTTTCTTGTTTTATAATTTCAGAGATTTTTCATATGTCAAAGTATTTTGGTTTTATTCTACTAAAAAACTATATAAATACTTACTTATGGAAGTGTAAGGTCAACCATATTATTGTTACTCTTAATTAATGTGTTTGTATGTATGTTAAATTTTCATATACATATGTACATTTCTTTATAAACGCAAAAAAAAATGTAGTCATGTACTATTTTACATTTGCATGTGTACGAGTATGTACGAGAAAGGAAATAATATTAGGAACATTTTGCAACTGCGCCAGCTGCAAATATAACATTTGATTGCATTCAATTTTTTAATTCAAACACATGCATATATACATACACATACATACATACATACATACATGTATATACGTTTTCGTGTTTTCGTGTAGTAGAAAAATTAAGATCAAACTATGGGGTGTCAAATTAAAGGCGAAATTAAATTGAAAGTTTCTTTTCCTTGCCTTTCTGTTATATGGGCCCCTGCGTTTCTCTTAAACACGGCAGTATAGAGGGATATTACTTTCATGTGTTGTGTCAAGTAAAAATAACACTTTTCAATCTAGTGAGGGCTGCCTGCGTATCTAGAGAAAACGCACAAAATCGTTTGACTGTTACACTGATTTTCCACACGCAAAGTTTAGTTTGACAAAGTCTTTATTTTGACCAATTTTACCAAATACATACATACATGCAACTAAATAGAAGTATGTATATAAACGACGAACGAAGAAGAAATCAACTTTCTTCTTTCTCTTCCCTCCGTCAATCAAGAGACTTTGACTGTGTTTAGACGCGTCATATCTTATTGACATGATTCTTACTTTTTCTTCTTTGAACTTTCATTGTTGTTTACACAAATCATGTCATGTTGACGAGATTTATTTGCAAATACCTTTAGCCTTAAAATTACGAGTGAGAAAAAAAATGTAATGGCAGTACACGCATCTGAGTACTCGTTTCTTTTCCCCTCGTCACTCACGCCAATAAAGTAGCAGTTATGTCAATAAGACAAGACGTTTGTAAACTAAGCATATGGAATTGCAGTCTCAATCTTTTCATGCAATAAGTCATAAAATATAGCTTCACCCTCTCTTGAGAAATCTTGTTAATCATTCGCGATCGTATACGATCTATTTTTCCTTAAGCTTATGCTCAATAAAATTTTTATAAAAAATTAATAGCGATATTAACGGAAAAAATATTTGAGTTTATTCATGTATCAGAAATTTTTATTTATATTTCAAGAATTTATATTTAATTTTAAACGAAAATTGTTTGAATTAATTTTGAAATTTTCAGACGCAGTGAGTTTTTGCTGTTTGTATCACAAATTTGTAATGTAAGCGAAAACCTTAAGTTTGTCTATTGGAAGATATTTATGCTCGCGCTTAAGTGATACAAAAAATATCAAACTCGGCAAATCGACGTAACCTGATGAAAATTCGATTTTCAAAAATTGGGGTGAAATCATTAACTTCCTATTTTTGAAAGCGGGAATTTAAACAAATCTATTAATTCGATGTAACGTGTGATTTAAGCTACGCAAACTAAAACTATGTAGTAATTATAAATCAATATTTTGCTGAGCAGTAAAAATCTTCTTTTGTTGAAATTTCGCACCGTAACCACAACACAAACGCACACACGCACACACACGCACACACGCACACATTAGTGATAACAAAAGAAAAAAGGCAGCGCAAAGATAAACATCTCAGTAAAAATATTTTTCATCTATAATCCAATATAAGCGCACAGAAGACGAATAGATTATTCAAGTTTTGCTGAATATTTGTTATTGTTATAATCCGACCGAACGTTCGGCTTTAAACTTGTTTATTCATGTTCGTATTTCATCAAAGATACGCGAAAATTAACCCAAGTAAACTATTAAAGTACAAGTACGTCAAAATAAAAAGTATATAATAAAAAAAATTATTGTCAGAGTTCGGTGTTTGGATGCGGTCTGAATAATATACCGAAGTTCGTGTTCGGGCTCGGTCTGAAAAAGTGTGTTCGGTTATGTTTCTTTTGCTTGTTTGATTTTGCATTAGTACTGTGGGAATTAAAAATGACATTATTTGTCTACGTGTGAATGTCGTCAGCCGCAAGGACACACAGTTGCTCCGTTTACTAATTGAACTTTTTATCTCTCATGCATTTTCGAATATATTTAAAGGACGCATCACACAGTTTATAAAGTCAGCAATTATAATCCACAACCGCTGTAACATTTTGTCATACACATGCACACATTTACATACATATATACACGTACAAAGCCCTGTGGCTCGCAGCGATTAACGCACTTTTAGAGGCAAATCTTTGTAATAATAAAAACAACAATATGAAAAGTATAATATTCACCAATACAAAGGCGCTGTAAGTTTATAATTAAGCAGATATAAAAATAATTTTTTCAAACTTTAACACTTTGTATATATTTTATTTAAAACAATTCAGCAGAGATAGAAATTTTGAAAACGATTTTAGCCTTTTGAGCAAAGGATTCTGAATTTCTTACGAAAACTGCAATAAAGACACCAGAGACAAAAATTGCAAAAACGATAAATTTTTTTCGTTTATAAAAATAAAGTTTGAATTGAAAACAAGCAGCCAATTGAATTTTTGTAAAAATTTTTAAATTGCTAAAGCAATTTTTATAACTTCTTCTGAATATTCCCTGATTTTAGGGTTTCCGGAATGCGATTGCGTTTTAGGATATTCGGACTTGAGCGATATTGTTTTTCGCTCTATATCTATATCAAGTCCTTTTTTAAGTTTGGAAGATTAACATGCTTTTCATTATTCTGAATTTGAGGTGATTGTAATAACGATGAACTTGCAAGTAAAACTAAAACTGTTATTATTAAATTTATTATTCGAGACACCTCGCACCTTCATCAAAAACTCAACTGTTGACCCAACATTTGTCTATTTACAACTTAAAAGCTTTCGCTATTGGATTTCAATCAATGTTATTTTGTAAACAGTGTAATTACGTTTGTACATTGGAAAAATTTTTTAATATCTTCCAAAATGATTTTATGAGTTCAGAAGAAAATTTAAAACAAAAAAAGGCTAAAAGCCCCGAAGCTAAAACATAAATTTCGAGATTAAAAGACAGCAAAAGCAAAATTAATGCTCGTGATATTTTTCAATTTAATTTGATGTAAATTATATATTTAAGAATGTTTCAACATTTAGAGCGACTTTCTAATTGAATTTTTACAACAAAATTCAGTTCTTATTGTTTTTATTTTTTGTTGATCTGCTTTAGCATGAAGTTTTCATTGATTTCGATCTTGTGATTGCTTAAAGTCTTAAATAGATTTTTGTTTAAGTTGTTATTTAAATTTGTTTGTGCATATGAACGCTGTTTGTATGTATGGATGTATATTTATGTGTATTAGAGTCGGTCATGTGATGCTAATTTATAAAACTTATAAATTTTGATCTCTAAATATGCATTATGACATATCTTTAAGCAGGCATTGTAATATATAGCGAACCCATTTTCAGTAAAAATTTGCCAGTTGGATTTGAAGCATTCTATTGCATATACTAAAGCCCTACACAAGACAATATGTTGGTCAAGAGTGTCATACAGAAAAATGTCATGCCAACACAACAAAACACGACAATGAGACTAATTTGCAACGACATGTGATGACAATACGTTCGAGATAGCACGACATGGTGATTGAGTCGGCATGACATTTCGATTCATGCAATTTTTCTGCATGACATTTTTAAGCAATATGTTTTCTTGCGCAGGGCTTTATAACATATAAATACATGTGCGTATATGCACACATACATTTACTTTCATTCAAACCACACTCTTATACATACAGAGTCAATTGTTGCACATCCAGGCATACGTAGATTCGAAAACCAGTGCATATAATTACGCCAATGTCACGTCTTCTGCTAGAAAACTAGTTAGTCGTAGTTAAACAAGTACGTTTGTTGTATGCACTACTTATGTAGTTGTTGTTGCTGCTGCTGCTGTTGTTGTTGTTATTATTGTTTTGCATATTCAATATACTCGTCTATTCTTTATTTTACAAATGCGCACACAAACACACACGCACACACACGTAGATCAGAACATATTTGCAATTGCATACTTTTTGGCGTAGTGGCTGTGGCAGTGGCAACAAAACCCAATAAAAAAAACAACAAAAAATCGCTTATATTAGCTTATGTGGCATTTGTAATGTTTGTTATAGTTGCTGACGATGTGTTTGAGGTTTTAATATTTTACGAATGTTGTTCTTGCTATTGTTGACTTTATCGAATCGTCTGTGAATGTGTGTTGATTGTTTAAAACGCAAAAAACAAGTCAAACCCACACACAAGCACATGAAAGCACAACAGGAACTTTATGGTTAAAACCAAAAACGTAGACTTGGCAAATTACACACAATTGCTGCACGTTCTACTTTAGTTGTTGTTGTTACTTCCTTCTATCTATCTCTCTCTCTCTCTCTTTATCATCTCTGCTGCTCTTCCATGTCATGATCTGATTTTTAGTTTTTATTAAAATCTCTTTAAATCCAAAACGAAATAGATAAAAAGGAAGGGAAAAGCGTTGATTACTATTTTTGCAAAAGTCAGTTAAAATATGCAGTGAATTGGTTGATGGCAGATTTTATACATGCAGTGTACGTGTGTGTTTGTGCTACTATTAGTGTGTGCTGTTTGTTGGGTGTTGCGCGAATGTGCTTGTGCTTTTTCTAAATTACAAATTGCCAAAGGTGTGGTAACCGATTTAAAAATATGAAAAGTTCCATTTTTGTCGCTTATTATTAGCATTATAACATTTTCACGTAATTTTTATAGATAATCCCGCAGTGAAAACTCAAAGTGAATGTAAACATCATTAAAATGTATAAAAAGGATTTTATATTTTAAATGGATTCAAATTAGAGTTTGTAGATGTGAAATGGCTGTTTTAATATGGTTTCTTTATTGCAATTTGGTAGATTTGCTACTGACAGTTGTTGTGTTGTTTCAAAAATCAAAAGGTTTTAAAGAATTTCGCTGAAATTTTATTTCAATTATTTTTATAATAAATTATTGTTTATGTTTTGATATTCTCCAGAAAAACTACAATAAAAAACACATGTATGTTTTTGTTTTTGAAATCACACTCTCAAAATCACAAGACATAAATTTGTTTATATTCTTTAGGGCCTGAGTTCACATTTGCAACAGTTTCTCTTTTTATAATCCAAAAAGAAACATAAAATTTTTAGATGTTGTTAATAGTTTTTCTTTTGGTAAAAATTGAAAATAGTGTGTCAAGATGATAAATAATTTCTTGTTCTGTTTCGTGCCAAATACATAGAAGGAAAAGGCAGTAAGTGGTAATAAAATTTAAAAAGAAATTAAAATCACAAATTGAATTAAGTATAAAATTGCAAGTGAAAACCATGAAAGTAAAAAAGAAATATGTGCAATAACTATGCTCTCTCATGTATGTTGAATTCCCAGAATGCTCGTACGTGTGAAGAGAAATGCAGTTTCCTTAATGACGGACCGGTAATTGGAATTTGGACAGTAATTCAATAGAATCGATATAATTCTCATTTCCATTAAAATACAGAACAGCCCGGAAATTCAATAAAATTAAGTACACAGTATAGGCAGGCTACACTGCCGTGCGTAGCTAAAAGGCAGTAAATTACAAAAAGTAAAATTAGAGGGAACTGAAATCCAAATTTCATAATAATAATTAAATTATTAAAATTATAGTTTGTTTTCAAACCATAAATAATCAAAATGAAGTGAAATTAAAAATAAAATGGCATACAATGACTATTATGAAATATTTATGCGCCTACTTGACACCAAAGTCCGCATCAGCACTGCTATAAGAAATGAACAAAACGCGCAATGGCAGAGTTGTCAAAGAGTTATATAAGCTTTTCACTTTCTACACCATCCCTTTCCCAAAGAAGGTAACACATCAAAAAAAAAAAATGACCAACAAATTGACCAACTGCCTTTAACTTTTGCAAGTTAAAAAGCAGTGAAATGTGATTTGCTGCATTTATACTCCAAAATTAAATGTTCAACACTGATAAATAATGTTGACATTTTATCTTTACAAAAATAAAAAATATGCATTACATGCAATAACAGAAAATTAAAAGAGCAGGATCCTTCACTTTAAATGAATTAAAAAGGCAGTATTTACGTTTTTCAATAAATAGAAGCAGTACATTTTAAATTTAACTACGGTCATGATTTGAACAATGGATTCACTGCTTTTTCACTTAGAAAGCATAATAAATTCAATAACATAAAAAGATAAAGGATAAATTTTGGAATTGAATATTAAAAGAATATCCGCATTAAAATTTTAAAAAGCAGTTTTTACTGCCTTTCTCTTAAGCGCGGCAGCGTAGTTTATATAAAAATAGATTAAAAGAAAAAATTTAAAAGAGTAAGAGGCTGTGAAAATAAATATTAATTTAATTTATTATTGGTTTTATCTTTCCAGTCTCACAAAAAGTTTTACCCTGCTGTCATGCAAACATTTGTTGAATTCAAAATTTCATTTCTCTAAATACACAAATACGAATATATTGATAAAAATGTTTGTCATTTTAAAAACGAAATATTTATTTAATAAAGTGGTTTTGTTTCGGGAGCATTTTTTCATCAATTGACTTTCACATCGATAAATGACAGCTGTTTATTCAAAAAAATATATTCTTTTTTTAAAACTTTTTGTAATAAACGAAAAAAATTATGGGAATCCTAAAAAACGCAAATAAAAATACTCACACAAAAGAATAATATCAAATAACATTTAAATTAAAAATTCGATAAATACATTAAAAAAACAAACAGAAATTTATTATGTATAAAAAAAAATCATTGACCTTTTATAGAAAATCAACACGTTTTTATAAACAACAGCTCTTAGTGTGAATTTGAGTTTTTGTATTCTGGCCAAAGGCTCCAAGTGCTCTGCATCACTATGAAAAGAAAAATAGGTTCCTATTGAGAGTGTGTATGTTTATTAAATTAGGAATGGAAACCAGGTGTGTGAAAGATAACCTTCTGCTCGTCAAATGGTTAACTTTTTGATGTGGCAGAGTCTAGGCAGCAGCAGCAGCAGCAGCAGCAGCAGCTTCAATAGAAAAATCTGCCATGAAGGAGTTTATCGTAGACAGCAACAATTGTTATTTAAAAATGTTGTTTGAAGTAAATTTTTGTTTCTTTAGTTAACGGATGAGGCATGGCAAACATTCAGCTGTTTTTAATAATAACCCCAAACATACATTCACATTCATTTGTACATTCATATTTACATTTATACGAAATTCTATCGCTGAGTTTGTAAGCATGTGTTTGTGTCTACAAGGAGTGGTGGCTTAGTGTGTGAACATCCAATCATATAACGTGTTTGATTTTTTGTTTGCCGTTTCTAAGGATTTAAAAAAAATTCAAATGAACATACATGTAAACAATAAATTAGTAAAAGTAACCATGAAAAGAATATAAAAACGCTCATATCGGCACACATGCGAGTATAAAGAGTCATGTCTATAATGATATGAATCTGAATTTAAAATACGTTCTTTGTTTCTATTAAAGTTGCATTATTTGCTGGTGTAGAAATTATACATTGTTGTCGAGATTAATAGTCCAGGACCATAAATGTAAGGAGCAAACATTCATTTACTCATACACACAGTTCTTCAACCAAACGAAACGAAACGAAACCAAACCCAACCCAACCCAATTGCAACTGCAAGCTAATTTAAAACACGACCAGTCTAGTCAACTCATAACAACCAATTCGTTGGCTTACAAAACCACCTGGTTCCTGTTTGGTTACATTTCCGTGTCACCCTTTACTTTTACTTTTTTATTATTGTTAACTCGTACCACTTCTGCAATAGTACGTGTGTGTATTTTATGTATTTCCCTACGAACAATTGAAAGAAATCCCTTGCGGCAATAGTTTAGCAATATCCCTAAATTATCACTCAGAAGAAAATTATCAAACAACATTTATGCTTGTTATGGGAATTGCCAAAATTTAATTTTTTAAATTTATAAACAGCCTTTTTTTATTTACTGAGGGGCACAGAAAGCTCCAAGCGCATTTTACTAATTTTGCTAATGCAGATCACCAGAGAACCTTTGTCCATCAAATACTCTTTTAGACAACATTAAATCTTTGTTTAAACGAATGAGAAGTTTAAACAATATCAAAGTTGTAACAACAACTCAATAATCAACCAATTGTTTTCACTTTCTTAATTTGCAATTTGCTACCTAGGATCGTTTTTTTTCAACTCTAATTGCAGTTATAGGAAGTGTGTAGAAAATAAATGTAAAAATATTTTATTGAAGCCTTCAAATAAATAATGTCTCCTGTTGTTCTAAGAAATGTTTGGGTAAAGATTCCCTGAAGATCTGCATTAGCAACAGTGAAAATAGTTTTTAAGAAATTACAGCAACATAAAAATAAAAAATCTTATCATTTATGTAAATAAAATTAATTATTATTAAATTTATTTGAAAAAATATGTACATATATCGAACCGTAAATTGAAATCAAAATTTATTAAAATTGTATTTTTTCAAATCTCTACCGACTGCGAAAATTATTTGCTTAAGTATTCTCTGACTGGAAAAATGCCGGCAAATCAGTGTTTTTCCTCTCCTAAACATTTGTATTTTTAAAGTTGTGACTGTTTTTTAGTGTTCTATACGTATAAAGGCTTAACGTTTTCCAAAATGTTACCAATTATGTAGAGAATATAGAAAGTAAAATGGATTTTACATTTGATGTATAAAATATCAAAACAAAATATTCCTTCTTTCATCTTCCTATTGACATGCTGGTGATATCTTCCTTTTTTCTTTAATTCCCTTTTGTATTTCCTAGGAGTGCTGCCGGCGAGACATATTTCTTCCCGACGGAAGTGCATTCCGCATAACGAAATCAATTATTGCTGCAATAATAATGTTCACCCAACCAATAAGTTTGGGGTATTTCTATGTTTGTTGGGTTATATTTTTTTCTGATCAGAAACTGTTTGAATATAGAAACGTTTATTATCAATTTAAAGAATAAATATCTGAGTGTTTTTTTTTTGGTAACACAATCTGAAATTTTATAAAATACGAAACTTTAGGTTTAAACAATTTCAGTTAAATAGCTTCCTTATACTTTTTATTTCGAACATTTTTATTAGCAATATTCTCAATCCAAAGTAAGTCAGGCCAAAGTTCGTATCTTTATTACGAAAGAATTGGATACGCGAAAATTCTGAGAACAGGTTTCTATTAACATAATAAACAATAAAGAATAAAAAACAAATTGCGAGGTTCTGCATTTCAGCTAACGATTTATTCAGGAATGTTCTCTTAATCGAGTGGCTTAAAAACGTAAAAACAAACTTATTTCTGCTATTTTCAGTTTTTTTTCTGTGACTTTTATGTTTTTAAAAAAGCAATTTAAAAACTGTTTGTATTTGGAAACGCCACGGTTTGAAATCAATCTATTTGCAGGATATATACTATTAATTTAGTTGGTCTAAGTCATCACTTGACTTGAAGAAACATTTGTTGAATGGGCGAATGTACGAGTATGTAGTTGAAAAATGTAAAGTGTCTTCTTAAAATTTAAAATTAAATAAAACACAACAGGAGAATCATACACAAGATTACTACAAAATTGGGATCTCGAATAATATTTAACGTTGATTTCGATTTTTGCAAGACAATTTTTTACAGGGAAGTAAGTTTTGGTCAAATAACTTCATCTTCTAGAACATAGAGAAAAAATATTTTTTGAGTCCTATTTCAAATCTATGGTGTAATGATGAACAACTCTACTTTTGTGAAAAATTTATTATGTTTGACTTTATAAAGACTTTCAGTAGTAAAACGTTAGTGGACTAAGATCTGAACATTCTTCTTCTACATTTCACTTTTCTAGTTGTATTTACCAATAAATCGTTCCAACACTTTCCTTAAAATTCTCCCCAAATTATTAGAATATTTTTTACTCCTTTCATATTCGTTGTTTTTTTTAACTCCAAACACTAAGCAACACGCAAAGCCAATGCAAAGCCACTTTTTATCAGAACTTCAATTAAGAATATAAAAACCAGCGGCCACAATACACAAACAACACAAAATAAAAATATGAAATATTGTAGCAGACAACATTAACGACGACTGTATGTATACTCTGTGTGTTTTATTGTCTAAATGCTTGTTTTAAATACTCGTAGTTGCAATTTTTATCGCAAATGGTTTTCCAACTCAAGTCTAACACCCGAGATAGAATACAGCCAACCGGCATACCAGACATAAAAAAGGATTAATCTCCCCAGTATTATAAATTCTACAAATTTTTTTTGTTTTTAATTTTGCTTTCTGCAGCCTTATCGAATTACATTTTACATTTCCGTGTTTAAAGAAATCCTTTGTTCGTTTTTTCCCTTTGATTTATAATTTTTAATTTATGGTTAATATATCTCTAAAAGGGTCCTTGGAGAATAAAATGTCAAAGTCGTTTCTTTTGACTGTAAATTATTGAATTGAAGCTAACTGTTGAGAATATCATTTTATTTTTAAGTGATCTTCAATTGTGTGTAACTTCTGTAGTGGACGTTTTCACACTTTTTCACCGAGAATTATATAGAAAGAATTTGTGTGGATAGAAGCGAAACTTACGTGTTGATTTATGCTTACAGCAACTACACGAATGTACTAGCAGGCAGTAAAAAGTTATTCAATTAGTAACATATAAATATACAGATAAATATAAATTGTTGCGTATGTGTGTGTGTGTATGAAAAGTGTCTTTAAGGTCATGCAAAGGTAAATTAAATAAACAAAAAAGTACAGAAAATCGATTTTTATTCACCATTTTATTAATTTAGTTTAAATAATTTTTATTTTCGCAAATTTCCAAACGGCAATTGACCTTCACAACTGGTCATCAAATAAAGTATTCAGAAGGCTTTACGATGATAAATAAGGACATCGTCAGCTGATATGCCAAATCCTAAAAAAAGACTAAAGTTTTAAAAAAGAAAAAAAACTAAATAAAATGGTTTAGCTGATAAAAGTGTAAAATATTTCTTGATACACAATAATAAATATAATAACTTTATCTAATTTTTTGTTAGTTGCTTAGTTTTACATGATAACGATGTGTATTATTTAAAACATTCAAATAACTCAAAACCTTAAAATTTGTCTGGTTCATTTTTAAGCCGAACGGTCAATCTCTGAAAAAATGTGTGACAGCGAAAAATAATCTTGGGATATTTAAAAATAAAATCCAATGACTTATTAAAATTTTAAATTCATAAAAGCACTTAATCTTTTCACAACAATACAAAAACAATACAAATAGTCAGGTAAAATAATTGAGTACTACGAGCAGTCTGTTTGTAATCGAATGTTTGCAGATATTCATCACATACAACCGCTTACTTTATTGAAAGCAAACAGACAACAACTTCCTTTTTCGTTGAATTTGCAAAACATGAATATCTTACCAAACAGGCAAACATACATGGAATCCTGTTTTAAGAGCTCCACTTAATGACTAATGTCTATATATTTGCTTAACGCCTTCCTTAAGGATCAAAGCAATATCCGGTCGTTTTGCGTACAATGTCAGCAAAATACAACACATACACACGCACACAATCTCCATTTGAGACTCATATGAAAAAAAACAACTTAAATCAAGTTTAATGAACCCCCTCCTATAAAAATACTTTATTGTATTTATTGTTGTTGCAGCAATGCTGCAAACACTACTGTGTTTTAGTACGGGCAGGAAAGCATTAAAAGCAGAAAAAAAATTGTAAACGAGAAAAGATTTTTATACATTTAATATTGTAAAGAACATAAAATAAATAAAAATTCACATTCACATAACTGATTAAATATAAACCAATGACTCATGCAACAATTGGTTCCACATGAGTAAAAGGGATATACATCTCTTCATCCACAGCCTTGCTTTTGTTTCTATGTACTTCCACACATACAGGACTTCCGCAGCAAATGTTTGCTAGAAGACAAAAAACAAAAAAAAAAATTTAAACTGATTGTTGTGAAAGAAAGGAATCAGTGCAAATTATAGCAAGTGATTAAAATCTAAATGGCCAATGCACAAGGTGGTGTTGAACGTACGATAGACCCAAAATCACGAGACGAGAATTTTATAATATTTCAAAGTATTTAATTTTTTTTAAGCTTTTGCTTGAATATTTGTTTCTTTAACGAAAGTAAGGATATCTAGATAATAGAAAAAAATTAAAATTTTTTAGACAGGGCGTGAAAGGAATGCAATCTTCCGATAAAGCAACTAAAGAAAATTGTTGAGTGCAAAAAATTATTTTTTATGATGGGCTACTAAAAAAAAATTGATCGGGAATCGGAAATATGTCAACGGATCTCACTGTAATTTCAAATGTAATTATCCCTCGCTGTTTTTTACTTTTAGTTTTTCGAAGTTCATTGTTTCGACATAATTAAGAAAAATTAATCTAGGCCTAGTTCCGGCCACACAGTGGATATAATGGATATAATTACACGAAATATAACTTTACAACTGACAATTGGAAAACAATGAATTTTTTTTTGAATTGTTATTTTATTATAAAACTTGTCTTACTTGTTTTCTTAATACATATAAAAAATGTTTGTTAAAAAAATGGTACGATTACCTGTTAATAAAATAGTCTAAATTTTGATCCCTCTTAAATCTCACTTTTGTTGATTTGAGTATGTTATGCAGAATGATATTTCACATCAATTGAATTTTATCCACGAAAGCTTTTTTTTGGGAATTGCTAAAATTTTAAAATTTTAAATTTTCAATCGCACTTTTTCCACAATTAATATTTTCTATATTTAGTAAAATATCAATAGTTTTATTAAAAACAAATTGAAATTGATTGAGGGTTAAAGCGATATACTTTGCGAATTTCATTGTTGCTAATTTTGGTGAAAAGGATAATTTCAGAACTGCAGCGAGTTTTTGTTAAACCTGAAACGGCGATTTTTTTGTATTAATGTAAATAAATCATGGCTGACAAATTGCGAAAATGGAAAAAAATTTAGTCGAAAATTTTTTGAATTACTCTGATTAAGAATAATCATGATCGCATGCATTTTTGTTTATATGCGATATAAAAATTACATTATTTGACGAAATAGAAAAAATTTCAATATCAAGGTCGGAGGACCAGAAAATTGGAAAACCCTGTAAATTTCAGTGAAACACATTCAAGTGCACATTCAAAAGCCAATGATATCGATAAAAATCTTTTATTAAAAACTTTATGTTGAGTTTTTTCCCAAAGTTTTTTTTAAATATTTTTTTTTAACAAACCCAAATGCTATTTACTAGTCTACGGAAGCTCCCGGTATGATAAGGTATTAAGATCTCACAGTATACATTAAAAATATATAAAAAATTACATTGACAAGTCTTTGGTGGAAATACGAGTATTATCAAAAATATGTGATATTTTGAATTTCTTTTTTGATTTGGCGCAAATTTGTTGCCATACTTTGCTTGAAATCTTATTTCTCACTGAATTTATTTAAGAATCGTATTTAATTATAAGTGACGAAACATAATTTGGTAACAAAAAGTTAGGAATTCAGTTTCGTGCAGCAGCTGTCAGTTATAATCGATTTTGAATAATTTCAATACTTTAGACTTTCTCATATGTATATAACAAAACTACAAATATTTTCTCTTATCAGAGGATAAAGAGAGTGTTCCTTGCTACATAGACAAGATGATAATGATTTGTGTCACAGTTTAAGTCACGTGCAGCAACTGGCGCTGAATTTCATTGTGAGTTAGTGGCAGTGCTCGAGAATAAAACGAAAATATTATTTTTCGTTTGTTGGGCGAATGAACAAAAAGAAAAAAACAAAACACAGCATGTTTTTAATGTGGGAAACCACAAGTAGCTTAAGAAATCTTTAATAGTTTTATATGTATTCGTTCATTGGCGTTGAGATCACTATATCCTAGTGAAATACTTTAGTGTTACAACAGACTCATTAGAAAAAAAAAACAAAATACACACAAAGCAAATTTATTTATAAAATTTTCAATTCCTGGTGTGCGTTTGGGGTGGTGTGTGTGCAGTTTGTCATCGGCATAACAATGTTTGTTGATAGCAAGGATTTTTTTTTTTCATAAAACCAAAGCATAAACGCGTGTTGCTCAATGACTTTTGCCATACTTTTGTAATCAAGCGTAAAGATAAATTAAATCTTAAATGCTTTAAGGAAGTATACCGTTTATTATTATGTATTAGTGGAACGGGGACCAAGGATTATAATGATAAATACAGATTTAATAAGAACCATTAAACGCATTGGTTTTAAAAATTTTTCTTTTTTTAATTTATCAAATAAATTTTCATAAGCTTCATTGAGGTCGAATTCTCATTTTATTGACGCTAACTGTATTTATTTTAGCCTCGGTATAGTAGTTGATAGTGTATTAGTCTGCGAATTGTGGGTTCGTTCACAATGAAGACTTCCTTCTGTTAGTAAGATTTCATCTTCGCAACGCTTTTAGGCAGAAAGAAATTTTCAAAGAAACAAGAGAAAATTAACATTCATTAATTTCAACTTTCACGACGGAACAGACACAACATTGTTCTTCGGGGGCAGCTACAGCCCGATCATCAGTGTTCGTTTGTATTTTTGTGTATTCGCCAATTTCAAGTGACTGGTTTGAATGTGATTTAATATCTTCTTTATACATATCATAAACCAACAAAGAATGGTGCCGAAGCGCAAAGAATCAATTTTGTATAACATGAAGCTTCTTCACAACATTACAATGGCTCGAAAATATTCCCATCCAGAGCAGACGCGAATAATAATATATATAATAATATAATATATATATATATATAATAAATAATAATTTTTAATATTCTGACTCAGCAAAATGCATACAAATGGTACAGAAACAAAACCGCAGGCTACTGTTTTAAATGATGTTTTGAAAATGTGACAAAATCGATATATTGAAAGCGTTATTTAATTTTACAAATTCAAGAGTTGCGTTTTAGAAAATAAAGTTCGAAATGCCAAAAATGTTATTCGATTAAAATAGAAACTGCAAACTGTAAAGGTGCAGCAGCATTTTTTGTTTCCGGTTAATTTTCTTATGCGAGTTTTCACATTTTCTGTAGATGTCTCGCAATGCATCTTAGAAATAGTTTGCTGATCAACTCCACCGGACTACGGTTCTCAATACCGGCAGAGCCGGGTTCGCGGCCTCCACTACATGGATATGGGACTAAGCTTGTGACTTTTACATATTCCTTCGCTACACATGACGAATTTATTTTCGGTTGAAAACAAAAAGTCGTTACTATTTCAGTTAAGGATTATTTCCCTAATGTAACAGTTATAAATGTGCAGTTTTGTCATAAACATATTAACTTTTCATGTACAAGCATATGCTGCTTTAGGAGTATTGATGAAGAAAAAAAAAATAGAAAAATTCATTTGTTATCAGTGGAAGTAGTCGAATTAAAAGTAGAATAGAGACGACAGCAGAAAAGAATTGAGTAATGAATAAAAACTAGTTGATTTTTGTAAAAATGTTGATGTACGACAGCATAAATTAGTTCCATATGAAAGAGCTTAAAGGAAACAAAATATATAAAAAAAAAATTTCATTATTTTCTTCCTTCTGCTTGCCTCTGGTTACGGTTTTACACATACCAATCGAATTCAACTCATTCTAATGTTGTTTAAATTTGTTATCCTTGGACTATCGGAAACAGAAACAAAAACAGCACGTGCTGTTTCAACCAAAACATAAAAAAATTATCATTAAAATTTTTATTATTACAAAGGGGTGTTATGGCTGGAACATAAAAAATGCACCTTGAAGCAGTTGTGATTTAATTATTGAAGTATTAGTTTAAATCCTGTTTACACACTACTACGCATAAAAAGTGATCACTCAAAGAGCCTAAAAGGATCACATTACTTCTTTGTGGATTTGGGGTTTGCTTTGAAAGTGAAGCTTAAATAATTTTAAATATTCATAAAACACACGCATAAAAATACTCGTAAATAGGACAAACCCATTGATAAAATTCTATATCAGTGTGGTGTGTGTGTGTGTTTTTACATAAATTTGGTTACTTAAATGCTTTTGTTGAAGAGAAGCCTGCCAACAGTTTCGATTAAAGTGGTGGTTTGTCTCAGCAACGAAAATGAATATGAACGTATATGAATGTATGAATGTATACGAACAGCAGTAGCTTGGCGATCAAGCAAAACTTGTTTTTAAAGGAAACAATTAGCCGTACACTTGAAGATATAAATTGCGATTTATTTGGAGTTACTTTTCTCAAAAGTGATTTCGACGGATGCATTTGACAGACATATCAATGTTGGTGTGAGTAACGTGAGACTTTCGCCATCTCAAGTTAAATAATTTGTGACTCAGGTCAAAAGAGATTCTTTAAAACATATTAAAAGTTCTGAAGAAATTAGTGTTCCACGCAAGTTAACCCACTAAGGACCTCCGTAGCATTTTTAAGCATTCACTTTTATCAACTCTCAAACCAATCCAGGTTATCTTAAATTTAAACTTAGTACGAGGAAAAAATATTAAATTAAATATATAATCGATGTGTTGAGATTTTCCTTTTATAAATGGAATTATAGTTTTTTTTTAAAGTACTTATCTCGGATTAATCAGAAAGCGAATTTCGAAAAACATTAGTTCAGCGCGGGGTTTCGTTTCAGAACAGGCCCCAATTAAGAATTTGGAAGATTGCGTTTTGACATTTTCACATTTCAAAAGAAATTCGTAGAAATTTTGTACATGTGTACTTTCGAAAACGTCAATTTCTTTGAGTTCGAACAAACTCAGCACTGTCAAAAAATTTTAAATGCACACAAATGTATAAAAACTTTAACACAATTCGGAAGCCAGCCAATATGTCAATGAGTAAAATTTCTGCTTCCAGAGTGAAGCACAACGTGAAGAATTTTTAATTTTGTATAAACCAAAAATCAACATAACGAAATTAAAGTATAAAAAATCTTATATTGATTGTCTGAGTGGAGTCGATAATTGTTGGTACAATTTCTGTTTCGCTTCGAATATAATTCTAATATTCTACAGAAAAAAGCAGGTATTGATGAAGAACACAATTTCCGCTTTTAAAGACATGACTTTGTTGCTGAGATATGACTATTGAGCGATATCTGAGTTACATTTGAATCGCACCTTTAAAACTAAAATCTAATAGAGTAATGTAATGATTAAATGTTATTTTATGTCTGCAGTAAAAGCAGATGTAATTAAAATATGTTGTAGTGAATTTTTTAACGTGTATTTGAAACCAAGAAGTTTGCAGCTAAAAAAGAACATATTATTCTCATTCTCAAAAACAATTGAGTTTAAATATGAAAATTAATATCGTTTCTTGTTTTTATAAACAATTTCATTTGTGTGTTTAAAATATTTCACATAATTCTTTTTTACTACTGACGCGTGCCTCGTGTGGCCATATGGTGGGTCAGTCAGTTCGCGTTCTAAAAATAACTTTCGATACAAAAATAAAACGTACGACAAACAGGAAAAAAATATAAAATAATATAAAAAACGCCTGCTACTCTAAATGCATGAATGCTTAAGTGATCATTAAGAAAAGCAAACCAAAAAGCAGGAATAAATATACAAACAGATGCGAATACGAAAAGGTGGTATTGGCGGCGGTGGTGGTGCAAATGTTAGGTGGTAGAGTTCGCTCATAAATATCTAGTGGTGATTGACGCTCGTGTTTTTCCTTTTTGTTTTCAAAAACAACAACATGCACACATTGGTTAATGTCCTTAAAAATAATAAGGAAACTTTTTTTTACAATTAAACCAAAATTTAACCAAGCGCAACATTTTCATTACATTAAAGCAACAAACAAACAAAATAAAAACTAAGAAAATTTACATGTCGGCTGTATTAAGTTTATATTTATATATAATGACATTTGTAGATCGGGCTGAAATGTTTGAATTTAAATTTCTTAATAAAAGATACCCTCCTTTGTTTTGCCTCTTCTCCTACATAATGTTGTCGCTGTTGTCCTCCCTTATCCTACTTTATTTGAAATTGTATAATTTACGAATTAACTTTTTGTACTATTTTTTGTACCTTGTACGGTTTCGCCTAAACCGTAATTTTCATGTAACGTCTTTTTTTTTTTTTTTGATTGTAAGTCTTCTTTGCATTTGACAGCTGCCTTAAGCGTTACTTTGTTGGAATTTTGAAATTGTAAGAAATGGAGAACCTGATGTTCTTTGAAAGAAACCCCACTTGAAAACAAATGCATAAATATTACTATCATGTGAAACACTAAAATAAAAAATTTAGATTATTTCTGAGGCCATTATGAATGTGCGAAAGAAGCATCTTCATTTGAAAATCTACATATTTTACTACAATATTTAATATTTTGTTTTATAACTCGAAAATTTTTTTCTTCGAAATCAGGGAATCAAGATAAAATATACCACCACAGTGGACAATTGAACTGTGCAAAAGTATGAACTGTCTACAGAACTGTGACAGACGGAAATCGCAGCAAAATCAATAGCATTTCTTTCTCAGTACCGAAAAATGTATTTATCTGAGACAAAATTAAACAATGTCTTAAATATGAGAATGCAATTAAAGTAATTAAAGTTATTTTTATCGAGCTATTGATTTAATTTTGATAATATTAATTTTTGTGGTTGTTTTTTTTCTTCAATGGAATCCAGTCATGAAAATTTTTAACTCATACAAATTGCCAACTCTTCTCATACTTCAGTATATTAGATAGACTTTTAAAGGTTTTTTATATATTTTGTTGTTGTTCATTTTTGTTGCCACTGCACAATTTATAATATTTTCCTTTATTGTTGCTGTTGTAATATCATGAAGCCAGGCTACAAGTAACTTCCTTTCACATAACTATACTATTGTATAAAAGCATGTGAGTGTGCTGGTATGTAAGTGTGTATGTATGTATGATTTTGTTGTATTTGTACATACAAAAGTTGAGCTCAATCACGGAAAAATAAATCGTGCCACAATGTTGTTGGAGAATATATGAGTTGAGCAACATCTACACGCATGCATACATTCACTAACACATACATATACTCAAACGCACACATAAACACAATACTCTAACTACTGTTCTATTTACAAAAGACATCCATACAGATAGACAGAAAACAACTGTGCATGGATAGACAAATAGATGAATAGATGGATGTATAGTTGGATAAAAATGGTTTGAATAAATGCATGGCAGCCGTCTATAACTGTGTGTTTGTTTATATAGATGGGAACCTACAATATTTTTAGGTTTCCTTTTTATTAAACTTCCTCAAATCTGCGACTAGAAAAATACACAGACACACAGACAGAATATTCCATATTCAGGACAACACAGAGAGTAGAGTAAATTTTTGTTTTTGGCATTTGGCCAACTAAATTTATATACACTAAAAATCCATCCAAAAGATTAAAGAATTTTTGAAGACAACCTTTCTATGATAAATAGCAAAATAGCAACAGCAACAGTAACAATACAAAAAATCGACAAAATATGAAAAAAAAACTTAAATTTAACAGCAGAAAAAAATAAAAAAAACAGGAGCAAAAAGTTTGTTTGTTTCGTGTGCATCATTTTGTAAAAAAGTTGCAAAAAGTTTTTAATTTCTTTTATTTCTGGAAATTTTAGTGTTTTGTTTTTGCAAAGGAAGCGTTAGAAAGAGTTTCAAAATTAAATTTTTTTTGCCAATTATAATTTTTTTTCCGCAATGCCGTATGAAACAGCAACTGATATAAACGATTTGTAAGTTTGTTCTCGGTAACAAGATAATGGTTTTCGAAACATGTGTTGCTTTAGAATTTGAACTGTTGAATTGGGAATTATCAATCGTATTCTCCACCCATTTGCAACTGTTTTTGAAACTTTGCATTCACTTTGAGTCAGCTTTGTCCTTTTCGTTTAATAGGATGTATTAACCGAACGAAACTTGAAAGGAATCCTAAAATACGGTGTTTATTGAAAGTAGGTTTCTTACTATATAATTCGGTATCCAAGAACCATTGAAGAATATTTTGTAAAACGCAACATTCAGGAAATATTCCAAAGTGCAAAAACAAAACGCATGAAAAGTTTGTTGCGTTTTACAAAATAACGGCTTTAATTTCATGCTTGATAATGCATGGCCTCATACTGCAGCAAGTACATACATACACACATACATACGAGGTAACGGGCCAGATCGAAAGAACGAATGTTGGTGACTAATCTTCTTAACTCGAAGAATACTGGAATATTTCCCAGCAAATATGCTCATATTTCCTATAAATCTCGTTGTCAAAATATCTAATACAATCAAGTAACTGGCAATAAAATAATATTTTATAAAACTTTGAATTTTGGTTAAATCATTAAAGCAATTAAACACCGAACGTTTAAATAAATTAATGTTCTGTCAATATTTAAAACTTTATTTTTATGGTTCGTTTTTCAAAGCAGTATTTTAAAATTTTATCGCTACAAAAGCAATTTCTTTTTTTTAACGAATTGTAATTTAAAGTTAATAGTGAAATGACATAAATAAATGAAAAAGGCCAACAGTTGTAAAATACTTAAATGCATCGCTTTTTTCAAATACAGAATACAAACACATAAACACACATACATACACACCCAATAACATGCACACACAATTGCAAATAATTAGACCTTTATAAAAACGAAAAAAAAAAAAACAAATAAAATAAAATAAAATAAGACCAACACCAAACGAATTGTCTAGAAAATGTAAATAAAAGTTAAAACATTGTAGTCTCTAATAGTGCAACAAGAAATTGCAACAGCAGCAACAACCTCAGCAAATGATATAAAAACAGTAAGACAAAAAAAAAACAACAACAAGAGAAAAATATACAAACGAGAAAATTACAGTTAAATTTTTAAATGGGTGGTAGAATTTATTTTGAGTGGCAAATTCATTTGATGTATGCAGTTATTTGTGCATGTAAAAAAAAACACAAAATCGCACTCTCACACATACTAGTTTTAATAAATGAATGAATGAATGAATGAATGAATGAGTTCACTCATACAGATAACAAATGCACACATCCACGCATACACCCACAGGAACACAAACACACATACAAACGCCTGAAGTCATACTTTGATATTTACAATTGCTCCTGTTTCTACATCAATTTGTTGATTTTTGATGCAATTTTAAACTGTAGCCAATGTAGTTTTATTATACATACATAATATGTATGTACTTATGTATATTTTTTATTGCATATTGCATTCAAATGGTAATAATGGTGAGCTGTTACTATGTTAAGAAGCGATTTTGAGCGAGTTAGGAGGATGATAACACTCTGGCAAAAACTTTTTAATACTAAAAGTTCTAGTCAATCTTTAAGAAAACTAGATGTTTGAGGTGAATTATCTTACTAGTTTTCCTGTTTTCTTTCTTAATTTAGAATTCGCGGCCTCTAAAAAACGAAACAGCTGATGAATTACATATTTTAATTTTTGTAAAGGTAAACAACTGAATCCTTCCTCAAATTAATTGCAACAAAGAAATATAATAAAAAAGTTGCTGCTTTCGATAGTTGAAGTTGATTAAACATTTTCTCTAAGTGCAGATTCGATGATGTTGGTTTGATATTTTTTTAATGCATTTGCATACAAAGCTCTTTTTACGGGTCGTTCGTTTAGTTTTTTTCATTTAACTGTATATTTTTGCTACTCAGCTTTGCATTTTGAAGTGCGGGTTAAATTGTATGAATTATTCAAAGGGCAAATAACGAAATTCATTTGGACGCCTTTGTAGCACTAAAAGGTTTGATTTAGACTTTTACAACAGTAATGCAATGTATTGTTGTATTTTGCAAAACATTTGGCGGCATTTTTCTTTAACAAATTTTCACGTACTGTTAATAATTTATTAATAGACTAGATTTTAAGAGATCAAACAAACTATTAGCAGTTCTTTTTATTAGTAAAACTAGTGCAGATTGGTCGACTGTACTAATTTTTAGGTCACGTTCAATAATTAAAGAGAAAATAATGAATAAATTAAAAAGCACTAAATGATGTACTGAAATGATATTGTGAAAAATAGATAATTCATTAAGTTGTGGCGGTAATCTTATTGTTGTATTTGCATACTTCTAATATCTCTTATTTTTTCGCGGTTATTCCCGAACATTTGCAATCTCTAACTACTGCTTTTAGCTATTTTTTTATAACAACCTGCTTAATGCGGCACCCACTAGATTTCAATCTGAAACCTGAAGTGCGGTTTCCCAGCTAAATCACATTTACAATCGCTAGATATGGCGGAAATCTAGGCCAATTATCATGATCAGTTTTGTCATTTCAAGGAAGTTAAATATCCGCTTATATTATATATTGCCGAATTTTTAATAACTTTGTGTATTTTCTAGATGGAAGAAGGAAAACGCCGTGCTTGGCAATATCTCAAAAATAAAACATGGGACACGGCAGTTTGTTCGCTGTGGTCTTATTCTACATGTAAGGGCAGCGTTGGATGGGTTTTAAATAGCGCTATAATAAAAAAATTCAAAAAGTGAATTTATGTTGGTTGATTAAACTGAACATCATGTTCAAAAGCTTTTTATGGCAAACTTTATTTATGTGAAGAATCAAATAATAAAAATAATGCGGTTGATGTTTCACGCGAAAACATCTATTGTACTATCAGCTAAGGATTTCGAATTCAGCGATAATGATGCTTTCGAAAAAGACTTCCATTTCTGAAACTAATGAAATATACATATCGCATAAATTGATTGTTAAAAAAATCCTGCCAAATGAACTAATCTGCAAAAGTAAGTGATAACCGATCACAACACCGATCACTTATAATTGGATATTGTATCGAGAGGGAATTCTATAGGTCGGTTGTTAGAGAAATTAACTTTTATATTAAAAACTGGATTAAATAAAGCTCAATTGATCTATGGATTAAGTCGCTCCTATAATAATTGTTTTAAAGCCTGTGCAATTGGCTGTAGATCCGCTAAGTCGTCATAATATGAAATGAAAGAAGAACTGATAATAAATACGTTATGCCAGCAAATTGGTTCTGTTAAAAACGAATTGGTTGGTGAAAGGAGGATTTCAATATTGTTTACTCTGATTAAATACTTTAATGCAACACACATTTTTGTGGAAAGTATAAACTTCATTTTCAAATGCATCGAAGATTGCAATAATTTTGTATGTACACATTTTTGGTGGCATTACAGATGATCTAGAAGAAGTTGAAATATTTGATATTGTACAAAATAAAATCTTTGCAGCAAATTTAAAATGATGCCATAAATAATAAAATAAATGAAACCTCCAATTCCAATGCAAAGGCAACATCGAGTTCCATAAAAAATATTACGATTATTCGAAACAGCCGGTAAAAAATAGAAAGTATTAAAAAACTTGATAAAAAAACTATGTACAGTCCTTTGAAACGAGCGAGTCTTTTCTCTCGCGCGTCAGCTTGAAACTAAAATTAGAAACATACTTTCGCTTTGGTGGTTTTAAAAAACCACTTCCACAGCAACGTTTAATGATTTTATTTGTTCGTTATAAATACATAATTTAATTGTTAAGACTTTTTCTACGTTTTAATAGAAGCAGAATTAATTTTTATTGTTTCATGTTTATTGTTGTATTTTTTTCTTTTTCTTTTTATAACTTTTAAATGTGATTATTAATTTATTGTGGGTTGAGTTAGTCTATACACATGTATTTCATTGGTGCAGATGTCAAATCATTAGTAGACCTTAAAACTTAAACTTAAAAACAAATGAGAATTTTAAAAGTTACATAAGCTTAAGCATAGTAGGGAGTGAATATAGAATAAAATTAATTCATCAAATTAAAAAAAATATTTTTATTTATTTGTTGGAGCGAGTATTCGGGAGATCTCGGAAATGAAAAAGTCCGGGTACAAAAGCACTCATTTTTAATTGTGTTTTCCTTTTCTCAACAAAAATCAAAATAAAAAATGTTGAATCTTCGATGAAATAACAACATGTTTATTTTGAGCAAAAGTGTAAGAAAACTCTCAATACAAGGCAGATCCTTTTGATAAAAAGTCTACATATACATACACACACACATACATACATATATATACTCAAAAGAATCTCGCGTCACTTGGCCCGCATACGAATTTTTATATTTTGTTATTAATTTGTTCAATTTTTTCTCACTTCTTTCCAAGCAGGACTACACATATTTGTACAAACATCCTGCAATTTTTTCTTAACTTTTAAAACTCTGATGTTATTTATTCCAGCATCTGAAGTGCATAGAAGAGAAGAAAAGACATGCTGTTATTTTTTAAATAAAGTTTCTTATTGTTTTGAATTCATGAGGGGACGGAGGTAACAAAACAGATGAAAATTTTTGTAAAATTTTGCTTGGATGCGATGGAAAATCTTTTAAGCTTAATATATATTTTGCTGCGTTTTAAGACTTTTTTTTGTAAGTTTTCAATGTTAATGTTAGTTTTAGAGTTTAGCTTCTCTTCACACCGATCCCTAAAGATAGATAAAAAATTATATTACTATGTCGTTTTATTAAAAAAGAGGAAAAAGTAAAAAATAAAGAAAGCGAGTCACTATATGATAAATTTTTGCACACTACACACAAGTACTTCGAACGAAAAGTACCCCTACTAGTGTTACTAAAAAGAATCAAGTACGAATTATATATGCGGCTGTTTCTAATCTTATATACCCTTCACAATCTTTGACCGTAGATTCATAAAGTTTCGTTTTTACATAATCAATTTAATCGAATTCTCTGTTTATTAGAATTCAGAATTCCACAATTTCGGTGTGAAGATTATACCAACATTAGGTGTACCTGTTATTGGCGTATAGTAACAATATAGACTGCGCACTGGCACTAGATAACACACTACAATAATCACTTTCAAGAAAACAATGTGCGAAGAAGGACGATACAAATTGAAACTGACTCTTAATGCAATAATTAAAAAAGAGAAATTTTTAGTTAGAAATACGTATGAACCATATTTTTCTTCCTACCTTTCTTCTCTATAATATTAGACTTGCGGCAAGAGAACTTTCTTGTTGTAAACTCACTACAAAGCAGGCTAAGCCATCTAAAGACAAGTGAAAAAAATCAGCTTAGTAGGAGTATGCATCTTATATTATTTGTAAATAAAGCCGGTCAATGAAATATTCTAATATATTTCTATTGAGTTATTCACTATACAGAAAAGCTTAGACATTATATGTTGCTAATTATATTTACCGAATTTCAAAATATAATATTTTCAACGACATTTTAAAAGTTACATACTTTATTTGAGATCCATTGTGTATCCTTTTCCGCTATAGCGAGAAACTACAATAAAATCATGACACTTATACTTCTTGCTTTTTTCTCCCACTTAAATTTTTCTTACAATTTGGTAGCACAGGAAGGACGGATAAAAACACTGGCACATTGTGTAATAAAAGAAACAAATTCATTTAATTTAAATGTTGCATGTTCCAAACGTAAAGCACAAAAAATTATGAATAATAATACTGCACACATACACTCACACTAACTATATATATACATACATATTGTACATAGAATTAAGGAAAAATCAACACATGCAACAGTTTTTCTTAAAGTTTTGCCTGAAATAGAAAACTTTTTAATTTCGTTAGAGGGATACAAGTACACATTCAAAAAGAGTCGAACAAGACGTTGGGGATGGGTGGCGGAAATAGGAGAGTTTGTTTAGGGCCTAAAGCTTAAATTTAATTGCTTAGTATACAATTGTTGAGGAATCTCAAGTGTTGCATTATTCCCCAAAGGGTTTTAAAAGGACATTACTTTAAGTGTTTAATTTCTCACTACGTTTCCTTTCGTTTTCCCTTCGTTTCGTTTCATTACTTTTCGTTTGGTTACAACAGCTTTGAATGGATGGTGTGATGTGTGTGTAAAATGCTATAATAAAGGGGAAGTGATTCAGGAAATTTCTCAATAATTTCTGATATAATTACTTTAAGAGGGGAAATTATAGGATGTGGAACGGAGAGAAAAGTGCAACAGGATTTGACAAGTTTAAAATTTATGAGCTTAAAACTGACAAATTTTACACAACTTAATTTATTAAAGTTGCGTTAAAAAATTAATAAATCTTGCAGTGTCTATTGCTACAAATACTTAACAAAGCTCTTAATTGCTGCTGCCTTGGTTTTGTTTTATTTTCAGTCCAAAAGAATACCGCAAATGTTCCATCAACATGTGATTCAATTCCTATTTGGTTTTCTCCAAACAATTGGTAGGTAGTCTTATAGTGTTTACTTCCGTACTCACCGCACATGTCCTTTTTGACAGACATTTTCAAAGCGAAACGACAACAACAATAACAGGATTAATAAATTCCCATCAACATATTATTGTTTATTAAAAGACATAAAACAGCAACAGCCTGTCTGTTGTGTATAGCACGAGTTATGAACAAAACAGAGAGTCAACCAGCCAGCCAGCCATCCATTCAGTCAGTTAATCCAAATACAATCGTACTACGAGTGCCATTCAACAATTCGCTATATGCTTCTTGTTTTTGTTGTTGTTTTTGTGAATTCGCCTTGCAATCTTTTGAGCAATCGAAATAAGGGTTGTTTGAGACACTCGCATGGTGAGAAATATAATACGGCCAACAAGAGCGACACTTGGCCAATGTGTTCCTATGCCCTCGCCACGTTTCATTTCCAACTGTTGTATGGCCAGAAGAGCCAATGTGGTACTGCGTTTATCGGAAGACTATAAAAGGGCTGACACTAACCGCTGGTGTTTTTATTAACCTCCAAGGGTTGCTTACGTTCGGTTCGCATTTCTATACTCTCTTTCTTATATAATATTCTCTTTGAACGGATCCTTAATTTAAAACTTTTTTCACCTAAAACACTCAACCATACAATATAACTTTACTTTCTTTTTTCTACAAAACTTTAACTGTAAAACTACGTTAAAATTCATAAATTATTTTTTTTTTGTAAATAAAAAAATATTTTGTTTGAAATCAAATGAAAAAAGGATTAAAAACTAAACAAATAACAATTAATATTAAAAACAAGCAACAGCATGATATTATAAGAATCCGGTTTTATCTAAAAGTGTTAAATTGTTTTTTATTTAAAAAGTTAAAAATAAAATTCAAATTGCTTAAAAGCAAATCTCTTTTGAATTTGCTTCGGGAAACTTTGAACAAAACAGAAAAAAGATGGAATAAAATAAAAAAATCAAAGAAAACTATAAAAATCAATATTGTTGCAATGCATTCTAGTGGCACAGACACAAGAAAACAACGATGTTCTTTTTAAGGAAACTGTTTTATGTTAAAGTGAAAAACTAAAAAAAAAATACAATAAACAAAACCCATAAAAATGAACACACAATAGCCTAAACATAAAACCATAGATTTCGACGAGCCCTTAACTTTTTTACACAAAAATCTCTTCAATAGAAATTTACTTCCTTAAGTTAACAACAACAAACATTCTGCCTAAAGAACTAACAAAATTATTTTTTTAAGATTTTTATATAATTTGTCTGTAATGAAAAACTTTTGCTCGTGCGGAAATTTAAAAATGAAAAATTATTTTCCCTAAACTTCCTACGCCACTACCACAACTAACAACAAGACAAACGCTTTCGTTTCCTTTTAAATTTATTTTCGAAAAAACAAACAAAAAAGTACATACAAAATGCCACGTTGTTTAATGGCAAAAAAGTGGAAGGCGTACCCCTGGCCTGATCGAGTTGAGGATAAAACTAACAATTTGACAGCATCACCCACATCCTCATCGTCGTCGGTTTCGTCGAATTCCACGACACCAGAACTAAGCATTCAACTAATTGCGAAGAAGGACGCTGAAACCAAATCTCGTCGATCTACCATTGACGAAGATGAAGAAATCGATGTTGTAGGTGATAACGTTTTAATAAGTGCAACAACAACTGCTACGGCCACAGTCATTATAAAACCGAACGAACTAAAATTATCAAACACGCAAATAGTTTCAAATAGTTCAACAGCATCTCTTGCACCAGCCTCTTCAACATCATCTAAGATCTCTGCAACATCAGCATCGTCTTCTTCATCACCATCAGCAGCATCGACTACAGCAACGTGCTGGGGGCCCTCGTCACCAACAGCTGGAACTACAGCTCCCAGTCCTCCTCCACATTCACCAGAAGCAGCTACGCGTGGAACCACTAATTTATACAATGGTAGGTTTTCATTATTCTTTCATCAACATAAAAATCAAACATGTACAACACTACGAAAAACTTCATTAGGGACCAATGTGCTCATTCGAGAGTAGAGCGGTGTATCTTTAGATTAGTAGCATAAAATATTTACAGCCATTCTTTTTTACACAAAAGACTCTATTTGACAAATATAAAAAAAAAATCCGTTTACATATTTCCCGCAATTATCTCAAATGCTTACTTAACGCATAAATAAATTTGAAAATATTAATATTTGTACAACGGGCAGATCATATCACAATGAGAATTATTGTTATTAAGAAAGTTATATGAAGAAAGGATACGAAAAAGAGAGTTTAAGGGATAATTATGATTATTACTGAATTCAAAACTATAACAAATGAAGAAGTGAGAAGGTTTCATATTCTGATTCAGTAGAAGTTCCCTTGAATAGATGCACAATCTGCACAGAAAATGATCGTGGTTCCTTTTTTCTAGTGTTGTTTACTGAATTCTTATTTTCTGTATTCCTGTCCTCTTAATAAAAATCAAAATGGTGTTTTACTATGTTCTTGCACTCTTACAATATCGATTGAAGTACTTGATCCACGAAAAGTTTCATTGCCAGTATTGCAATTAGATTCCTCAGTCCACGAATTTTGGAGATGACTTAATTGTTCCATCTAAAATCGGTTTTGCTAAACCAATCAAAAGTCGAAAAAACTGCCAACATCAGAAAACTCAAAAAAAAAACATTATCAAAATAAAATAAATGTTCTTAAAAACATTCATAAAAATGAAATAAATCATTTGAATGGCAACATCTAAATATGTTTTTAATCTCGCTTCCAAAAAGGATAAAAATATAATATGGTAAAAATTAAGAAGATAAAAACAAATTGGTTTAATTTTAACAGTTGATATTCCTACTCACTCGTATCCCCGCGACAAGCAGAAACGTTGAATAGAGATGGTGGTGAGGTGATGAGATAGTGAAGCGACCTCACGATCACCGTTCCGCCAGTCTGTTTTTAAATTAAAGTTAGTGAATGTGATGTTTTTTCTGCAGCTTACCTACGCTGGCTGTTCTTTCTGTTTTCCATGATTATTATTTTAGTTGGTTTTTGGAAACACCGAGAACCCTGTCAGAATAAAGTTTATTTATTTTTGTGACTAGAACTAATGTGGAGAATATTATAAAGAAAAACGTAACAATCGAGTGATTGCAACAGATAGACGATTCTATTTGCAGTTGATTTTTCCTATAACGCAGCAGATCATGATCGACAAAAAATTTTTGAAGAAAGTTTGACGTAGAGAAACTCAGTGGTAAATTAAAGGAATTACTTAGACAGTGACCAAAGACGTAAGTATGACATTGTTACCAAGGAATCTAAGTACTTACATTATAATGTATTCGTAATCAGTCATATCGTGCACTACTTACAATTTCGATCACCGTCTAAACGAGGACTCAGTTACTGTTTCAATGTAAAGGATTTTTATTTTAATTTTTCATGTTGAATGCGTAAAAAAATCTGTTTCTTGCTTACAAAAAATTAAATTTGTAATTTTAGTTCCAAATTGATCCTGTGACGAAAGTGTTTAGCGAATGTATATTTTTTAATATTGTTAAATTTTTGTTTTAAATAAATTATAAAAACTAATTTAAATGAACACTATTATTTCAATTACAAAATCTGCAGTTATTAGTGGTACCACGCAGTAGCTTTAACTTCCAAAAGGGCAAGTGGGACTGTAATATAGACGCATTACATTATTATTTTGGGTGTAAGTGCAATGTCAGTGGCACCTACTAACATCGCGGCTAACTTTCTAAGAGAGACCGCACCGATTCGAAAACCTATTACGCTTTGATGTAAAATCTTTGTGCGGTAATATGCGAAAGAATTAACATTAATTGCTATTACAGATTGCTTATATCATTGATTACGTGATGAATATTTTCACCATTAGGGAATTCACAATATAGAAATATCGTTATGAAGAAAAAAATGTGCGAAAATTAATAGGAAAATGCAGAGTTCCAAATAGTATACAGAAAAATTCATTATAATAAAGTTCATGTTAAGAATGTTTTTTTTATACTTATTAGGTAATAATATTTTTAATCGCATATAAAGTATATAAAGTTTGAGTATAATTCATTCCATTTACTCATTTATTTATTTTTTAAAAATTCAAAATCAAAAGTTATTCAATTTCTTTAATACACTTGCAAATATATTGAAATCTTCAATGCATGAGCAACTAATGTTTTAAGCAAAATGGCACTTCAAAATATAAATTTTTCTGAATTTAAATACACCTCAAATACATAAAAGTTTGGTCTATTCCTTGTGATATTCAAAGAATTTTTTAAATAAATTTTAATCAAAAAAACCGTTAATAAATTTTAATCAAAAGATGAACAAAGTTCCAATACAAAATGAAATATGGTTTATGAAGATTTTTTATAAAATAAAACAAAAACATAAATAAGTAGTTGTAAATAATTTGGTAGAATTCCAAAACCTTTGAATTGACAACTAATAGAATTGATTCTTAAAGCAATATAATTACGATTTCACTGTCAGTAAATGATCAAAGGCAACAATTAAGCCAGCATTGAATATAGTTTAAAAAGAATAACTTAAATGGTTACACAGAGCTCGTGGTAGAACTATGAATTTATAAAATGTTTTTAGACATTGTGGTTGACTTCCTAAACGCATGTTGCAGTCACATGTTCCTAAACGACGAAAATATCATTGATTTATTTGTACACTGTTTTGGCGTTGGATACAGACATTTAGAAAGTCAGCCTGCTACACTGTCTGATGGCGAAAAATATCTATTGTGGGTCAGTTTGATTATACCTCCAAAATTGAAAGGGACAAACAATCAAACTTCCTGAATATGTATGCATATGTATTTTATTTAATGTTGAACAATATTTTAAAGAAATGCTATCAAAAATATTTGTAATTTGTTCCTGAATTTTAAAACTTTTTTGCCTACTTTGAATTAATACCTATTTTATTTTTTAATTAAATTTTAAAACGTATTAAATACACAGAGACCAACAATACTCGCATAGCAAAATACGTTTTTGATTTTACATCAAAGGTATATGAAAAATAGATTTTAAATCTTGCGTTTTATTAGCGAAACATAGAGAAAAAACAATGTGAAATTTTTACACCAGCTAAATATGAATATTAGAACGCAAGTTTTGGAGAAAAGTGAAAAAAATTAAAATTCATTCAATGAGTTTGTTCTTAAATGGTATGAAACTAAAATGGCGTTGTTTTTTATTTTATATTTCGGCTTAAAAACTTTACCGTGAATACTCGTTTTATGAATTGAACATGACGTTTATTAGTTATTTTTTGTTTTTTACAAATAGTCTGTATATTGAAATTGGAATTCACACAGTGCTGGTCATAGCTGTTGACTCTCCGCCAGACAGACTGTTCAGTAAACGTATTAATAATAGTTTAAGGCACATTTCCTTTAAATATTATTTCACAAACAAAACTTTTGTAAAAAACTAAAGTAAATATTTAATATATAGTTACTCGTAGATGCACACCTTCTTAAGAAATAAAATTTGTTATTGACTTATTTGTTTTTTTTTTTAATTTTGAGTGATTATTTATTCAAAAGATATTTTTGAATCTATTAAAAATTAAACGTTGTTTGTTTTTTCTGCCTAAACGTTTCTTATTGTTAATGATAATTATAAGTACAAATTTCTTAAATCAATAATTCATGTTAATGACTGCATGCGATGGGTTTTTTATTCAAAACAAGTATAAACAATAATAGCACTAATAATAATGGAAGTAATAATAATGTTAAGGTGATTCTCCTAATGGCCAAGTTAATTACAATTAAATAGCCTGAAGTTAAAAATAAACGTCCCCAGCTGAAATAGATACTGCAGTTATTAGGGAACCATTTATATGAGTGACTCAAAAATTTAAATTTAAGAACAAGCTTGTATGTGAGCAAGTTTATCATTATTTTGTACACGCGTTAAGTCATTAACTGGAAATGGTCTCGGTATTATGAACCAATAAATAAATAACTACTAAACAAAAAATCCTTTAAAAAATGGCCACCCAAAAGTAAACTACTAAATGAACAAAAAAATTGTACACCTCCAAATGGGAAATGTACTCTTTTCATCGACAAAATAGCACCTGTTTAAAATAAAATTTATTGATTTATTGGTTGTTGTTGAGAAATAAAAGTTATTTTTAAGAGTTTGCGGAAAACATGAAAAATATTTTAAATTTTGTTTAATATATATTCCTAAATCCCAAAACTTTATATTAAATTTCTCTTTTTGTAATTCTTTTTTTTTAAGAAATCATGATTTTGCATTTTTTGTATTTTTTTGCATGACTTTGAAATTTAACTCAATGGAATGGTTTTGTTTTGCAAATAAAGCAACTAATAGGTGAAATGTGGTGTGCTCAGTTCTTTTTATGAAACTACAATTTTGTTTTGTTCATATTGTTATTTTTATTGCTGTCTCAGTATAAACACGCATTTCCGTTTCCGCTTTCAACAACTTGGAAAAAATTATATAATTCTGTTTTGTTAAAATATTTTTGTTGCCTTATAACAATTTCATTATTATTATTTTTTTTTGTTTCTAGATTTTTTTTTATGTTTTAGATGCTTAAGGCATTTTTACAACGTTGATTATTTTAACTGGCAGTTAAAAAAACTTATATGTTTCTTCAATAAAGTCATTGACTTTTCATATAGCAACCTTAAGCCATCAAAAGGATTGATAAATAACAGAACTACCCCACCCCCACCTATTGTTTAAGATATCTAGAAAAGACCAAAAAGGAAAAGTTTTGTGAATTTAAGCGTAATAATACCGTCGCAAACAAATCAACTGTTAATAGGAAATATAAACAAACACATATAAATGTTCTCACACATACACACTCCCATATATGTACTAAGAAATTTCAATACTTTTTATTAAATTCAAAATGAAGGAAGAAACAAGCCTGTTGTAATGCGTTGTCAGCATGTTGCTTCTATAGATGTTTAGCAAGTGTAACTGTAAAAGTTTGTCACTTGAGGGTTCTATTTCCAGTTCTAGGATTTTTTTTGTTGCTAGAAAATCGGAAAAACAGCTACAAAAATAACTAAACAACAAAAAAAAATTTCCTACAGTCTAAGTTGGGTGTTTGGATTTAAAATGTTGTATGTATGTTGTTTCGTCTGGTAAGCTTGAATGAATAAATGAACGACGACGAATGGTTGCTTTGACGGAATGGTAGACAGTCGCTGTAGTCATTATCGTCGTCAACTCTTTCACATTTCACATATGTATGTTTTTGTTCTTGTTACATCCGCTGCTTCCTTGCAAGTATTTGCTGTTGTTTTCGCCCCATGTTGCTGGATAAATATTCTTCCACATACACTTGCATATTCTTTCGCATACTTGCTTATAAATAAATATATGTATGTGAAAATAAATGCGGTATAAATAGTACACAGACCTTTGTTTGTGTTGTTAGCATTCTTTTTTTTGTCGTCTGTATATATTCCGCTAGAAGACTTCAAGGTCTTCAAAGATATGTATGTACATACGTTTGTCAAATTTATTAATTTTTCAAATATTTTCAAACTCTAGTATTAAAGTTGAATATTTTAATTAGAATCTTAGATTCGTGGCGCACTTGAAATCCTGTTCAAATAAAGTATAGTTTGCAGGCGTGGACTAAAAATATAAAATATAAACAGTTTCATTTAAATAAAGTGTTGCAAGTACGTCAGTTCATTGTTTCAATATTTTAAGAAACTAACAATTATTTGCATCAGAATTATAGAACAAATAGAATAAACAGGCAAAATAATTGCAAAGGAAGCAGTGTAAGCATTCCTAACTGATAAAGAAAGGTTTCACTTTATGCACTTGACCTGTTTGTTGCAAAGAAGAAGTTAGTTAACACATTTTCACACAATGTGTAACATGTGAGAGGGTCAATTTATTAATTTCGTTTCAGTTTTGGTAAAATCTTTAACGGATTGGACAGAAGAACTGTTTTGTTATTTAATTTGTGATTACGAATGGACCCCGCTTTTTAGATTTACATTTGAAATTACTTAGTCCGAATTATATGTCAAAGTTTTCAAAATTATATTTCAGAACTATTTAATATTGTTTCAGAATTATTGAAAATTAATTTTTCGGAAATTTTAAACCACATTTTAGAGTTTTATTAATTCTAATTTCTGATCTAGAATCTGAAATCTATCCCTATTGTTACTTTGTCTTTTTTTATTACCAATCCATAACTGCATTCAAGTGATTACATGCATATTTTTCTTTATAATTGTTTGTGAAAGTTTTGAGATATAATAAATTAATACTCATACTCATCTCATATTATTTTCTATATCATTAAACTCTTCCGCAGCCACAACATCTACTTTCTTCTCATACCTCGTTTTGATCGATTCTGCCTTCCACTAGGAATTGTAAAATATCATAATATTTTTCTTCTCGGACAATGTGTCCTAAGTAGACAATTTTACGCCTTTTAATGGATGTTAAAAGCTTACGCTCAGGGTTAATTTTCCGCAGAACTTCGATATTTGATACTCCGAAGGTACAAGTTCGCTTGCATGTCTGACGAGGTAATTGCAACGTTTGTCTCAATCTAATTTATAGTAAGTAACTTGCTGCAACTAATATTATTGTATAAATTAATTTTATTTCGAGAGGGAAGTAGCAAAAGGTCGTTGATCATCATAGGTGGACCGATGTTTTAGACTTGTAGCCCTTGAAGATCACAAATAATTAGTTCGAGTTAAATGTCTTATCTTCAAGTTTTTAATAAACTTTCTAATTTTGGTGAAAACAATCTGCATTGTAATAAACACTAGTAAATGAAAATTTTAAAATGAATTGCTGTTCTGCAAAACCTCACCCAAGCCAAAAATTTTGTGTCATATATTTGTATGTCCATAAATTTAAATGAAAATAGTTCTTGTGTTGCAAAATAATAAAAACAAAATTAACAACAAAAATTTGAAGTGAATTTTTTTCTTGTATATAAAAGTACATATTTAGTTTTTATCTTAAAATAATATTTTGTGAATGTCATTTCTGCCTCACAACCTTCACCACTTCTACTATTTCATTTTCGCACAGACAACATGGCTTATCGGCTTAAGCATGGTAGAGTTTGAATAGCACAGGGGTGGGCAAATAAAAACATGACCTAGAATGTGACACATGTCACAGGCATAAATCTTCATAACAACCCTTTCGTGATGCAAGTGTTTAATTAAAGCACTGACTGTGATAACAACGAGGAATTAACTAAAAAGGCAGATAGTAGAATGGAAGTCATGTAAAAGACAACAACATTTCCATTATTTCAAGTTAATTTAAAGAAATAAATTGTTGTGTAAAAATTATCGAATTTGAATTTTTCAATTCATTTTTGCACTAGTACTCACTTTGAATTTTATTAAAATTATCTACATATTTCATAGATAGAGTTCTGAGTATTAGTGGTATTGAATTTCATAGGAAGAAAGTGAAATATTGGATTTATAAAATAAATTATATTTATATTGTTGACCTCAAGCTTGAAGAAATTATTTAATAAATTATTAATTACATTGAATAATAATTTGACATGAAAAAGAAATTAATAAATTTATTTGAAATTGCATTAAAGTTTTTCCTGTGATTGTAATGAAAATATAAAATTGCAAGGCAACACAAAGCTCACTTGTCCTACGGACACGCCCCCAAATTAAATTTCATATGAACTGAAAGTCGTTCGCCTTGTTTCACACATTGAAAATAATGTTGCTATAATGTTGTTTCAATTGTATGTATTTTTGTATTTCAGAATGGCACAATTTACAATCTATAATGGGATTTGTATGTTGTACATATCAGTTGCTTAGAAACATGTTGAATTGAAAATTACTAACAACAATTATACAAAATACAACTCCTGCATCGGTTCGTAAATTGGTGAAAAATTTTTCTATATAGAATTTGACAATATTTCGCATGAAATACTGAATAGAAAACAGAATACTTTATGAAGAAAAGTCCATGTCACTCCTGACAGGCTCTTCGACATACTACATACTTAGATATGTAGATAAATGAAAAACGAATAACATATCTACTTACATATATGAATGAATTCTTTAGCCAGTTCACACTACATATACACACATACATATGCAAATGTATCAGATAAATCAGAGAGAGACTTGGAGTTAAACAATGTGAATGAAATTTTCGCACAAATGTTACATTTGCATTGTGTGCGCTTGCTTCCATTTTATTTTAAAATCATTTTTGGGTAAAACGTGCTCTCATCGTTTAGAATACGGATATTTTAGGCACATGGCCAGATATTCATCTTTTGGCTTTTAAAATTTAGAAAAAATTTCTGTTTTTATGGCCAAACAGCTCATTTATTTCGACATTTTGCAACTGGTTCTATTAAAGCTCAAAGAAGAAACATCGTATATCAAGGTTTTAAGCCCAAGAAAATAACACAAATAAGTAGAATAAAAATACCCATTGAATATCTTCCTAGTTTGATTGAGACTGGGAGCAAGTGAATGTATATATGTGTGTGTTTGTGTGTGTGTAAGCGAAAAGTATCTCAAATTTTGTATCCGTTAAAAGTTTAATAGCAAGCCAAAAGTTAAGCTTGTAAGGAGAATGACAACAACAGCTACACACTATGGTGGAAAAGCAACCAAGTGTCAAGGGACATTTGTGTAACCACTTTTATATTTAAGGAGTTTTTAGCCAAACGTTACGTTTTTTGTTCTACAGTCGTGTAATTTGCTGCCACAGTCTTTTGTTGTATGTAGTACAACTGCAATGCGACATTTTAATGTTTCGGTTTTTTTTTACTTTGCCATGTTGCTTGTTACTGTTGCTGCTGTAGTTGGTTCTGTGCAAGCAGCCCCTTAAGGAAATATTTTTGTATATTTTAGTTTCCGGCTCCCCCATTAATACTGCGTGGGTACTCTTATTTTGTTTTCTTCTCTTTTCTTCCCTGCTGCATTCATAATGTTGTGTTGATATAATAATGTACATACATAATTGCTTGTTACATTATTTTATTTTGCAACTGATTTGTCGTTTGTATGGCGAAAAATAAAACGAATAGAAACAATCGCTGAAAGGGGAATTTTATGTTGCTAATTCAACACGTTTCCTACTTGTTGGTATGAAAATGTTTTTAAATCTGCAACTAGTTTTGCTTAAACTTTTGTACTTTAACTTTGTTTAAAATATTTTATGTATGCATGGTTAAATATGTCTGTCAGAAGACTTCAAGAATAAATTATTTTGTACAAATGTATTTACATACATATATCTTGAAGACACACTAGTAACATGAAATCCATTTTCCATTTTTATTTGTTAAAGAAAAACTGCAACAAAAATTTTTACAACCTGAAAATTGGTTTTTGGACAAACTTTCTTCATCACGAAATTATCAATTATAGTAATAATTGTCTACCATCAGCTCCACTGTACACGGATCGTTCAATGCAGATTTCCAAAGTCCAAACATAAAATCTGCAGTTAGTTTAACATTTTAAATCACATTGCAAATAACTTACATATTTTTAAACGATTGCTTTCGGGAAGAAATAATAAAGTTTCCCAAAAATTATTTTTTTTCTAGGTTATAATCATAATATTTCGCCTCTTCATTATACCGCGTACCTGCCTCGCTTGGAAAACGAAGTTACCGTCATAACAAGCACCTCAAATTTACATCAGCAACAAGCGTCCTCTCATTCATACAACTACCAAACGCCTCCGCCTTCGAATACGTCGTCACCTTCATCCTCGCCCTCGACACGCAGCAGCAGCTTTTCGTCATCCTGTGAACGTTTAAGTCCGCCCATTATACGGATTAAAACCGAAACGTCACTCAATGATGATATTGATACGAGTAGTACAGAGTCACGAAAATGTTATACAAGTACGGGTGCCGCCCTGTCTTTGCCCCCGAAAAAGAAGGACATTTATCGGCCCTATTCGCTCGACGATAGACCATCCAACGAACGTTTGCGCTTAACACAACCGGCCGAAGAAGATTTACATGCAGCTCATGCCATATTGGACTTAAGCGCCTCTACAGCATTTCATCCGCCTACGCAGCCACATCAACTGCAGCAACAATCAGCTACACAGCAACATTTAACTCACCAGCCTTTACATCCATTGCATCATATAACGCATGCTATTCAATTGCAACAACAACAACAACAACAACAACAACAGCATCACCATCATCTACCTCCCCATCATCAGCTGCAAGATATAAAACTCTCAGTGGCCACTACAACACCCTCCATAGCCGATTTGGCTCTGGCGGCCAGTGTGGCGAATGAGCATCGTCCCCATTCAAATTCTTCCATGCTAAGCTTGCATAGCAATTCGGACAGTGAAAGGCAGCCCAGTTCTCCGGACGGTAGCATACAAAATGAGAACAACAATACAACAAATCAATTTCCTAAAAACATTTCGGCCGGCGCTTCTGTCAAAACTGTGGCCTACACCTATGAAGCATTCTTTGTAAGTGATGGTCGATCGAAACGCAAGAATATCACAGATCCTCAAGCAGTGCTGCAGCAAGAGCAACAGAAGGCTAAATACACCTGCAGTGAATGCGGCAAGCAATACGCAACTTCCAGTAATTTATCACGACACAAGCAAACGCATCGTTCGCTGGACTCGCAATCCGCTAAAAAGTGTCATACCTGCGGCAAGGCCTACGTGTCGATGCCAGCCTTAGCAATGCATGTACTTACGCACAAACTTTCACATAGTTGTGGTGTATGCGGCAAACTATTTTCACGCCCCTGGCTGTTGCAAGGCCATCTAAGATCTCACACGGGCGAGAAGCCTTACGGTTGTGCTCATTGCGGCAAAGCCTTTGCGGATCGTTCTAATTTAAGAGCTCACATGCAAACACATTCGGTGGACAAGAACTTTGAATGCAAGCGCTGCCACAAATCATTTGCTTTAAAATCGTACCTCAACAAGCATTTGGAATCGGCCTGCCTCAAGGATGAGGCCGACATGCAATTCGATAGTACCAGTGACAGTGGTGGCATGACATCTCCCACTCCCACTGAGGACTACAATCATCCTAGCTACTCACATCAAGCACAAAATGGTTTTAAAATAAGTCATATACCCCAACCAGTTCCAGCTGCGGCCGTAGTTAAAGTTGAGGCCACATTTTCGGGTTGAACATAAAAGGCAACAGCACCAACAAACATATTGTAAGTAGTTTTTAAATAAAATATAAATATTATCTTAAACAAAAGATATAAAAGTATTTAAATACACTTAAGTTTTAAAATAATACGAAACAAAAGTTACGATTTTGCTTAACAAAAATTGGAATATAATTTATTATAAGAAATAAACACTAAAAAGGACAATATTTTTACAGACAAACAAAAAAAATATTTTTTAACACTTAATTATCCCTTTATTCACCTTAAGGTATATTAATTTAGATATTTATTTTATTTAAATTAAGTTCATAATTTGTAACACATCTAACAACACAACACATCATAATACGTCCATTTCATTTTAAGCAAAACTTCACACACTCAAGGAGATCCTTGAGCTTTTAAATCTAGGAAAAGCAATCTAAAAAAAACTCAGACTTGAAAAAGCAATCTCTTAGTATCTCTAACAACTTAAAAAGCAATCTAATTATTTTTTTTAGTATTTCTAGTCATTATATTTACTCACACAGTCAGTCAGTCTGCCAGTCAATTCATTAATCACTCACGCTATCATTTTAAATATCATCAGTCTCATCTTACCTTTAAGTACCAAATACTCTCTCTCTCTCTATCACATTTCACTCTTCACAGGACAAAATTCTTAAGAAAACTTTTTTCATCTGCAGAAAAAAAAACTAGAAAAGTGTTCTTAAAAATTACAACAACGAATATTGAAATTGTGAAATCTGAAAAATAACTCAACGAAAAGCAAATGTTTCTCAAACAACGAATTAGGCCATAAGTCAAAAAGCATAAATATATCTTAACATACATACATACATACATACATACATAGCAATACTTAAAAAGAATAAATCAATTAAGCAATTATCTATTGTTAAAGCAACGAAGATTATTAAAACAAATCCCCAAAGCAATAAATATTATTTCTTTTTTGTCAAACTGTTTAAAGAAATTAAAATATTTAGCTAAAAGGAAAACAGTCAATTACTAAAGTCATTTAAAAAAAATATTTTAAAAAATTAATTAAAATTCTATTTTTAAGTTTGAGTTACAAGTTGATCGATGTTGCCAAGTCACAAGACAAACAGAAATGATTTAATCGAAAAAATAATAATTAGTGTAGAAGTCTTGAGAAAATATCTGATATTAATTAACGAAAAACTGGCTCCAAGTACATCGGGAAAAGCAGCCAACATTGAATTTGTGTTTTTCCCAAATTATTTATTTTTATTTTTTGTCTTAAGCCTACTTTTTCTTCTTTCCCTCTCTATTACATCATCCTCTCTCACTCTATCTCTCTCTCTGTAACTACCCAGCAGGAAAATTCGGAATCTACTGCATACACATATAAATACATACGAGTACAATTCCTTTGGATTCAACAATAAAATTTCAGATGGCAATAATTTCACAATGGATGCATTGTTTTTGCTTATGTGTTCGTGTTTTCCAGCAGTTTTTATAAAACCATAAATTTGGTATTTGTGCTGCCAAATGCATTTTGTCTACACGTTCTCCGGACACATAAAAATAATGCATTATTGCTCCAGCACTTCTACTTGTTAAGAATAATGAGTTCTGGTGTCCATATATGAATAATACAGTATATTACATCTTTGATTCGTATTGATAATATATTATTTTTTGCTGGGTAGAAAACTGTCATGTAAGCCCAGTTTCCGAATCCAAATCTAAATAAACTAGTCGCTGTAGAACTGCTATAATTTAGTGTTTTAGTTTTTAATAATATAAATTAGTTCATTCATTCATTCATTCCAATACTTCGTAACAAACATTCCCAGTTAAATTGAATTCTAGTACACCAGTGTAATTTCTAGTCTCAAAAGAGATATTTCTTGTTTTATTCTTCTATCTCTCTATCTCTATCTCTATACAGTTACGTTTATTTTATGTTACTTGGTATGAGACTCAAATTGCTCAAATTTATTTATTTAGCTCATGGGCCGATGGAATAAACATTATTTTATATGCCTTTATAAATGATTGGTGTCAAAATTTTAAAGTACAGAGGCCCCAGGCATGTGGTTCGACCAGGTCACCATCATACGACATACGATTCGCGGCAACATTATTTTACCGTAAGGAACCTTTAACGAACGACTGTTTTAAAGAAAATAACCTGTTTACTGGATATTTAGTTCGTCCCGAAGTTATCTTTACGTATATCACAAAATCAAAAACTAAAAATGAGATAAGACCGCTGCTCATGAAAACTTTAGACCTGACGAGTCAAACCTGATGTGTGTGAATCTGGTCTAAGATCCTGAACTTGTGCTCTGGAAGTACTAGTTCGAATTCGGATTATATAATATTTTTTTTTGTGTACTCGTTCGTATAATGTTGAAACTTTAGACTCAGTTTCCCAAAGAAACAAAGAGAACTTTTTTTGGAGATACGTGAAAATAACTAAGGGACGTTGCTACCGAAATGCTGCCTGGCTTAGTGTGTGTGAAAATTCGACCTCCAGATTACGCCGAAGACACCAAATTTTAATTTTCTACACTTATGTAGTTATTAAGAAGTTTTGCGGTAAACAAATCTACTTTGAAACATAATTGAAATCAGCAATATGCCAAAAATAAAATCCATGTGTTTAAATGAAAATGATTATTTGGACGGCAGCACAGCATTTGCTGCTGCTGCCAACTTAAGCTATTTTCTATTTTGACGGGCAGCAATAAACAAATATAGTGTTGTCATTATATATAGAAATTGGAAAAATAAGATCAAAAACTTTTTTTGAATATTAAACAAAAAAGAACATTACAAAAATACAATATAGAAATAAATATATGTGTTTTTATAGTTTTTCGTGATATTATTACATTTTTTATCAATAACTTTAATTTTATTCATTATAAAATATATATGTGGCATCCCTGAAACCAGCTGATTATTATGTTGTTGCTGTCTTCAAAATAATTATGAAGCTGACTTTAGAGCAGCATTTGAAGTTGGCAGCATTTGGAGCAGTGAAGTTGTGAAGTTGTGAAGTCTGCTGTCGGCTAAGTGTTTAGAGCTATAATCTGCTATTCCATTGAGGTCTCTATTTGTTCTTTATCTCTCTCTTTCTCTCTTCTCTCGCATCTCATGTCAGTGAGTGAATATGATTTACTTTCTCTTTAATAGGCCACTCTCATGTCTAGTCGCTTCATAGGTTTATTTTTGCCATTCTATCTTATACTATCTGTCTAGTGCAATTTTTTTTAATGACTAATTATCATCTTTTTTGTTCATTATTTTAAAACTTTTAAAAGTTCTTAGACTTAGTGACTTTTACTTTTTTTATTTATATTAATTATTCAAAATCTTTATATATCGTTAAGTCTTATTTATAATTAAGTAAATATTTAATAGTGTAACGTCTAGTCTTAGTTTTAGGGTTCTCTTCTCTAATTTTTCTCCTTCTATAACAAGTTTAATTCATTACCGACATTTCGGAATTCTAACAAACTATTTTTTTAATTAATTTCTTTTTTGCTTTTTTCTGTCTTTGCTTCTGAAAGATCTTTTTTGATTTCCGTTTTTTTTCGTACCTCATCTGGTTTCTTCTTCAATTGGTATTTTTTAAAATTCTGAAATATCATTTTTATACAACCAATATTTGCTCTCCGTAAGCTGTTGTTATAGTGTCGTTATAGAATCTTTAGAATATGCCATACAAAATTACAAAAGTTGTTTCTCCTTAAGTTACTTATCGAAAAAAAAACAAGAATTGGAATCTCTAACAGCTGGTGGAAGCTTACTATATACTGCTTCTCCAATTGCAAAAGTTTAAAAAATTGCATTGAAATAAAATAAGTTAAGGTATTAAATTTTTGTTGTTTTAGGAATTGAGAATGCGTCAAGGCAGACTATTTAAAATATATTTTTTTTGAAGTAGAACCAACAAAACAATTGCCATATTCATTCCCATCAGTAAGTTATCCTATCAGTAAACATTTAATTAAATAAATAATTTTTACTGGCTAATTGACTGCTCAGCAAGCATATTGACAACACTGGTCTCATGTTGGCGTGACGGTACAATATATGTATATCTATATTGAAAGGCTGAAATGTTATTGTTACGTTAAAATTGCTTTAACACTTTACACATATAATTAGCGATCAGCCGTTTAGCTTGAGGGTTACGGGTTCGATTCTCCAAAAAGACCATTGGTGTTCAAAAAGCTTCTCAGTCTGTGTATGTAAAATAAACGGTCGACTAGCAAAGCCTTATTTCCTTAACTATATTAAGATTTTCTTCCTTCTTTTATTCCTCTTAACTCTTTCGTTCTTCTATTCTTAAATGCACTTCAGCTCAATTTTAAAAAAGCTAAAAAATATATTAAGTTGAAATTAAAATACTTTTTCGTTTTCTAGTTCAAGTAGACGCAACCGTAACGTTTTTTCTAAAAAAAGGGTTGCAGCACAGTGGGATAAGGGTGCAATAAATAATTTAAAAAATCAAAAATTTTGGCCACAATAAATACAACGAAATTTAGTAGAAAAAAATAATAGTTATACTGTACATATTATTCTTAACTTATCTATATTCTTAGCATAAATTTAATCCTCCCCTCTCGCTCTATCACTGTTTATTTCATTCTCTTCCTTTCTTTTCCTCTCTTTCTCCCTCTCTCTCACTCTCTCACTCTCTCTCTTTCTAAATCACTATCTGCAAATTTAAATGATATTTAATTCTAGCATAATTTTTATAAAATAAAATTAAAAAAACTTAGTAGTTTTAACTAAAAATTTAAGATCTAACATAAAATTGAAACTGCAAAAGAGAAAACTCAAACACAGTCTTAAAGTGTTAACTCTTTTACACTCACCAAACAGTTTTGACTCTCTATATAATTTCTGTTCTTGTACAAAATTGTGTCAATTAAATGTGTAAAAATTAGGCAAAGTATATTTTTCTTATCTTTGCAATCAAGGAATTTAATTAAATTTAATTTAAAATTAGTTTTTAGGCAAAACTCTAACCCTAATAACATCTCGCCTCCTCTCAATTAAAACAAATTTAAGCCTGACAAGAAACCTCTAGGTGATAACGTTGGGTATTCTGAGTGACATTCTTTACTTAGACACAGTATTTTAAATGAATAAATATTTTTCAAAACAAACTATCTGCTTTACTCTCACCTCCTTTCCTTCCTTACCAAGTCAAATCAAGGATATCTCCTGAGATGACACATTAATTGTCGAGTGTTCTCTAGTCACTAGAACCCCTAGCGTAAATGCCTTTGGTTTTATTTATAAAGAAGTTATTTTAACCTTTTGATTAAAATCAGCTTTTAAGGTGGATCTCAAAAACTAAAAACCATAAAAGTAATTTTAAATAGGATAAAGAGAAATCTTGGAATTTCAATTATTTGAAAATTTCTCACCATACAGCCAGCATAACCAAAAGTATTAAATTTAAGTTTAATTTGCTTAAATAGTTAAATATTTATACAAAACTCGGCTAAAGTACCAAAGCAATACTCAAATCGAAAAACTTATACAAACAATTTAACAAAATGTTAACACTCTTAACAGAAAACGTATAAAGAATTTTTAAATATTTATTAGAAATTATTTAAAAATACAAATAGTTCCCTAAAGTTAATTTTGAAATACAATTATTTTAAAACCCATTAACTAAACGAAATGTATATAAATAATTAGAAATTACAAAATTATTGACTGTAAATAGGAATTAAAAGAAATTAACCAAAACTATAATAAAAAAATTACGTAAATTAATAAAAAATAAAAAGAACAAATTTACATTTGTCTTTTAAATAAAGGAATTTGTAATCATAAACACTGTTATGAAAATATAAAAGAGTTCTTAATATAATTTAAAATTATTGATTTTTTAAAACTTATTTTATTCATTGCACGATTAAATTTATTATTATTTGCAAAAAGAACAAAAATCAAATGAAACAATTAACTTGTGTAGTCAAAATAATTAAAAACTTTTTACAGCAATTTAAATTATTATTATAAAAACTATTATTCATTACAAATGAACAAAATGAAAAAAATATATACGAGTATAAAAAATATACAATAGAATCGGACAAAAAGCATGAAAAAATGATAAAAATATTAAATTAATTATGATATTATTGTAGACACACTTGTATTTAATTATAAAATTAATAATTATTATTTTAAGAGTTACACATAAAAAATACATGCAAATACAAATGAATGAATGATCATTATTATTATCAAAAATACATACTGACTTATTATTAACACAATTGAAAAAACACCATTTTGTTTTATTTATGTGTTGGTTTTTCTTTTACTTGATTTTCAATGTTAAGCCTTTTATCTTTGTTTAAAGTCAAAGCCACACTACGTTCCACTCTTCCTGTTTAGTTTATTTAAATTTGAATTTCTGTTTTCATGCATTTCAACGGTGAAGAAGTTGACTGGCATGCGAATGCCAACATTATAAAGCTGGGGCTTTGACAATCTGCATCTCTCTATTTAACTGGCCTCTAGATAAATACAAAAAGTATAAATTGAGGCAGACGTCGTATACGGTCAGATTGGGCAAAAGTTTGGTAAATTTTACTTGAATTAAAGGCCCTGATATCTTCATCCGAATTCATATTATAAAAATATACAGTGTAATGAACTTGTGTAGTTTAAATTTAAAAATTACTCCAACGGAGATTGCTTCTTTTTGAATAAATTGAAAATTCCATTTAAATTTTTTATAAATTTTCTTAAAGAATTAAAATAAAAATATAAATAGTCTGTATTAAGAAGCTGTAAGTGCAATTGGTTTTCTAAGTTTGTTTCAAGACAGAGAGAAAACTAACTATATTATTTTTTTTGCGGCTGACAACTTTAAATTCGCTACACTGGTTGCTCTCACAATTATCTACTATTTTGGGGCTAGTTTTTTTGGCAACTCATTGTGAATATACTCACTCCGAAACAAGTTTCTACCTTTCACAGTTTGAGAGATAGAAGCCTCTTACACACGCTAGGGTCCCGTACCATTTTATTTGAAATGAAGTAAATTGTTCAGGTTGCTGAATTAGTTAAAATCTTTTTTATTATTTCTCTTGCATAAAATATTTATTTCCAACTGATATTGGGTTTGTGACAACCATCACAATGAAACCAGAACGTATGATCAAAGTTATCGTGACAAAAGATTGCGAAGATTTTGAATACAGCTGCCAAACAGAAATTAACGGATGCTGTGTTCATTTTCAATTATATGCAAGGAATCTTAAAAATGTCCCCAGAAGATAGTGTGATATGTTTCAATTTTTATCACTGTCTCAGCCTGTTATGAAAACTGCCAGAGGAGGGATGCCACAAAAGCGACAGGCATAAAATTATAAAAACTCTGTGTCATATTTACACGTAATATCTGCCACAATAAAACAGCTATTTGATTTTAAAAAAATGTATGATGCATCTCGCCAGCAGTGAACTGTTCCATGTTTAGCAAAGGAGGAAGTACTTTAGGCACAAGCGCGCTCTTGATACTCAAGCTGATATTGAAGAAATATTATTTGAATTATTTTCATCACTATTGGCATTACCTAACATTTCAATCTGCAGTGTGCGTATTTTTTTAGGTTTTAGTCTGTCCATTTCACCAAGTAAGAAACAAACACTAGGATATACAAATTGTTTTCTTTATTCTAACAAATATATTCGCAGTGTGTGCCGATAAAATAAGTTTTAATTTATAAAAAAAATTCAGTAAAATTCAGAAAAGGGAGAGGCCAGCACCAGTGGAGTATAAGGACTAAGCGTAGAGTAACACTGATGTATACAACTGATAAGGAAGGCGATTCTTCGTGACCCCTTTTACACTCAAATCTGTAGTTCGATTCTAGCAAGTCCATCATACAACCGCAACCTATGGAGACAGAGATAAAATCTTTATCCGTTTCAAAAAGTTTTTGTGAATTTTGGCATCGATTTTTTATTGCATATTTTTTCCCTTTACAGCAATTTTGCATTTTTAAAACATTTTTGACCCTTTAAATCTTATTTTTATACTTTATTGAACCTTTATTCGCAAGGGAGGCAAAAATCTTTTCTAAATTATGATCACCTGATGGCTCTACCATTTCGTGTTTTTCGTGTTAAGGAAGTGTTATGTTTTAAATATGCTCCTGCTAAACCTGCAAGAAGAGTTGGAAAAAAATTAGTAATTCACAAATACATTTGCTAGAGTTGCGCACATATGAGGACGGAAAATAATATACTAATGAGTGTATCAGCCATGGGCTGCACTAATCGTATAACAAATGTAACACAAAATTTTTATATGCACGTTAAATTTAAAAAAAATTCATTAGCGTCTGTTTTTTTGTATTCTGTGGAAGGAATTTATAATGAGTTAATTAAAACAATATTATGCTACTTTTAAATAATTTTCTGTAGAGTTCCCAAAAACGTCCTTAATTGAATAAAAAGGTACCTAGAATAATAATTAAGCAAAGCACCCAATATAGTAATTTGACATTGTAACATAACAATTAACAAGCTATTTAAATGAAATCAATTAAAATATAATAATAACTTAGAAGTTAAAAGCGTTCTGCGGCAGAACGACATAAGCTGGGCGGGATAGTTTTTTTTTGTGTAATAATTTCATGTTATAGTCAACTACCAAAAGCTGATTATTTTAATGAGTAATATTAAATCGATAAAGGAAATGATAGTTTCGAAACACAAGATTTAAAACCATAAAAAATAAGAATTGAAAAGTAATGAAAAACCTTAAAATTCACTCAAAATTAATATGTGATGAAAATTGTTACAACGAATTCATATTGAAACAAGCAATAGAATTAATAATATTAATAACGTATTTCAAAGTGGCTAATTAACTGGTTAATTAATGGAAATTATAAAGCAATTATAAGAACTATTTACACATCTTTCCACTTTTTCTGTGTTTATAAAACCCAATTGATAATGCTCAACAAATACTCAGGTGAAGCGAATATGTTCCGTCATTGTTTTCTTAAGCTGGAATAGTCGCGTCGCTAATCAAATGGAAAAAAGGACAAAACTTTTTCGACCAGTTTTATGAAAGTGAAATATAGCCGAATGTATCAAAAAGCAATAAAACGTATTCATAAGTCAATCAAATTTCAAATAAAGAAATAAAAAACAATTTAATTAGCAATATCAAAAAACAACGAATATTTTTTTTAACCAAAAACAAGAAACATGTAAATTAAAAGCAATTGTATAAATATAAAACTTATTTTATAAATAAGTACTACACAATAATTTAGATGAATTAGTCCATTAGAAAAAATTATAATCATTAATACTTTTCCAACACATGTTGAATCTAACAAGAAACCATTAATCGCATAAAAAATTATTGAATTCGTCCAAGTCGAATGTTTATTGCCCGTTATAATTTGGAAACATTTAAGAAACAAATTTTAATAAAATCATTTATTACAAATTGATTTTAATCAGCAATGATGTTATTAAATGTATTTATCAAAATTAAAAAATTAAATTTTTTTCTTATTAAAATGCTCAAAGCCTTTCTGAAATTACATTTTTAAACATCATCTGCGATTTCTATCGCAACAACTAACGACCATGGCCACAAAAATGGTGCATACATAATAATTATACAAACTAAAACATTTTAAGTCCTTTATTTTTTCAATTTTTATAATTGATCCTTTTTTTGGAAAACAAAGTCGTAACTAATTTGTTAAACACACATTAAATAAATAATAATAAACACAGAAATAAAATATAATAACTAAAAGTAGCAACGAAGCAATTAAATTTGTATAAAATTAAAAATAGATTCAAAAATTGTTGAATGCAGAAATGTAATTTTTTATGAATGAAATTACATAAAACAAAATTAATAAATAAAATATATTTACATAAAATTCATAAATACACACAAAATATTAGAGCAGAATGATGAATAAAAAATAAATGATAAACATTTAAAATGTTTTTGTTATTATTTAACTGAAGTCATTTAATCTTTTTGTTGCTCTATTAAAATATTTAATTGCACTGAAAGTCCAGCAGTTCTGAAGCTTGCAAAGTATCATTTTTAATAGCTCTGTCGTTAAATGACCAATAATTTGGTTGATTCTTACAATTAATTTTAATTTGAAACGTTTTATACATTAGAATTGATTTATTGATATTAATTAATTTCATTGGTCTCTTTTTTTTGGCGATTTTGTAATGTGAAGTCTCACTTATATTAAATCGAAATTTTTTATTATTATTTTTATGTTTCTCTAATCGCCCTTTACAAGTATTGTTTTCATTTTTATTATTATCCATTTAATATTATTTGTTATTAAAAATGTAAGCAGGTTTACAAGTAAAAAGTAGATTTTTTTATCTACACAAACACACATACTTTGTAAGTATGTAAGTAATGAATGCATTCAGTCATGACTGCTAAATTACAAAATATTTATGTGTGCTTTAAGAATTTATTTATTAAATCGGCTCAATTGTACAATTTTTGGCAAATTAAAACCAGAGGAAAACCAACTTTCCATATTAAATTCAACTGATTATCTCGCTCGTTGCAAGATAAAGATACATATCGTCGGTCACAGGTTGACAACTCTTAGCCCGCGAAAAATTCGAATAGGGTTCTTTTATGCCTGTGTTTATCGTACGTTTCATTTAAATTTAAAAAAAAATTCTTCCTAATAAGGTTTTTTTGTCTCCTGAAAAGTAAAAAAAAACATGATAATAGTTGTCAACACGTGACCGACGATATAATTATTTTCATGGAGCCCAGTTGAAACGAAGAGCATTCAAAAGCACAAACATGCTGAAAGGATTAATTCAATAACTGCAGGAGTGCAAAGTATTTTGATTGTGAGTATGTTTTTCTTTTTTATTCCCAAATGTTTTCGTGGCCTGAAATTGTTTAATTTAAAAACATCAAATCAATAAAAGCTTTAAATTTTTAACGTAGATAAGATGTTGAATTTGCCACTTTATTCCTTGTTTGAATGAAAAACTGCCGTTTGAAAAGTTTTCCATTTTAATTAATTTTTTTTAATTTCTAATATCATTTTTGAGATTTATTAAAAAAACTAATATAAAAATAATTTCTTGCTAAAAAAGACCAATTTTACTTAAAAAAATACAGAATTAACAGAATAATACAACGAATTGGATGCAATAAAATATTTTTTTAAATATGTAAATAATATTAGTTGTAAACAATAATTTGCTTTTTTTCTGAAATTTTTAGTAAAAATAAATTTAATATAAGTTTATAGTAATAAAAAAGTTTACAAACCTTAGTGAGACCATTTATAAATAATCGGAAGTCATTAAATATTTCTGCTCCTTAACTTATCTAAACTCACACATTCATACTCCAAATAATATTTCCTTATAAATGGTGTTTTTATAAGTCCAATCGAATTTTAAATTACATTAAATACAATGTAAATAATTTGCCATGAATTTGTATGCAATTGATGCCTTTAAGGTTCGATGTGGATTCGGTCATGTGGCGACCGCGGTCGCAGCGAAGATGGCACAATCTGGAATCACCGAATATTGCGATCGAAGTGTTTATCGGTGTAGACAAGTATGTCAAGTCACTTGTCGCCAGAGAATATAATCTAATAAAGTTGGATCGCACGGTCATGATGGCCAACTAAAAATAAAATACATCAAAGTTTCTATTTGATTTCAGTATTTTTTTTTTCAAAGTTCCATCGGGCTTAAAAAAGCACCCTTTAATTAAAAAAAGAGCTCTTTTTCAATTAGTAATTTCTTTTCTTCTTTAAAATTTCATTCTATCTCTTTAACTTTAAATAAATAATTATGTACCTACAACATTTTTATTGCAATTATTATAAATTAAAAATAAAAATTAAAGAAAAAATTAAAGTTAGAAAAGCAATTAAAAAGTATTAATCCTTAAAAGAAAACCAATGAACACAATGTTTGAATAATTTTTAAGATTCATTTATACATGTAACGTATAAAAATAGTTATTTTCAAGAATACATACATAAATATTATAAGGAACATGTAAGTGAATGTATGTCACAGAGAATGAACGAACAAGTGACTGGTTGGCATCACTTGACGGGACACATTTTAATAATTGTAAAAATTTACATAAAATCAACTGATTTAGAGTTAAAACATTAAAAATCATAAGAACTGATCGAAAAATGATCGCTATTTTACTAGTTTGTATAGAACACAAATGCAAGCTATAATTTTATATTTTTAAAAATTGTTAAATAATAAATAATAAAATAATCCACAATTATTAAAAATAAAAAATATATACTATATATTTCTAAAAGTCAATTCTCCTTTTTAAACAATAACTAAAAGAAGATACAGAAACATTATTTATTTAAGTACATAAAATATATTAAAGGAATTCACAAGGATACAGATATTATTTTATCAGTTGTCTGTTCCAAATTTTATAAAAATTATTTTAGTGTATTTCCATAAAACATTTTTTGGAGAATATCAAAATGAAATTTAAAATTAAAAAGACTTTGGCACATACTACTGATACAAATGACAGTATAACTTTTTTTTATAAAAAGTCTTAAGGATTCAAGAAAATATGTCATTATCAATTTAAAGTTATGTACATAATTATATAATTTCAAAGGGATCTAAAAACTTCTCACAAAATCTCACAAATTTCCCGTTAAAAAATCCTTTGATATTTATTATTTCCAGTCTAAATATTTTAAAATTGATATTCACTTCTATTGTAGTTAAAATACTTTAATTCTCAAAAGAAGTATTGAAAATAAAACTTTAAGGAGTTGAAGAAACAAAAGAAGAGGAAACATATAAAAGTTTTGTAAATTATATTTTCATAATAAAATTAATATAAGAATGAATAAGAAAAGAAAAAATTAAACAACGAAATAAAACATGAACAAATAGCGTAGTACTGATTATACAACTGAATTATTTGAATTTTATTGGAGGACCCAGATGAAGAAGCAAATTGTAAGTATTAATTTTATTTCACTTTCTTATTTTCTTAATTATGGAACAATTATAGTTGCAAAAGTTATTTAAATGAACAGTACAATTTTCGAACGGAAACAACATGATCGTCTCCTACCAAATGTTCTACTATTTAATGTGTTTATATATTAAAAATCTTTCTTTCTCTCTCTCTCTCTCGCTCTCCCTTGCTTTTATAATATAGATTATTTATTGTTATTTCGAGCAGCGCTTGTAAATTGTTCAAATTTATTTTGGAAAACATGGTTCGGTTCGAAAAACATATCGCTGAAAAACAAATTGCTGAAACACAATATATTGTCCAAAACGCTTTGATCATACTTTCACAAACAACACTGAGCTATATTTTAAATTTGCACTTCTACTGTTGTTCATTGCACTTCATAGGACAACTGTTGCAATTGCAAAATTAAACAAAAATAGATTAAACACCGTTTATAGTTACTCAGCGTAAGACTGTCGAAATTGGGTCACAAAATAAATTGTGCAGAATTGCAATCTTCCATAAAAAGATTTTGTTTGTTTGTGCAATGATCTGCTGCAAGAAATCAATTGAGTAACATTATGAATAAAGCATATTTAATGGCATCAACAAGTTAGCATATAAGAAGAAATTTTTAATAAACTTTGTTTAATTATTTTTTAGACATAAACAAAATAGTTGTGCTAGAATTTATTTACCAATCTCCACGCAACCAAGTTTCAAATGCTTGAGTTGCAACAATTACTCTTCCTGGTGAACCATATTGAAGAGACCCCGAACAAGTTAAGCAAAATAGTTTAAGCTAATTCAGTAGAATTGCTGAATTAAAAACGCTTTAATCCAGGTAAAATCACTGTTTGGCGAACTTCATCATTGTCGGGGTGAAATCATTGGTCCATATGTCTTCCAAAATAGTAGCAGTCAGAAAGTTACAGTTAATGGTGCTATTTGTAAGCTCCAAGTATATTCACCAACGGTTACCTCACCAACAGTGGTATTATGACCGCAAAGGTGGTTTAGTCTGCTTCTCCTGGCATGAGACAGCCTAAGCATTGATTGAACCATTCGAATGTAGCGGTATCAGTGAATTCAACCGGAATCATCTACGCATAGTTACTGGTTTCCTCTCTGGTCATTTCAGTCTGAAGTACAAATTATGGCGAAGTAACTTCGTTCTATCATCTATGTATAGTTTCTGCATAGAAAAAGGTGAAACAACAGCACTCATTCTCTGTGAATGTGTTATTTTAATTGTATAAGGCGGGCTTCTCCTGCTTCTCTAATGACTTTCATTACGAGAGTCGTACAAAGGTTAGAATAATTTATTTATCTATGGCACAAAAAGTCCTTTAAGTTTTTATTTGTTCGTCCTGACTTGAGTACATTGAGTCAGTGCAACAGCGAGACAACGTACGATCTCTGAAATTAAGGCCTTAATTAGTTTGACTTCTTTTTGTTTCATTTGTGTCTGTCTCACTAAGAAAAACTATTACATCTTGGCGGTAAAGTAGATATTAGGTTGTGGTACCTTTAGCAATGTGAGCAGTAAATAACTATAATTTAAATATCTTTAATGAAATAAAATTGTTTTATTGACAAAATTGGCAAATCAGAAAATATTCGACCGACCGGCTTCTTTATTGAGAAAAACCTGACTATACGTCATTCGAAAAATCAACATAGTGCAGTAAACCTCTGTTGAAAAAAGTGGCGATCACTGTGTACCATTTCCCTATTAAGTAGATTTACAAATAATATTAAAATAGTAGAAAAATGTTTATTGTTGCATTCAAGTTCACATTTGCAAACATTTTGTGTTTTTTTGTTGCAATTTTTAGTATCATTTCAAAACAAGACTTGTTGTCACCGAATATATAAAAAACTACTAGAAAAAGAATTAAAAGTGTGGAACATTGACTCGAAAACTTCCCGCGTCGAAAATTAAAAAAAAAAATTAAAAAATCAGTACTAAAAGCACTGAGTTGACAACGCTGCAGCGCGCTGATAACTTAAACATATTTATGCATTTATGCATGTATGTATATGTACGAGTATGTATATACTACATATGTGTGTATGTACGAAAATATCTAAGGTTTTCCTTCGACTTTTATAAAATTGCGATAGCTACAAATCCGATACTTAGAACCACTTTTGTGACATTATTTACGTATTTTTCTACAAGAAAAAGAATCAAAGGGGAGCGAGCAAAAAAATATATTAAAAAAACTGGGAAACTTGTTGTTTGAATATTAATATATTTGTGCATATGTATGTATATCCTTTTGTTTGTGTGTGGGTGTGTGTGGGTGTGTGTGTGTGTGTAAAAATGAACGAACTTATCTGCGTAGACAAATGTTTGGGTGTGTGTAATGCGTAAAGTAGCTAAAAGTTGGAGAAAATTAACTTATTTTTCCATGAATATGATTTGATGTGAAAGGGAATACATCAACACACCAACAACAGAATCCTTATGCACGCACACTTATACACTTGTTTAGCAATTCAATATCATTATTGGGTAAACGTTTTATCGTCTTTTGATATTGCAACCTCTAAAGATACAAAAACACAAAAAAATAGGACAAATAAAGGAAACAAAAAATCAAACCAGACAACCAACAATGTTCGTCTGTTTTAATTTTGTTTACATAAATAACATTAAACTAAATATTTAATAAAAAAATATTGCCTACATAAACATTTACTTATTTAAGCGTAAAAATAAACTTTATCCAGAATCTTTTAAAATTTCCGATGCCTTTTTCTTTATTTAGTTGTGCCAATATTTTATTTTAATAAAGTATTAAAAATTCAAGATTTATGCTTGTTGTAACGAACGAGTAAAGTGGACGATCATTATGAAAATGAAGCAAATAATAATAATAATAATAGTAATAATAATAATAATAATAATGTATTTCGATAAATAAAAGTGTAAGATAACAACGTTAAGAATCTTTTTGTTTGAACTCTCTTTGTAGCCAATAGAGAGCAGTGGGACGCAGTTAAATCTGGGTTAAAATTCGATGAAAAACGACCGACCGGCACATTTATCATCATAAATCACTCCAAGTGACAACATATATTGGCGCATTATGAGAGATATTTCCAGAAAGGAAAATAAGCAGAAGGTACTAAAAGCAATTCTGATTTGGGCTTTTGAATAGTGCTGCCGGGATTAAGGTGATCCCCAAACTAAACAATTGTAAATGCTTCCAATTGCATCTTTCATTTTAGTCACAAAACGGGTAATTTTGCATAAAGTTAAATTTGTTTTTGACCTCAAAATAATATGTGATACTCGTTGCAAAGAATTTATTTTTTTTTACAAACAAGTGGGTGTTCAACGCACACCCTGAAGTAATTTGTCTTTATGCTCACATATTTTTACTAGTTTAGTCTGAAGTAATTCTTTTAAATTTAAAAAGTATATTTGAAGAACACCAATACGATAAAAAAAAACAAGAATTGTTTCACACAAAATTTTCCAACGCTCTACAAAACTAGCAGACAACATGCAACTCGGTTTGATAATTAATTCAATTGTTTAGTATATAAACAAAAGCAAAAGAAAAAATATCGATATACATATTATAAAAAAATATAATTACACTAAATAATAATGTATGACTTTCACATCCCACTATGATCCTGAAAAGCATCGAGTATATACGTACGTTATTTTGATGGTCGTTCAAACGCTGCCAAAAACATTACCGCTCACCACTGATACATATGTACATACATACATACACACATACATATGTAGATGTGGATACCTTACAGTTGAAAACTTAAAATCTTATATTAAATGATTTAACTCTTACGAGTATTAAGCGTTACCAGCTTAACCTTTTCTATCTGCACATATTTTTCTAAAATGGATATTGCAAGTTTTATTTATCTATGGGTTTTCAAATATATAAAATTATATAATTTTTTAATTTTAAAGACCGAATTTATTATGACTCAACCGAGTTCAGTGAGGTCTATCGTAGCAGGTAACAGCGGACAGCGAAAACTATTGATATAAATGATGTACATAAGAATTTTGAGATTGTCAGTTTATCATCTTTTAAACTTATTTTTTCTCCAGCTCCTGGCAACATTGGTTGTATTGTATGAAAGAGTGTTAACATTTTCTTAAGTTCCTTTTTCGTTTCTTTAGTTTAACACAAAAAGAAATAATTTTTCATTTGATACCAAAGCAAAACTTTAGCTTTAACACATTTTCGACAAAGAACTCAAAAAAGGCGCGCTGCGTTGTTGAAAAATAAAAACTAAAAGAAAAAAATTTAATCATGAAAGTGCAAGCTTTTTTGTAGCTGTTTCACTACTAGCTCCTTCATTACAAGAATAAAATTTAATGTGTTGCAAAAAGGGGATACAAAAGTTTGTTTTATAAAAATATATGGGCGCACAAACACGAAAAACTCTTTCACACAAATGTTTGGATGTTGCAGCTACCAATACTCTGCATGTTGCCCCCTTTATCCTTCACACACACACACACTTGCATTCTATTCTATAATTTTTTATAACAGTATTTCTTTGTTCCATTCATTTGTTGTAAGTTAAGTTTTGCAGAAGAAAAAATGCTGAACTTAAAAAGCCAACAAAAAGAAAAGAAAGTTTTTAAGCCTTTTCCACTTAAACGTCATCGTCTCAAGAACTTCCTTCCGGCAAGAGCACATAGATTTTTGATTTGCGCCCAACAACTTTTAACTCATTTTTGAGCAAATTTCATATAATAAAAATGGTTGGAGCAACCTGCCTGGAACACAAAGAATTATGATGATGTTAAACAGAAACTGACATTATTATTCTTCCTTTTGTGTTTTTTCCAATATTTTATTCTCTCCCGTTCTGATTTAACAAAAGAAAAGAAAAAAGCAAAAGATAAGGGATGAAGGCGGTAGTCAAAACAAAGCTTTAATGCTATTGAAAATTCTGTTATTAAATTTTTTTTTATTCTGCCATCTGGAGTTTACACTCGCATTGTAAAAATAAATTGCAAACTTTTCATTCGATTATAATGCAATAGAAAAAAATATGCACCTAGTTGTGTTGGATGCATACAAAACCAGATTTGTTATGCAACTGCTATAACATAAACTATGTACATATGTGCTGTCTAGAAAGTCCGTCAAAGGACTAAATATAAATTAATAAAGACGAAGAGGAAGCAGCAACAGGAAACCACTCAACACAAAACGCTAGTTGAACATTTTTTACACACAGCGTATCAATATGCCAAAATATTTTAAATACGATCCATCAAAGTCTTAACACGAATGCAAATGATTTGTGTTAAATTTTAATTTTATTTATAGTTCCGCAAAAACGTTTCTTTTGGAGGCTTTAAAAATTTCCGAATCCGTATTATTATTATCATTCTTGGACAGTTATTGACTTGGTGCAAATGCTATTTTTTTTAGTTTAGTTAGGAAAAGATGCATATATAATTTGGAGTATATGCATTTCGAATATTCCTTTTTTGAATCCAAAACATGTTTCTCGAAATTGTTATGGTTTCTAAAATAGCATTAATTTTTAATCATATCAACAATTTAAAGGTTTACTAAGTACTGTACTGCAGTGCACAACAAAAAAAGTAGTTAAAACAAAAGCAAAATGAAATGAAACCCTAAAATAAAGCTGCAGGAGCCGTAAAAAAATTCAACGGCGACGGATATTTAAAAAAATCATCAGCGAAATTAATTAATAACTTTAAAATAAAGAAAATCTGATTTATTTAGTTATACAGTAGTTGTCAGCCCTGTTCATTAAAGCAAATTGTTCGTTATATCCGGTACTAAATTTAAAATTAATAGCGTCGCCTATTTTATTCATAACTACAAATAAAATTATAGTAATTTAAAATAAATATTTCTTTAAAAATATGTCTAAAGAAAGGAAAAATTCATAAAGACACCGTATTAAAGAAATAATTTATAAAAAAAATTGGATAACCACAGTCTGCTTATTGGAATGGATATCCTTTTTTAATGGCATATTCTTGATTCCCTCTCAAAAACATAAAATTTGTGTTACTAGTATTGTTAACTTTGTATAGTTAGTATTGTTGTTGAGAGTTAACAAGAAAATTTAAATTTTTATTTCAAACATTTGCCGGAAGCAATAGTGAAAATTATATTGGTTACATTTTGAAAAAATTTCATCTAAACATTTGTTGTCGATTTCTCCATTCCGACTTTTTGGCATATGCGCCGAACCAATAATGAGCTCTCTATATGTATGTTTGTTATGCGACATACGTTAACATTTCGAAAGCGAGTGTAGTGGCAGTAGACATAATTTTAATAGAATTGCATTTGGAAAATGTCTCCCCACACATTAGAACACATTAACTTTTACCTCCTGTACATTTGAAGAATACTGATTGCACTTGTTGTTGTCAAGTTCTTTTTAATTTTTTTATTTCTAATTTTGATTACATGTAAGTACATTTGCACAAACATTTGTCCTTGTTGACTTATTTTATTTCATTTTACAGTGTGTTGGCTGTCTGTTGCAGCAACAATAAAGTCCTTTCTAGGATTTTAAGGGATTTTTAACATACAAATTACGTTATTTCTAGGAATTAATTTGATGAAATCGAATTTCTATTTCAAAAATAATGACGGCAGCTAAGACACATAAAAATAGTACATCAAAAACCAGTGTATCTTAAAAAAAGTTTTTCTGAATTATATCTCAATCTATACCCAGTTGGACATGACATCACAAAAATGCGCATTCCGCCAGCTGATTTAAATGTACTTTTCCTGTATGCTTCAAAAATTATACATTTTCATTCTTTAACAGAGAATTAAAAATCTATAATAGCCAGTCTTAAATTAATCTCCAAATAATACAACTTCCCCCGTTTTTCTAAAAGTTCGAATATTTTCCGTAAGCAAAAAAAAAATCCTAAAACCAGAAACTCTTAAAAAAAATTAGAAAAAAAATAAAATAAAAGGAATAGCTTGTTGTCGAATGGACAAAATTGAATTAGAATTGATTGAAAAATTAAAAATTAATCTGAATGCATTTGCAATGTTGATGTCCATGATGATGACGATGGCGGTAATGCTCATTATCGAGTGTTTGACGCTGTATTAGACAGTAACTTGCTGCTGTTGGTGGGAGTGGTAGTGGTAGCAACAGAAACAACAACTAAACATTTTTTCTTTGGACTTTTTGTCTAACTGCAGTTCTATTACAAACTTGCAGAAGGCAGACAAAGCATAAAGTCTAAAATTGCATCCACCTATTTAACTGCTAGTAAATTGGGTTGCCTGTCAGAGGCAGTGATGCCAAAAGTACCGAATTTTTCCTTTTTGTAGGGAATTTATTCGCAAATATCGAGCGTAGGGAAAACGACATACTTTAATTTTTAATAATTTTGTAGGGAATTTATAAGGCTTAGTGTTTTTTGTTTTTAATTAATTGAGTAAAATACCACACAAAAGTGAGAATTTATACGAACAAATTGATTTCAAGTGTTTGTTATTGTTTTTAATAAAAAATTCCAACACTATAAAATGTTAAACAGTATTACCTGAGATTCTTCATACAGAGATTTTTCGTAATGGGCCTTATTGCGGGTGTTGTAGTTTTTGACAATTTGTAATAGATTAATGATTAATGATGCGTTGTGTCTTTAATCTATTACAAAATTTCTCAAAGTTCAACAACCATAATAACGGCCATTATATATTTACTACGAACTTCAAAGCAATGACCGATATTCGATGCTTTTGTTTGGGAATAGAATTTTTTTTGAAAAACTAATTTTAAATGGCTGCATTTTTTCAGTCAAGAAAGCATTTGGTTAATTTTTCGGTTCGTAGACACTATTTTTTCTTTTTTTGTTTTAAGTAGGACAAACATATTATTAAGGTATCAGAATTGAGATTAGATTGCCTTGTAAGATCTCGATATGCGTATTTAGAAAATTTTAGAAATATATTTTGCCAATGAGTACGAACAATTGTTAAATTTTTTTAGTTCTGTATAACTGCTCTAGAGAAAGTCAAAGAAAAATTCCTATAAAAAATAAAATAATTCTTAAGGCAAAAAATTTATGAAGTGGTTTGAGAGCTAAGATGGCATATAAACAGATATCGGCGCTTATTAATATTAAAAATGTATGTTTTTTTATTAAATTTTTTTTAGTTTTGTGTCTGTCGACATATTTACAAAGTTTAATACAGGGAATTTCTTTAAGAGTGTTAAAATAAATAAGGAACTTTGTTGAGCCATGTAGGGATATTTAAAAACTGCTACTGGCATCTCTGGTTGCAGGTGAAAGAATTTCAAAAAGAAGAAATACCAATTGTTGTATTTTATTAACTTCATTTTTTATTGTTGTTGTCGTTGTTGTTTTTGTTGTAAAAGGGAAAAATCAACTCACCTTTGAATGCACCTGTAAATTTGCAATCATTCACTTTAGTCTATGAAATGTAAATAATGTAAACCTTTTGTAAAAAGTCAATTTGTTTCAATTTCAATTAAATTTATTTAAAATATTCCTGTTAGCTTTTATGTAGTTGTGCATGAGTCCTTGTTTTTGAAGAATTTATTTTCGTTTTGTTACCTATTGACTGGTTTTATGGTTGTTTCGTTTACTTTGAGCCAAAAGGATTTTGATAACAGTATTTTCGTTACTAAGTTACTTATTTAAATTAACTGTACGATAAACAAACACAAAATGTAGTTCTTCACGGAATTGGTAGCAAATCTACCCATCAACAAGTAAATGTATAATTAATATGCCAATTTTTAAAGTGAAATGCAGTGCGAAAATAATTTGCGAAAAAGATTATTTTTTTCCCTTTGGAATTTGTAGTGGATTATGGGCTAAAGAAATAAAAGTGAAATTCGACAACTGCCGAATGTAAACTAAATTTCAATATTTTTCATATACAATAAATATTTCATAATTTGGAATTCATGATAGAAGAAAATTTCCTCTCAAATCAGGCAACCTTACAATATATGTAAGCACTTTTTATCCTCAAAGTGTCGATGACGTTTTTATTTTTGATTTGCAAATAAATAGCTGCTGTAAAATAAATTATACGTACGGGCTCTTTTAGTCGTATTGAATACAATTTTCAAAAATCCACATTTAAAAATAAAACTTTTAGGTCACTCTTTTTCAGTTTATTGTGATTGTATACCGACATTGTTACATCTAATATTATTTACTTAAACAATTATGTAGGTTTTTCTAAGCATTTTATAAAAATTGTAACAGAAAAACAGTCCTTAATTGCAGACAGCAACAATAAATAGCAAACAATATGTTGGGTGGCAATCAAAATTGATTTTGTAATTTGCAGTTGCAATACAATTTCTATTTCAATTATTTTGTGATTGGCTGTCGAGACACAGCAAATTCACTTAATTAAGAATACAAAATAAAATATTTATTAACTTCAAACTCGAGCAGTATAAAAATTAAAGTAATCGAATTTTGTTTGTTTTTTAACTTCCCAATAAACCAAACGATATCGAAACGTTGGAAAGATTCACAAACTATAATTGCTTTCGAATGGATTCGTACTAATGCGTACCTTTACTTAAGATATAGTTATTCCAAATAAATATGATATCGTTTTCGTTATCATAAACGATAACAAAATCGCCATCCTTAAGTTTTCTTTAAAAATCAAATTCTTTAACAAGAAAATAAGTACATTCATTATAAAATTTTTCTCAACGGCCATATTTGCATACAGTTGCAAATATATATTACCTCATCCCCAGCTAACTTTTTAGATCGTAAAAGCATCTTCCACGGTCGGAGCTGGCGATTAAATGAAACTGTATCAACACGGCGACTCTTCCATATAAGTTGTCTGCAATGCAGGTAATGGAATCGTTTAAGATTCTTTTATTCTTACTTCAAACAAGCCTTGAATAAATCGCCGTAATGAGTCTTCTACGGTGCGCGAAAAGGATCTTTAAATAAAAAGTATTTCTTTTATGTTTTTATTTATTAATAATAAATAATAATATATATATATATATATATATATATATATATATATATATATATTAATTAAAAAATCACTTTATTTTATTTATTTATATATTGGTATATATTCTGAAAAGTAAATTTGCAGAATAAAGTTGCATGATGTCCATAATATTATTAACAGTATTTTAAAAATGTTTTTGTGACTGACTATACCCGACCTATGCCTTCATATAGGAAGTAGCAACGTGGTTGTCAATGAAATTCCACAAAAGAACCGCAAGATTATACTGTTATCCGTGGCAAATCAGTCAACCAGTGCGAGTGAGACGAAAAACTCTTGAAGGCCAAACGACACACGCAAGCCTGACTGCACTTAACAAATAATTACGATGACGCGAGAGCTGTTCTTCAGCCCAGAGCTGCTTAACGACTCCACTTTAATTTAAAAAATACTTAAATTTAAAAGAACACACTTCTATTATCATTCGTCTAACTATCGCCAGAATGCGTAAACGGCGATTTTGATGTAACATAAACAACAAAAAGACTCGCAAAGACATCATTTACAAAAGTAGTATACGATTACGATGAAATAACAATCGTTCAATGGTGCTCAGAATACTTAAACGACGATTGTGGAATAACATAAAAAAACACTCGTCCAACAATCATCAAATTCATCGCCAAAATGCGTAAACGACAGGCGTCCGAACGATTTTACTCCCACAATCGTCTGGACGATTAAAAGAAGTGTCGCGAAATGATCGCGCTCGTCAAATAATCTTCCAAATGCAAGCTGTATCCATGACCTTTATACGTATTTGCGTATATAGCATACATTTTTTTATATACATAAACATGTATATACCTGTAGGGCGATTCTGAAACTTTCAACTATAAACGTTGACATTAATTTTACCAGCACAGTTTGTTGCTTGTGGTAGGTAACAACACGTCAATACTTTGTTAAAAATTTCAATCTGGTGACATCTTGAACTATTTCAATAGCATAGACACGAACCAAATTTTTTAACAAGGATCAGTAGTCGCAAATTTGATTAAGGAATTGGCACCGCGTCCATGCAAAAAGAAAATTACAGTAAGAATTCTGCATTAGATAACTTATGATATTACAATAATAGAATATAAGAGGATATATGATGGCAGGCACTATAAAAATTTGTTTAAAAAATGAAATTTTTGTGAAATTTCTGGAGAAAGTTTGGTTTGTGTCTCTGCTAGTTAAATACGAATTTATCTCCGAACACATTAAATATGTCGAAATAAAGAAAAATATATTTTGACAAATGTTGATAACATTTTTTCATGAATCTAAAAATAGTTTTAATGGGCCAATTTAAGCTGTATGTCTTCGGTTATTGTAATATCATACAAATTCTCCATACATTTTGTTGTTCTAAAATTTAAAAATATAATTTTTACGATTTTACAAAATAAAAAATGAAATATGTTTGATGTTTAGTTGGCTGAAATTGTCGACTCAAAAGTAGTTACTCGATACTTTTAGAGTTGTATTTTTTTAGCATGTTGAGTGGATAAAATAGTGCATAAAAATACATCACTGTATAAAAAGACAACTTTGTGTAAGACTCTTTAATCAAATCAAAACTAAATATTTTTTTTAGAACAATTAAATTATTTCTTAAGTTGTTGTTAACGTTAAATTGAAAGTTAGCTTTACATTTATTTGCGCGTTACAAATTCAAAAAATCCGTTAAAAGTATCGATTAGTATTGAGTACCCAAATGAAAAATATTGAATATTATTGAGTAATGAAAAGTAGTAGAATTTGCCAGCACTAGACGTTAAAATTGAATGGAGAATCGCACCGCTGTAGTTTGTTAAATATAAATTTCGTAAAATATTTTATTCAACAAAATAAAATGTAAATTAAACTGGAGTTTTTTTTCAAATGCTTATTAGACAATTTGGAAAAAATAAAAAAACTCAATAGGACGATATCGTTTTCGTTATCACATCGTTCTATGGCTTATTGGGTTAAATCTAATTAAAGCTAGAAAAATTTAAGCAGCAACAAACAAAATTATATATTTTTTAGCATCCTGTTTAACCATTAAAAATTTTTATTTATTAAATGAGGACGAAGTTATTACCACCGAAAAATATAACAGATTCAAATAAATTTTTTTACTAGAATATCGTAGATACGTTTTAACAAATTTAAATTAATTTAAATCTGTTTTGTTGCTACAAATATAATACTGGATATACAAAATTAAACTACGCAACCGATACCATTGCCTTTTGGATGCAAGTTTCTGGTGGAACTAAAATATTTAAATGCCAAATGCTGTTGTATTCTGCACTTTTCTGATGTACATAAATTAGTGTGGTATTGCTACACGGCTTAGAAGCAACTAAAACTACTTAACACCAGAGGCACTGTAACACAGTGCCATCTGTCCTCTCTTACTGTCGCTTTCCAAAAGACGGTAACACGCCTACTGGTTGGTGGGCATTAATGCCTGAGGGTTTCTTCTATTAAAAAAATAAATAAATAAAAATATGAAAATATTTTTATTAAAATTAATTTTGTGAAAATCTGAAAGAATTGCTTGAAACAAACTATATTCAGTAAACTTAAACGTGCTTATAAATTAAATTCATCGCTAATGTTCAAACTGGGCAAATATTTTACGGAAAATACGTATCCACTACTTTTGGCGAAGGTCTGCTCAAGTTTATATGACATTTATAAATTAAATAAATTTAAATAATGTAATATTTATTGGGATAGTTGATGTATATTATTTTAGGTAGAATTTTTTTAGTTTAGTAAATATTTGTGTTGGATTAATTTTAATATTTAGTGGTTACGCTTATTTCGACACATAATTACCTAATCTGAACTTAGTGAATACTTGTCGTAATAAATAACGAACGTTTAAAATTGTTTCGTATTAAAAATCTAAAATTTAATCAATATGACTTTTCAGGTCAACTATGATTAACTTTTACATTGTTTTATATGGTTAAATAACAATAAATATAAATGAACCCAATTAAGGCGTACAAGCAAACAATAAAAGTTTGTTTTCTGGGCATAATATAGTAGTACACTTTTCCAGCTTAATATATTTATTATTGTATTTAAGAAAATTAAATTTTCCTACTTAAAGTAAGTTCATCTGTACGATACTATAAGTTTGTTTGATTTTTCTATATATCAAATTTTATTTTGGTGTACGGACATACACTTGGCTTTATGCTTGATGGCACATTTGTGCCGGATGTGATTGCAAAATAATGATTTATGATTTTTGTTTCGTTATTCTTTATCCACTTCTACTATGTCTATGACAACTTTCTTTCTGTTATTTTCCTTTTTGTTTTCCATACATCAGTTGTTGCAGATACTACAACTACTACAATCTATTACTTTAAACAATCAGACGTACAAACATCTACTTCGTCCAAAACTGTTTTGGAAAACTAGAAACACCTATTTTTCCTTTACGACCATTTCACAAATACTTACAACTATAATACCAAATATGGTTCCACAGTTTTTTTCCTTGATTTTATTTTTTAGTTTCAGCCAAAACTGGCGCCTGTAGACTTTGCCAAAAAAAGAACATTTTCTTGTTTTTCTCCAACTTTTTGTTGTTAAGGATAAAGAAAGAACACAAACTACAGAAAAAAGAAACTACTTGTAAATCAGTTCTGTTTGTTGAAGATTGAAAAGGAAAGTTCAAACATTAGCAACAGCCTCTGTGACTTCATATGTTTGAATGTTTTTGGGAAACAGAAAACAAAGATTTATGGAGATTTGGGCGTGTTACTGACACACTACTCGATTGCCATCAATGACGCAAGTCATCTGAGCAAAGTATAATCATTTTTCTTAGACCTGTTCATAATAAACTACTTTAGTTTACTCATTCGCAACTTTACTTATTATAAGTAAAAAAAAAAACAGGAAAAGAAAAGCAAAATGAAACTTGCTTGTCATTTTTAATCAAATGAGTTGAACTTAACACACATACTTTTGTTACAGAATGAGTTTTATATTGCAAATGAATATGAAACAAAAAATCTAAATTAAATAAAAAACCAACTAATTTTTTGGTTCGAGCTGTAGTCTTGTAATAAGATTTTTCTAACGATTTGATTCAAATGAATTGAAGCTTCAAGTAAAAGTTACACCATACGAATTTAGCACATCAAATTTAATTTAGCACATCAAATTTTGAATTGTAGAATTTACAGGTGACGCAATTTTCTTTTTAAGCATAAACTTCAAATTTTTTTAAATTAAGTTATGAAATCTTGTTTCTGTTTGAAAAAAATTAGTACTCAGGTACACTCACTCACTCACAATTCAATCTACGACAGTTTGTATAAATCTTTATATTTGTGACAAACATTTTTAGTTTAATTTCTTATGTGAACGGAGTTGATTGTTTTTGTTTTCAAGAGCAAATATTTAAAAAAGAAAGCACTTAAAGTAATTTGATTTTAATGACCCAAGTCGTCAAATTGCATTTATGTTTATCCATTAAGTCAATTAATACTTGTATGAGTCTCTTGGATTTTGCATATAAACTGATAATTAAAATGTTAGAAGCAAGCAAAATTAATTAAATTAATTTCATACGCATTTTAGTTTTAAAATAAAGCTCTTTATCCATCACTCTGATTGAAATTTAAATGTAGTGAAATAAAATCAAGAGCTGTTCGTTTAAAATTTGGATGCATTACGGTTATAAAAATTATAATATAAGAAACAAAATAAAGAATTATCATTTCCCTTTACTTTAGTTGTGTCTGTCTGCACAGTGAGAAAATTGTAGTGCTTTTCTGCTCGTATTATTTTAAGTATCATCAAACTGTCTATTCACGTTGCACAGTACCTTTTTTAGATTTTTAATATTTATTTAAAAATAATTGATATCCGAACTTTTTTTAATACATGATTCTTAACTAAGAATTAGACATTCCACTTAACAGTTTAATTTTTTACTGAATACCAGGTGGAGTGAAAAAGGAATGATATGCCAGCATCCTAGGTTTTATATAATTATTATTTCTGCAATCAATTTTCCACCATGAAATTTAATATAGTGTTAATATTATGGTCCATCACTCAGACACGTTTTATTTTATAGTTTTTTTTTTATTAAACTTTGCACATTATTGAAGAAGTCGCAATTTATAGAACTTTTCCTCTAGTAATACATATATTTCGCATTATCCATAATAATGTATTCTTTGATCTTTGTTTTTATTTATAACTCGGGATTTTTTCGTAATCTTCTAAGATAAAACAAAATGAGATTTAGTATTTGAAGTGATTTTTCTAGTATCTCTGCGTTTAATTATGTTGCAAATGCGTCCAAATTTTAATCGAACAGTTTTTTTTTCAAATCATTTGACCCAGTTTAAAAATCATCAATTGTCTGAAAGATTTTTCATTAAAGAAGCAATTTGGATGAATGGTCTACAAAACTCATTTTTCCAAACATAAAGACCAGATTACGTACGTACTGAAAAGAACTCATAAACAATATTTGTATTCTCACTTTATTTTTCGTAAATTAACATATAAAACTATGAGGTATTTTAAATTAAAAATAGTTTGTTTGAAACAAAGTCCTTCAGGTGGTAAACGACAAGACAACACCAAAAATCCTATCATTTTATCTCCTTGGACATTAAATTCATTTTAACAAGTGTGTAGTAGAATCCCTGTGCAAGGGATACCTTAAACAATTTTAAAATTATAATTTAAATTTGTTTTCGCAATCTCAACTCCATCTGCCACTTCCACTTTAAACACTTAAGCAGCCAGCCAAACAAAAAATGAAAAAGAGACAGTCAATTTCCATATTCAAATAAATATTAAAAGAGATACATGTGTAAACGTGTGTATGTATCCTTATGTTTGTATGGACACTTTTATTCTTACACAAATACAAGCATCTATTTATTCATAGAAACTAACTAACTACAACTACTCGTATCTATAAAAATGAAGTGTGGCATAAATTTTATTTGCACGTCAAATAAATTGAAAATAGCTCGCTCCAACTATAATTTTTGAAAACTTTTCCCCAATAAAAATACACAGATTTGCTTTTCTACTTTTCCTTTAGCAGTTTCTAATACTCGTCCTGTTGCTGCTGGTGCTTGCACCGGCCACTACATTCAGAATTTTGTCGTTTGAGTTACTACGACTAAAAAATATAACTCATCAAAATAGCTACCAATCAGTATTTTGTATGATTTGTATGGTAAAGTATTGTACAGAGTGCAACTGAATAATTCTGACAAGATTTTATAAATAATCTGTAGTACGAGTTTTCCTAGTGAAAGATATATTTAAATATTTAATACAATACCGATCGAAGTGAAGCCGTTATTAAGGAGAAATATATAAATAAACAATAAAAATATTTATGTGTGTATTGAAATCTGTTGGTTCAAAACTTCAGTAAGCCTGCAGTCGCTTTACACTATTATACGAAAGTGATCACAAAAAAAAAATATGCCAACCTATAGGCCTATAAGTCTTAGCAAGATCATGTAAGATTCACTAAGAACTCAAAACTAATTAAATATTTTATAAATGTTAAGTTGCAAAACACGACTTTCAAATTTATATGACGATCGATCATTGAGTTTCAGAAATTGAAACATTTTCAGTTCAAAGGGAAAACTACTAAGAAATCAAAGACGAGGTAGAGAGAGTTCCTGGCACGAGCTTTTAATTTGAAAGTGGCCTAACATCCGGAAATGATGAAAATTCTTCAGGACGTCCAGTTGAAGGAGTTACTCCGCTTATCATCCACTTAAAGTGTGTAAATTAGTTAAAGCATGGACATGTCCAATGATTCAGTAATTTAAATTTCGAATGAAATATTGGATATGAAAACACAACAGCCAAAGCAATAGATTTTCCAAGAGAATTTACTCCGGAGAAAACAAAACTGTGAAACTGGAAACCAGGAAAATTATAATGAATCTCACTAGTAGCTGTTTTATGTAGAATAATTGTTATCTGAGATCCCTGTTAAACAGATGTACTTTGTAAATTATTGTAAAAATAAATAAAGAGAGTCAGCATATTGTATTCTGTACCGCGCTATACTTGTCACACTTTAAATGCGAACTGTAGTAATACATACATATATTTAGATGTAGTTTTGAAGTAGTGATACATACATTTATTTGGTCTATTTCAATTTGCACAACAGCTTAATAAACATGAAATATGATGTTGAATGACCGAATGCATGAATGAATGAATGAATGAATGAATGAATGTATGATGATTGACTGTCTAAATGCATGACTGAAATGATAGAAGGATGGTCGGAGTAAGTGAACAAATGAAATGGATAGTTGTCCCTATTACGAGTAAAAATAGAAACAATCGTTTATGACAAATTAGAATTTTTCGATGCTTTTTATGTCCGTTCGTCTGCACTCTCAATAATTGTACATTGGCAATGAGAAGAGATTTCACTAGTGTTTTTATTGAACAACACTTCATGTTAAATGAAAAAAATAATATGTTCATAAGAGAAAAAATTAATTAATATTTCTGAAAACTTTATATTATTAAACAACGGTGAAAAATCCTTTCACATAAGTCTTCTTTTATTTATTTATTTATTTCTTTATTATTATTAATTTTTCTTTAAAATCTGATATTTCTTTAATTAAAATCAAACATTTGTAATATAATTTATTTTTAGTTATTTGCTTAAGGTAGTCCTGATATCTGTTTGTTCCAAGTGCGGGATATATTATTATTTTCATTAACATGTTAACGGTTACATGTACACAGATACTTCAGCTCATTCGTTACTACAAATACATGCAAGCATGCAATCTATCTTAACCTTGACTTTAAAACATATATTTTTCTTCGGGAGAAGTAAATTAAATATCAACTGTTTGCATAACATCTTTCGTTTTAACGTCTATTTAGTAAAGATGTGAACAAAGTGAAAAACTTAAATAAAACTTGTAATAAAAATAAAAAAAACAAGGAACTGTGATAAGAACACAATGCATTTCTTGTAACATTAGTCTAAGTAATGTATAATTTCCTTATAACTTTGTTCATTCCTAAATTATTTTTCTTCGCTGCTTCTTATTTCCTCATTCTTTTCCTGCACATAGTTTTACAAACACCTTAAAAATAGCATCAAACACACTTAATTTTGGCACACTGCTCGCATCCAGAAAATATGAAAAATAAAACTAAAGAAAAAATATATAAAAAAATATCATTGAAAAGTAAAAAAACACGCATGCATTTTTTCATTTCGAGGAAAAAGTTGTTAAGCTCATCTGCATTAAAATGATGATGCTTTTATGTAAGAGAAATTGAAAAAAAAAATTGCGAAATATGGAAGTGTGTGACACAATTTTAAATATAGTTAAAACTCAAGTAAATTACTAAAATACGTATATTTTCAAAGTTGAGAGTAAGCGAATTCATTAGTTACTTTATTTTGAACACATAAAAGGACATATATCCTGAATTGCTTTTCAAATTACAAGATCCGCAATACATGGGAGAAAACGTAAGAGATTTTTGATCTTGGCATGGGAAAGAAGGAGGAAGCTTACTGATATTAGCTACTCACTTCACTGGAGAGTCAGTGTTCATTGCACGAAAACCATACCATTAAGATCGCTCTATTGGCAACTTTATCACGAACGTAACAATTGCACAGATAATCTCAACTTAAAAATAGAAGTAGAGTGCAAACACCAGCTCATTAAGCTATTAAAATCAAATAAATTTAAACTTTGAAAATATAAGGAAATTTTGGAGCAACTTCACAATAACATCATCCAACTGACCGGAAGCCCTAAAAGTGCTGTTATCTCTAAAAATTCTGGGCAAATTTAAAAGAATGTGTGCATAACTTAAAGTTAGTTTGAGGCTTTACGAATAACCGCAATAACGAATATCGCCCAAAACACCATTATGAAGAAATGTCCAAAATGGCTGGGCGATCCGACATAGTGAAGAAACACCTAAAATCCGATTGAATAATCCACCAAAAAAGATTTTACAGAAACTTGACAACTGCTCCCATTGAACAGAAACCGAAATATCTAAAAATGTTGAATATCGCAAAGTCGGTGAACAATCACGCAATTTTTTTACAACAATTTTTGGGCGATTCTTCATTTTGCTCTTTTGGGCGATTATTCTTACACCCGTAGTTTTATTTTAAACTTTCGGATTTGTTATTTAAACCAACAAAACAAACTTGTAGGAACCAATTTAAAACAATGGATTGCGGCAACGAAATTTGTAGATTTGTGTTATTTAATACAATTGAAAATGTTGTGAACGCAGCAGTAACATTTTTAAAATAGTTATACAGAGAATGTGTTAATGTCATTTGAACAAAAAAGAAAAAAAAACACCATAAAAGTCAAATGGTATGTGAACAAAATATTAAAACTAAAAACGTTTAACCTTCAGTATTAATATAAACTACATCTCAGTTTTTAATCTGCTGTTGTGCGTGTGTATTGGAATCAAGAGTTTAAACTTCTTGTACGCGTCTGTGGTTCAAGTTGTTACAAACTTATTTACACAATTGCATGTGCAATTAAATTCACGTACATGAAGCAGTAAAAAGATGTGACATAAAGTTTTTGAATTTTTTTCCGAAAGTCCACATAAATTTTTCTTCAAGGCACTCCGGTGAACATTTTATAATCTCTCAACTAAGAGCAATCAAATTATGCGACCTGTTGTAAAAGCTTTAGATTCTTTAAGCTATTTATAAATTTCTAAATTTTCAGATATAAAATCTCATATTTGAGGACTATCGTTTCTACAAATTCAAATTACCGAAATAATTTTTCAATTGAAATGCCTGGCAGAACGAATTGTGCAATCACATTCATGTGAGTTTGATAGTTGAAAGAGAGTATCAGAAATTCTTGCAGGTTCTTACATAACTTCGCTCTTTCATCTTGATTTATTTTAGCCCATATTATGCTCATTAACATTATAAAGCTCAAGTTTTATATGTTTTTGGGCCCAGGCCCTCACTGTCTACATAGTGAGAAATAGAAACACAGACTCACCGGCAAACAGCAAACCGACTACATACGTACATGCAGACGCGAATAAATTTCTTATTGTAATTATATAGAAAAATTTCCAAGTTGTTTAGTGTCCCCTAAATAAAAGCTAAGAACTCGACTGAAAATAACGACATTATAAAAGAACATCAAAATGTTTTATTGGAAAAAGTATAAATTTGAAGAACTCATAAACAATATCTGAAGTTAAAGTATATTTTTATGTCCTTGTTTTTTCTTTCTTTTTTAATATAAAGAAAAGCGGCAAACAAATTCAAAAAGTTCAAGATATTTTTGGTAGTCTTAAATTTAGCAATTAAAATTAGTTATTTATATGTCGAAAAAATTAGATGTTTAAAAACTGTTAAAATAAAGCCAAAAATTTAATGAAACTCACTGTCAGCGAACAGCTTAAAACTAAAAAGTGAAACAGGTGGTGAAACTGAGATTAGTTTTTTCTGCTTTTAGTTTACAACATGCAACTACGTTGCACATATGTTGACTTTAACTCACATCAATACATACACATACATTAACATATTCATTTATAAACTAATATTTGCATATGCAAGTGTATGTGCCATTGTGTTTAAATGCCTATTCAAAGGGAAACAGTAGACAAGACATTCTGCCTATAAATCGGATTAAAAAGCCTTTTAAATGAAAATTAAACCTAAAATTTTTTCATTGAAAATAAAGCAGAGAGACACAAATGCAAAAATTACAATTTTAACCTCCAACTTGCACTTGTTGGGTAAAATATGTGCATAAAATCTAAAAACAGATAAACTAGTACGTGAACGTTTATTAGGGCACAGCATATTTGTCGAAATGGAAAATATTAAATTCAAATAGAAGACAACTTCTTATGATACGTGGATTAATTGATAACAAATTTTTATGGAAGTGACAAATTCGCTATTAGCTCTTCCGGCAATATATTTTCTACCTTGGTCTTCTTATAGGCCAATTAAAAATCTAAAACCTTTTCCTTTCTGCATTTCAAGTTTTAATTAACTTCGCTCAGAAAAATTAAATTTTGTTTATATGAAACTGTAGAAATATGTATGTATGTATATAACTAAAAATAAAAACTCAATAAAAAGCCTCTCAAAATGGGTTTAGGGGGCGTATTGGAAAAAATAATAACATCACTCATACTTATTGAAGAACTCTTTTCAGCTTTTGTTATTCATTAGCAAGAAACTAAAACGCAATGTTTTATATTTTATTGTTAGTTAAATAATTTTCATTTTTATGTCATTGGAATTGAAGGAATTTTTATGTTAATTAATACGCACCATAATTTGTTCTTCCTTTATTGATTATTTACGAGCAAAATAGTGTTAACAGGCTATTTCAAAATTAATTCATATTCATTGTATTTCGTTCAAATTATATACCAGATAAACTGAAAGCTATCAATTGCTTCTGCATCCTCCACCTTTTTTTTAAAGTGGGCAATCGTCAGAAGGAACAATGTATCGTTGCCTCTAAAATTGTAGTAGTTTTCAATTCATTCTAATGTATTTAATACGCAAAAGTGCACATGCTGTTAAAAGACAATGAAAAATTAATTGTTGCTTAAATTATTTTGTGTATAATGGCTCAACTTGTACGAAACACCGCTGTAAGATTTTTAAAACAACGAATGAATGAATGAGTCGACAGCACAAAAATAAACAAATGAAGGAAATGCTCAGAAACAGAATTAAATAGCGAAATGAAATGTGCATGAAAACGATTTCTATATCACCCTGAAAGCCTTTAGGAAGCCCAACTGCTACATTTGCAATGAAAATATTTGAAAAACATAATAAATATGACATAACGATTTTATTCTTTTATAAAGATTTGTTTAATGCAGAAAAAGAAAATAACTTAAAACTAAAAACATTTAAAAACTATTAATTTTATTAAGGTATACTTCCTTCTTCTTCAGGTTTACCGTTTTAAAATTTTAAAAACTTTTTAAATGCAACAAGGTCTCTTTTATTTATTTAAAGTACCAACCCCTGCCAACATCAAACATGAGTCGTCATTAAACTTGTGAGCTGATGTTCTAATATTTTTCTTGTGACTGCTTATTTATTCGTGTTGTACTTGTATCAGCGAGAACATTGCAACAAATATCATATTTGTAATGTGGGTTAAGCCGAATATCAATGTCTGCCTCGGTTTCAAATAAATACAACAAAGAAAAACATAGAAAAAAACGAATCTCAATAACATGGTCACCAAGTTTAAGGTGGGCAATAACTTTGGCAAAGTTGGAAAAATTAAAGTAAATAAAGTATGTTTCGACTTAACATTTTTACAATTAATATAATTATGAGACACAAATAGCCTAACGTTTAGTTAAACCAAGAACAACAATAATAATAATAATCTCGGCGTTCACATTTGCTAAAAAAATCTGCGCTTTCTCGAATAACCGTTTATGTCACAAATTGATTAATTAAGGGAGATCTGAAAAACGTTTTATTTCATATTGTGAACTCGGTATGAAATTGTTTAAAATTTTAAATATTCATGTGAATGTAAATCATAAAAACTTTAGGTAAAAATATCAGACAAAAAATGCTATAAGCAAGAAGCCGTTCCTCCAATAAAAAACAATAACAATAAAAATTACTTAAAAATATAAGTAAAATGTTAAAATCGATTCTCAAATAACAACGTAGATATTTATGAGCTTAAAATATATATTTACTGCTGATGACTATTTGAATAAATTTAGTAGTAAAAATATCAAAACTGTTCCAGGTCATATCAAATATTTTGAGCTCATGAAAAAGCGTTTAAAATGCAATTTGGGATCAATAATTCAAAATTGACATCAATGTCAAGCATGTAGTGAAAGAGCAGTTTTTATAAGGACTCGACTCAAATACCATTTATTTTTAGAACTTTATCAAGAATACTTCTAAGCGGTCCTGCGAAAATAATTCAATTGAGGATGAAATCGCATCGTGATTAAATCAATAAATTTTCATGCCAACGAATTTCAAACAATTCTTTTTCGAGTACAACGCAAACAAAATTCATACTAATGAATTACAAAAATCAAAATTTTATATGCGATATCCTTTCTGTTGTTGTTCTTAGCACAATTCAATATCAATCTCTTGCTAAATATATAAATACATATGTATGTATGTACGAGTATTTATGTACATACACAATTACTACCGATACCTTGAAAATTTTCAAAGTTTTATGAATATCTAGATATGTAAGTCATGCATAACCAATTAAAGCTATTAAATTGTCTATCTAAAAAATGTCAAACTTTATTTACAGGAAACCTTTCACAATAAAAAGCCTTAAGTTTCAACAAAGAGAGGTGTCGTTACCAGGAAATATACATATAAATGTCAGTTAAGAATGAAAGGCAATATCGATTAATAACAAAACATAATTTGCCTAAATTATGACATTGTCAATCTTTTAAAATAACTAACAAATAAAATAAAAGCAAAATAGTTAACTCCCTCCTCAGAAGAAAATACAAACTGAATAAACTAGAAAAGCTCAAATAAAAAGCCACATAAATATAAAACAAGATGCCACAAGTGTGATTCTTTAAACAAACTAACTTGCGATAGAGAATTTTTGGTTTTTCATGTTATTATTTTGCTTATACACACACACATACACATAAATAAATAATAAAAAAATACTTCCGTTACTTAAAAAGTTAAACATTCACAGTCACACACACACACACATATTAATACGCACACTATGAAAAACTAAAATTTTACTGAGATAGACAGGTAAATATTAATCACAATGCAACCCAGCAAACACAGGTTTGATAAGGTTTTATAATGATTTGGTAACAATCTTTTTCAAGTGAATATCAAACTTAATTTAAACATGTGCTTATTTGGAAATAAAGTTATTCCACACACACACACACACACACACATCCAAAATATGTTTGCTTATGCAGATGTGTATTTATGCATGTGTGGAGATATGTATGTTTTTTTTATGTGTTAAAGTTACACATTCAGACTAGAACAGTAAACAAACTTTGGCCGTAAATAAACCATAAGCGATGTGAACTTTGATTCAACAACATGAACTACCACAAGGAGTAAAAAGTAAGCAAACCGAAACAGCAGCAACAATAACAACAACAAAAACAACAAACTACAGCAGAATTTACAAAAAGTACATAACAAAGTTTGTAAGTTTGTTTGTGCAACTATGTATGGTCACAAAATATGGCCACTTCCATCTACGAGTAAAGGCGACACCTTTTATGGCATCTCATATCATAAAATAAACTAAAAATGCACATACACACACACACACACACACACACACACACACACACACACACACACACACACGTACACACATCCAAAAACAAGTTAGTTATACTAAGGCAAAATAACCAAACAATTTCAACTACTTTTTTTATAGTATGTAAGTAAAACATTCTCGCAGGACTTTTACGATATTTGTAAACAATTTATAAAAGTTAGTTTTTGCTTTTCTTTCCTGAACTCTTTTCAAAGAAAAACATTTTTTATTGAATTATTTTTTACATAATTCTAGCGGCGTAGCATTTTTATTAATAAAGTGTATTAAACTATTAATTGTAAGAGAAATTTTTCTTTAACTTTATGTCCTTGTTTAAATTCCAAGCTACTCTATTTAAAAATACATTTACATTTCTTAAAATCTGACGTTAAGTTATACTTTTCTTTTGTAATAATCAATATAAATCAACATTTTAATAAGCAACAGTCTACAAAAAATATATTACAAAGAGATTTCAGATAAATTCAAAAATAAAATATACAATTTTTTGTATGACTACACAAAGCTTAAACTAACTTAATTTTTAATGAATCAAATTGTTCCATTTTGACAGAGATTTAAATTACGTGCTAAAATAGAAAAAAATATTTTCTCTTTGTTATTCTTTCCCCGACTAAGTCCTAAAACTATAATTTCAGATTATGACATTCTTATGAATTTGATTTTAATAAAATAACCACCCGATAAAAAAAACATGCAAAATCTTAAAGTAAACAAACATGTGAAGAAATGTAAGAAAAATCTTGAATATGAAAATTTCAGTGAAATTAAGGAAATTAAGGAAACTTTTATAAAATAAAAACAGTAAGCCAAAACCAATATAAATATATCGTCGTGGTGAATGCAATAGGCTGTATGTCAAAAAAAATTGAATTTGGTTTTATTGTAGCGTTGTAACCAAAATTGGGGCTCCTACAACTTGCATTTATCTCGTGCCGTTCAGGCAATCAGAAGAGAGCTTTTGCGCGCTTCTTTTGGTTACTGCAAAAGGACGTATGTCAATCGCACGCTTGATTTGACAGTGGCGTGGAGTGTTCTTTCGAGATAAAACCTATAAATTGTGTCATTCTGCATTGGATACTAACATTGGATACAGTGTAAATCGTGGCGATTTATTATTATATTCTAGCCAGCGAAACTAAAACAAACAATTTTTCTCAGAAATATTCAGTTTTTGTCTTTCCTGCAAAAGTATGATTTAGTGACATACAGCCTATTGCATTCACCACGACGATATGTTAGATAACACAGTATAAAGATAAATAACGTTCAAATGACATTATCTGGGGATTTAAAAAATAATAAGAGTTAAACTTAAAAATCTTTTATTTAAAAGGGAAAGAGATATTAAAGAATTGCAGTATATTCACAATTGGTTTACAATAAACTAAATTTGGTCGCAAAAAATTTTCAGTTGAATTATTTGTTTAGTCATGAAAGCTCAAGCTCAACTTCATGGAAGACAAAAATGCTTTGCGTAAGAATTCAAAAGAAACAATTTTTACCAATTCTTGTTCTTAATATTTTAGTAAAACATTTGGATTGATTTATGTTTTGATATCTATTTATAAAGAGCTTTAAGTCATTAAAACACAAAGATCTGAAGTCAAATTTCTAAGCAATAATGAATGTATTTATAGCAGAGGAATGCGAGTATTTGAGTTTAATTTTTGCTGAAGATCTTTTTAGCTCACTCAAAGTAGAACATCTCGCATAAGTAAAATTTTGTTGTCACTTAAAATTTTTTTTCTCATACGATTTCCCCATTTAATCCGGACAAAGAAAACAGCCTCTACGGTATTGAAAGAACATAAAAATATACAGAAAGGTCGAGCGAGTTTCTGATAAAAAAAAATTAAAAAAACTTCCCAATTAAGGCAATTCGTTATCATTAGAAAATTTTCATTATCTAACAGTCAATAAAAGGTTTATTAACTTCATATTTAACACAGAGTCATGAAACTTTACTCTTATATTCTTTTAATTGTAATTAACATGAAAATAGGATTCATAATTAAAATTTTTGCAAGATATTGATGCAAAAATTTTGAATAAAACTCGCAAAATTATTTATTTTCTACAAGTTTATCTTTTTTCTGGTCGGGGTTGAATCAATGTTAGCTTTTTTTCATAAAAGTTTTGAACATTTAGAACCGGTTCATTTTTCATAATGAGGAGCTCATCTAATTCTGATTATTTTTTTTATCATATTTTTAAGAGGTAATTTTAAAACCACTTTGAAAAATTTTAAGAGTCTGAGTACGTGTTTCTTTATAGCAAAATGTCAGATGATTTTTCTACATTTTTAAATTTTCGAAGAGAAATAAATATTTTGTAGTTTAAAGTAACATTCATTACACATTCATTGTTCTGTTGCGTGTGGTTTATTTTAATATGATAATTATAAATTTTGCATTTGCTTATAAACTTTAATGTTTATTAAATGGAGATATATTGGAATGGAATGGAAGACTAATTGTATAAAGGACGGCCGTGAAGAAAAATAAAATGAAATATAATTTGTTTGTTGTATTTTTCAAATAAGATTCAAAGTCTAATATGCTAATAACTTTTAAACTCTCGTTGGACTCTTCAAAGTTGTTGTATAAGACAAAATGTTTGATATATTTAAGGTCCACTGATTAGCCAAAGCATTACAAAAAATTGATGTATTAGACCAGATCTATTTCGAAATTTATTAATAAAATCTTTGCGAAAAATAGATATAATCATGTCGAACATAAATAATTTCAAACGATTTCATAAGTCATTAAAGTTTTTTTAATCAAAAGTTATGTTCAGTTCATCTTATTTATTGTAAAGTTCTTAATCTCAAAGAAAAATGTTTGAGGAAAAATACAATGACAGATTCATACTATTCATGTACAAATTCATTTAATATAAATATTTTTTCTGTATTAAGCAAGAGGAGTTAATAATTGAACTAAATATTTAAGTTCTTTGTTTGTAACAATATGTTTACGTAAGAATTTTTAGTAAATTAGATTTATTCGTGGTAGTGGTCTCCCTTAGGTGAACCAAACCCAATATCGAATAGGATTTCATATCCTGAAATGTCATACGAAAAGGGCAAGAACTTTGGATGAGCTCATATTTTAACATCTCTATTTCAGCACCCAAATGATACTTTGAAACTTGGTTTTATAAAGAAAAAATATTTTTTTTGAGAATCTCATCTAAAGCAGACATTTTATTCTAATCTTAAAATTTTAGAAGAAAATTTAAAGAAATATTTAGTTGTATTAATATTTTGTTTGAAAATTGTATGTAAAGATATAAATTGGCAAATTGTATAAATGAAAGAAATTTACGGAACTAGAAATTATTCAAAACTTTAGCAGAGATTAACCGCCGGAGGAAGCAACAGTGACATTCAAAGGTTTTCAGTAATTTTTGTTTTCTTTCATTTTACAATTAAATAATATTTGTTTAATTAATTTTTCACACTTAATAAAAGAAAAATGCATATTTATAAGATTATTTATGTACATAAATTCAAATGGCCAAATGTATCGTATGTACGCATGTACAAGTATAAATTGTATGGCCGCGACATGCCAATAAAAATTAATATTTGTAATGATTGTTTCATTGCTGCTGTTCGAATGTTTGAATGGTTCTTCACATGTCATTAGTTTTTATGGCATTATTTAAAAAAATAAAATAATATTTGTTACTTTGGTTTGTCGCGGCAAAAACTAATAAAGAAACATACTTAGAAGCGGTAAAAATCGTAGAAAATCTTTTCCGAAAAAAAAACATCTATGAGTAGTTGGGGTGGCATAAAAAATTTTTTTTATTGAGATAAAAAAATGCTTTGCCTTCAAAGAACAGAACTTGGTTTGAAATGATGATGTCATTTCCTTCAAAAAGTTTCATTTTATTGTTAAACTATAGAAAACAGTTCGCAACTATTTGACTGAATTTTGTTCTCTACATGTTTCTATTTCGTTTGAATTTATGTGTTGAGCCTCTATACTCGTACATTAAATTTCTAAGAACATCGTAAATTTTTGATTATTTTTAAACTTCACAATTTCTATTTAACTTTTTTTCTTGTTTTGATGATTTTTACATTTTACGCATTGACTTGCGGCAATAGACAATTCAATTGGGGAATGAAAAAGGACAATAACAAATTTGTTTGTTAACCTATTTTCTGTCTTTTTATTCTATTTTATCGCTCAAGCTTATAAAGAAGAAGGAACGAAATCCCCATCAAAAGAAGAAAATTATTCTTAAAAAGATACATAAAATCTGCTTTAAATTTATTTGGATTTTGTTTACAAGTATGTGCTTTTTATTTAATTTTTAACAGCCGATAAGTGTTAAAAAAAATCGTTAGAGAAATACATTCGAATACTGCTTTACAACGATACGCTATTTTTTTACTATTGGAAAATCCTTTTTTATGTGTTCCACTTCTTACAATTCAATAAATCCTATACATAGACATTTACATACACATACTTTTGAACGTACTTCTGCAATAACACTCAACATCAATTCTTTAGTAATATTTTATTACAAGTTTACACGACCTCTTGACAATTTGCGCCAAACAGCTGCAAGCACTTGATAAAATAGAAAAAAGTAAAAATGAATTGTACATCACGACAACATCCTCGTAACTACCAGCAATCTCCAGAAGCAATTACAACCGGCAGGAGCGGTAGGAACAAAATACAGCAAAAACGCAATCTGGCTAAAAATGTTACGAACATTAGCCAAAATAATAATTACTTTGGATTAAAAACTACTAAATTTTATATATCTTAGGAGTTTTTTATTATGAAATAATATCGAAATTTTTAGATTTATTTCATTTTTTAGGGAAAATTTTATTTATTTTTCTTTTAATAACTTCATTAAAAAAAGCAGAAAATGAAATAAGTCCAGAGAAAATATTGCTTGTGTTATTTCGTCGAGAAAAGTATTTAGAACTTCTTAAATTTTAAGCAAATTATTATCCGAAATATTCTTCCAGTTTAATTTCAAAAAGTTTTCTTTGTTCATTTTTTGAAACTTATTTAATTTTTTTTTGGAGTTATTTAATTTTTTATATTTTGTTCTTTCTCTTCCGCAAAGATTTTCTATTTTGGCTCATACTAAAGCATTTCTTATTAATGTAAATCCTACCTACAATTAATCAATGGAGGCTGCCTGTTTTTTTAAATTAAATCGTAGTCTTAACCTATAATTATCTTTGTCCTTTTTAGCGCTACAATGTGTATATTTTGCTAGTATGTTTGTTTTTTGATTGTTATTAAGATAAATATAAAGTTGAATCAATTTGCTAAATAGCTACAATTAATGAACTGTTTCTTTCCATTGTTGTTTTCGAGAAAGACTTTAAGAGATATTTTTATTTCTCTTTTAAGACTTCTAAGCTTTTTGGGAATATATATTTTTGTATTAAACGATTTTCTCCATCTTCTTTTATTGTGGAATATGTAACCTCTATAGAGGATATAAATGACTATAAGTGGGTAACCTCGACGTACTACACTGTTAGAAAAATCAATTTTTATATAGAAGTACATAATCGAAAAGTATTATGGATTTCTAATTAACCAATCACATCTAAAAAAAAATTATACCTTCCAGATGTACAGTTCTTTTGCTGTACAATTTTGATTAGAAGTCGCGCGAGAGATTTGATAAATAATAAGTGGGATCAAATTTGAAAAGTTTTCAATATATGATGAAAAGAAAAAAATACTTTTCTTATCTACTTACATTACTAATGGATACAATTCTATTAAAATCTTTAATAGATATAAAACATTTATTATTTTTGTTTGTCATGACTTTTATTAAACTGTATTTTTATTTCCACAAACAAATGCTTCACTTCGCAAAATTACTCTTTTTTATCTGGTCTTAACTATCAGAGGGATAATTTATAAATATACTCGTACAAGAGTAAAAAATAAATTCGTTTACTTAGAATTTATTTCGAGTTTTTTTTCGTTTATATATTTATTTATTTATTTATTTATTTTATTTAAAGTATATTTCTAGTTGACTGGGGTAGTAAATATTTTCGCAACTTTTATTTCATTACAATTTAGCTTGTTATATGTAACACTTCCGTACGAAAATGAGAATAAAGGACTAAGGGTTTTCCCTGTTTTCCTTAGTAATGTTGTTTATTAAGCCATTATTTTCGTTGATGTTTATGATAAGAAAAAACGCGTCTTATTTTTATTGCAATAAATTTTGAAAATAAATATAAAGAAATATATAATCCAATTCCTTTAAGAGGCAACAAACAAACCATTAAATTTCTTGCCAAAATAGTTAATATAGCAACAATTTTTAAATTAAATTGTTTTTAGACTTTTTAGAATATTTTTTTCCGAGTATTAAATGAAAGAAAAGCGAAACAAATTTACCAATTCAAAATCTCTAACTAAATAATTTATTAAGCTTCGTTTGCATTTCTCAATCAAGTTGCTAACATTCAAACAACAAATGAACATCACCATTATCCTCAATAGAATTTGTATGCATTTTCTATAGAAAAACCGCACTATGCGCCCCATTGACTGGCATCGGATTTTCTCGTTTCGGTCAATTAAATTGCCGATGTTATTGCGGTAAACGGATTTTGTCTCTCACATGATTGTGTTCATATAAAACTTAAAAATGGAATGAACAAAGATTCAAAAGATTTAACAAATAAAACAAAAACGTATATTGCTGCATGCAGCAGTATTGATGCATGTATGTGTGTATGAATGTAAGCATGCACAGCTACTCAGGAAAAATTTGATATAAAAGGAAAGCTGAATACTGTGTGTGCAAATAAAAGTTGCAAACATAAACGTGTATACAATTGCACAAAAGTACACGCACGTACAGTATTATGTATTGATTGCCACTGAGAATACAAAAATAGAACTGATCTTCTCCACGAATGCACGAATACTCTTATTCAGTGAAAGAGGAAATGCACACATGCTCTACCGTATACCCACCCACACATGCAAACATCACCACTGAATAAAAATAAATCATAACATCCAAACAAAGTATAATTCTCATTTAGATCATAATATACGAGTACTTAGAATAAGTGGCCAAGGTTTGCACACAATCGGCAACAAGTGCCGATACCGTACGAACAACAATTAGAAGTACGCGACTTAAAGTGTCGCCCGAGAGCTTTACCGATTCTTGTTCCAATTAGTTACCCAGTAGATAGACTGTATTTTAGCGAATACAAAGTCTCCCGAATTTACTTCATATTTCGTAGTTATAGTATTTCGTAAATTAGCCGAATGCGAAATCTTTCGAATTTACTTCTTGCTCGTTGTAGTTAGCTGCACGGTAGCCGAATATAAAGTCTGGAAAATAAATTGCGTTTCAGTATGGCTACAATATTCCGATAACAAACTGTCCTACAGTCGAATATTTATCGAGATCTTTATTTTTTTTCAAATAAACTTTTCTTAATCAAATTACCTGTTACCTAAAAAAAAGACTGCTACACTTCATTCTGGCTGGATTAAACAGATCTATCACAACTTTTTAGTCATTTGCATAAATAACGTAAATAATTTAATTATCCTGATGGGCGTTGGATTAGTTAGATTCAACCGGTAGAGGTGATCAAGTACAGCTCACGTGGGTTTATTGATTAGTTTCCGTTGTTTTACCATGTTGTCACGTCTCCCAAGGGTCGAATGTTATCTGGCTGCTGATATTCTCACACAGCCACCCGATTGATTCAATAAAGGAGTGGATCTTGTTTAAATCAATCAATTAGCGGGACAAGTTGTATTTCCAAAGGTTCGTTGATCAAACAGTTTTAGTCTTAGATCTCCGAATGCCGGACTATGACTGAGAAGATGTTCCGTCGACTGTTTTTTCAACTGCTGCATAGGTCACTGTAAAAGAACCCTAGATTTATGAGATGATGTCTGGATAGCTGTAATGCTCGCCAAGTCATTTCTTCATCTATTGTGGGTCCGATTTTCCTGGTTTTCCTACAGGTAGTTTCATCAGACCATCTTTGACTGGTGATTAGATAAAACTTGTGAGCAATAAGTCATATGTTGAATCGTTACGATTTAAAGGGGATCCTGCATGTGCCTACGGGTCCGCAATAAATTTTCCATGTAACCACTGAATGTCTCGCTAACCTCTCTAGAGACATAAAGGAATTCACAAGTATAGCTGTTCGGAACCGACACATTTCAGTGTTTCAGACCCGTCAGTAAATATGTGAATCGCATCAAAATGAACCACGTTATCAAAAATGCTTACAGAGAAGCCAGGATCAAAGATTGGCTTAGCTGTGACATAATCAACGTCCTTGTGACAATTTATATTGCAAAGGTTTCTAGCATGACCGATATTGTAATCACTCCATGCTGTAGTGGCCCTTAGTTTTACTGCCGTGTTCGCAGTCAACGTTTTTGTCTGGTGGTAACCAACTCAAAATCTTAAAAAATGTCTTAGAATTGGATTGTTCTAAGGGCACCTGTTACCATCATTGCCACCATTCTCATTATACCTTCAAACTTAGTTTGAATATGGCACCGATTGTGCTACATTTCCGTTCACATCTGCTATCCTGCTTGTCGCGTATGTATTCAACAGCTTTGTACACAGTTTGCATGTATTGACAAGCATTTATTTGTTGGTATGTTCGAATGTGCATGAATTGTGAAATGCATACTGTTGCAGCCATAGAAATGGTTGGTAATGGCTGGCAGGCATCGGTAGCATTTGCCACCAGAGGCATGAGTAATAAGAGAACATAAAAGACTTTATTCACTCAATTCAATTCAGTTCTGAGTTGTGGCAGTCGGTCAGCAGATAAATCAATTATTGGAAGAGGACTTAAATATTTGCGTTTGCTTCTGTTGTATTAGACTAGAATTCTTATTTTTATGTTGATGTTGCTTTCGTCTGTTTCAAACGACAAAATAAATTTTTTTATGGAAAACTGTCACATTCAGCACTTTATTTTCTGAAGTACATGAAAAGGGAAATAATTTAAATTTTTGGAAAACGTTTAGATGCGATTGTTGAGGAATATTGTTGAACCATATTAAATTTTTGGTTCTTATTAGTTTATTGCAAAATATAAGGAACTAATACTGAAATACAGGAGAAGAATTTATTTCTTTTTTATATTTTCTATTAGATATTTATTGCAATGTATCTTTCAAAAATTCTGTATACCGACCAACATTTTGATAATTTCTAATGTAATGAATTTTATCGATAAGATATTTCTGTTACTTAATGGAAACCACTGCAAATAAGCACAGGGTGTCGCAAAATTAACATCGTGGAGTAAATGCTTTACAACTTACTTATTAAAAAGTTATTCTTTTAAGATTTGCGCTAACAAGTTTTGGAAAAATTAAAATGAAATAGTACAGAGTGGAATAACGATCAAAACTCATTGAATATTTTTATTTTATTTTTCTCACGCCGCATGCTCATTGCTGACATTTTAATGAGCGGAGTTGATCCTTAGTCCCATCACTAAATTTGCTTTTGAAGTATGCAGATGATCTGCACAACTTGAGCTCTGGTCCATCTTAAATTTCTGTCTCGTAGCATTTTTAATTTCCCAATATTTTTTCCTACAAATCTTAAATACAAGAAAAAAATGTAAATCAAAAATTCCTACAATCAACAAGAAATGGGATTGTTCAAAAGAAATATGATGCCGTATAGACTATGGAAATGGCTCGAGATGCATTTTTTAAAATACAAAAAAAAAAAATAAAGATTAATTAAAACATATACATATATGGTCGGTTTTACTATATACGGGGGAGACATTAAGAGATTGGAGGCCTTGGAAATGTGGGCTTATAGACGAATACTCAAAATACCTTGGACTGATCATATGTCAAATATAGAAGTTTTACGAAAAATGCACTGCGAAAGAGAGCTGTTTATCATCACAAAGAAAAGAAAGGTATCATACCTGGGCCATTTTATGAGCAACTCAAAATATAAGCTGTCACAATCGATAACACGAGCGAATATTGAGGAAAAGCTGCTAAAGGAGAAAAGAAACATCATGGATGAAGTACGGACTGGTATCAGAGATATAGGCAGACTTTTATGCGAAGCAAGAAACAGAGATGCTTTTGCGGAGCTACTGAATAAAATATCGTCGGTCACATGTTGAGAATTATTAACATGTTTTTTGTACTTTTCAGGAGACAAAAAGAAACGTTACTACTCCGTTACTAAACTGTGTTGGAAGTAAATAAAAAAACAAATTTAGTAGTAGAAGTGGAGAAGGAAATTTTTTTTAAATATAAATGAAACGTACTAACATGCAGAAGGACAAACACAGTCTTTTGGCATCAAAACCCCGATTCGATATTTTGGGGAGCTAAGAGTTGTCAACATGAGACCGACGATATATAAAATTATTATTTTTTATGTGAAATGTGTTAGCAAATTGTAATTGGACTGGTCGCTGAAATTCGAAAAACAAATTAGCAAATAAAGAAGAAGAAGAAGATAATGTTGCGCCTCCTGAATATACGAATAGGTGATTCTATTCCCCATTGAGAGCATAGATCGGGGTCTTAGTGTATAGCAAATTATGATTTTCTCTTCAAAAAAGTGGTTAAAGAATTTATTTCTACTCCTGCGCAAAATGCCAAAAGATTTATGCATACTCTTCTTTCTCCGCAAGTGAACTTCAATTTATTTATGTCAGCATTTTAAAAAATATTTTCTGCTTAATTTAATTGACAAACCTGTGTGTCTCTTTCATATGTGAACAAAATGACAAATAAAAGTGATTTGAAATTCGTTTAAAACAGTAAAGTATATTGAATTATTTGAAGATATCCGAAAAAAAAATATATAAAATATTTTAAAAGAAAATAAAAATTAATATGTGTATGTGTATGTGTTTGATTGCTTACGTGGCCAGTGGCGGTGTGAAGCCAAATGTAATTTTTTATTTGATTTTTATTTCGTTTTTTTAGCCCACAGTAGTAAATTAAGTGTAAAAAATTGTACACAAGTCTTTTATGTATCTTCCCCTTTTAATTTACTATCGCACAAAGTTTAATTCAAAAATACTTCTTAGACGTTCTTCAAAAACATTTACACAAACTGCGACCAAAACAATATAAAGAAATTACCGAACAAAGACAACAATAGATAGAAGAAATGAAAATGAATGAAACGAAATGAAGTAAAACGTATTTGTGCCACAAATCTATCACTTTGTCATGGAAAATGGCCCATCAAATGTATTTACTGCTGCCGCTATCTCCTCCCTACAAGTGACATAAATATATAAATCAGAAATCGAACTCTTTTTTATTTTCGTTTAAGTTTAATTCAGAAGTGCGTAACGTGCAATGCAAACGACTTTTACGGTCGGTCCATTTTCTGACGCATTATTGCATAAAAAAATGAAAATAAAATAAGACATAAAATTAAAATACTTTTCAAAATGTAACTTAGAGAAACATCAATTAACTCTTTGAAAAGCCCTTTCAAGGAAATTCAAAAGAAAAATAACCACGAACTAATTAAATTGATTTATTACCCAACTGCTATTCGCAGATAACTCTTAAAAGGTTTTATCTTCATCATTTGTTTTTGTTTCGAGAAGCTTTTAGAAATTAACAAAAAGGAAATAAAAAGACTCGCACAAAGAGAATTTTGGAAATATTTTTTTATTTTTTATTATTAAAACAAGAGGCCTTAACATTTGGCCACGCAGATCAAGTTACTCGTCAATGTGGTGCTGACCACTTAATGGTTTCCAACAATGGCTGAGAAAACAAGTCAATTTGTTAAACTAACTGAATTTTTTTTCAGCTGCCGCTGTTGTTAGAAAATTATAAAAAAACACTATTTTTAAGGATATTTTCAATTTATTTTATTCTTTTTCTTCGTCCTTTCAAATGATTTTGATTTCCTCTTTCTTTTGTTTGTTCATTGAATTTGCTATTGTGTAATTTTGTTTTAACTTTTCATTTTTTAATATAAAATCCTTAAGAAATTAAATAAATCCTTCAAAAATTTTATACAAATAAAACAATTGCTTAGCTTAGCGAAATTTAAGTCAATCTCTTCCCCTTACTCTACGTTTAGCCCTTAGCAAACGTTTAACATCATCTAGTACAACTACTGTAGAAATCAATATTGCCCCAGTTGCTTGAATTTTGAGCAGCACTAAAGTGTACATGTACGACTATTGGGCAGTTTATGAAAGAATGATTCAATTTTTATTTAAAACTTTGTTGTTTATGTTGTTTTTTTTTTGTTAATGAATTAGATATTTGTGCCAAAGGCATCTTTTGACTAAAAGAAAGTGTTTTAAGGTTCAACAACAATAGAAAAAACACGACATTATTTAAGCACAATTTAGCTCAATCGCAAGTTTTTTCTACTTTAATTAGAGTCCCAAATCAGAAATAAATGTATTTAAAAGGAACAAACATTTTTTTATAATGCATATATGTACACAGATAAACTGTATCAAGTTATTGAGAGTAATTATTAAATTTATTATTCGAGAAAGGTGTCGATATCTTTTTTCAAACAAAACTTTTTATAGTTATTGAGAGTAAATAAATATTAGACATTTGTTTCAAATTGAGGTCTGTATATTATTATTGAAAAAACTGTGATGCAATACATTCCTGTTAGTTAAAAATAATTAAATGTACCTTTAGTTACCTTTTCTCAGAATAATTGAAAAAAGTGTAAAATAAATTATTTTGAATCCCTGCCTTTACATCACAAACATTGTCTGGTTATAAAGTGATGATTTTACCCTGAATGCAAGATTGAAAAAAAATATATATAAAATATAAGAGAAGAAAAGAAACTTAAATGTCAGATAGCCACACAAACAATCAGCCACACTATTATCTTCGGTATTGAGAAAAAGAAAAAATTTCAAACACACTTGCATGCACATGTCCACCCACATCTGATCGTGGGAAGGTGTGAGTGTGAGGGGATGAGAATAAGAAAATGATTGGATTCTCGTTGATGTTCAATAGACTCGTATTGAACAAGTTGTAGTTGTAGTAATTTTTCGTTTTTGTGTACTTTATCCACATGTAATGCTGCAATGCTAAATAGCACACACACACACACACACTCACACACATATTTATATATACGAGTCTTTCTCCTTGGAAGTTGTGTGTGTGTGTGTTTGTTTGTTTGTATATGTAGCTAAGTGTTCGTTAGATAATACTAACAACATCCTTAATGGATTTCTATATATTTCGATTTACGCATTGATTGCTTTGTGGTTTAAGATTTCATTTTCACTTTAGTATTTAGTTTCACATTTTTGTTGTTCCACTTTTTATGTGTAATACTCGTATATGTAGTACTTTATAGTTTTTATTTGTTTGTTTCATTTCTCTGGCCAATACTATAAATGCAGCAACAGTTCCTCATGTAGTTTGTCTATGAGCCAAAAATGAAAAAAAATAAATATATTAAAAGAAATGACTTGAGAATATCGAAATAATGTTCTTCTCTCTATTATATTATCGTTATTTTGATTTTCGTGATGGTTTGTTTCATACTCGAGTGTTATGTACTTTTTAATAAAAACAAGTATGTATCAAGAAAAAAAAAATAAAACCATGTGTGGTCTTCTATCATTTTGTTCTTTTCTTTTAAAGGCATCTTTAAATATTTAGTAATTTATCTAGTCATTAATTGAGAGTACTTCATTTGGATTATTTTGGTCATGTTAAATATTATACTGATTGATATTTGCATTAACATTGACCAACAACATCCACACGCAGAGAAAAGACATGACCGGTAATTAGTTCTTTGGAATAATGTATGGTTGTGTCAAACAAATCAAAGTTATTTAAAAAATGTTAAGTCTAACGTTAATCTCGATACGGACATTCTTGCTTGAGTTTTATCATTTAATTATGAACATGGTTGGAGTACAGCTAAAGATTTATTACAACTAAATAAAAATAAACTTGTTTGTTTCAAGTCGAAATGCGTGCTACACGAGTGTGCTACACTTTTCGTGTAATATTGTAAGCTGGAATTTGATTAATTAATATTACAGTAAATATAAGATAAATTAATTAGTTGAACTGTTTTAGGTTTATATTGAAAGGAATTGTTTGGCTCAAGTTCAAATCTGAGTTTATCAATTTCTTTTTTTTAAGACATTTTTTTAATAAGTTCAAATTATTTTTATTATGAAAATAATATTTGACCAATTTATTCATCAGACTAGTAGAACGGATCAGCACTGACTTCAAGGTCGCTTCATAATCTTTTCAGTGATGTTTGTTCGAATTTACCACTTTTGACGGTGGAAACTATAGATTAGGAATATCAACTATTCAACCGTATTATTTAGCAAATTATAATATGAAAATTGCTAAAATTAAAAAAATTTTTAAAAGTCAGATTTGAACTCGAGCCAAACAATTCCTTTCAACATAAATTTTATAATAAAAAAATCCTCCTGGTCGCCGACCGATATCGGTAAAGTTTGGTAAATATAGTAGACGGGAAAACGCAAACAAGCGTGGGAAATTAATTTTATTCCTCAGATTTTTTTAAACAAACTTACAGGTCTTATAGCACTTTCAGATTTTCTGAAAATGTCATGACTTTTGTTGTTTGCCAGATAATATTTTTTTTTGCTTTTTTGACGATGCAAATTAGTATTATTATAAAAAAAATTTATTCGAATTTAAATTCTTTATAAGATTTTTAAATATTATTTTTGTCTTGGTCTTATTTTCTGCATTTTCATTTGGGGCATTTAATATGAAGTAGAGTTTTCCTAGTGGCAGAAATTCTCCCACCAGTTAAAACGTAGTTGCATTCATTTAAAGAGAAAAGACTATCGAATTTCTCATTACATTCCATATGGAAAAAAACAATAAATAAAACTGAATACGAAAACGAATATTTAATATGTTAAGTTTTTGCTTGAAGGTAACACATCCATACGTAATTAACATGTGCATCCATATATTATTCTCATCTCTTTTAATTCTGATCTCTTTTTCTTTTCAACTTCACTCATTTGAAGAGAAAAAAATTTTATTAGTCATATACGTACTCTTAAGCACTCTCATTGTTTTGCTTATATTTTTAATTGTGAATGTACGTGTGTATTTTTAGCATTTGTAGTGGTGTCAACTTTAGGAGCCTTTTGTTCCTCTAATACTGAACCGATTTAAATAATATATAGTCGGGTCACTATATCTATTGTATTGAGGCAGCGTACACATCGCTAACCATATTGCACTCATAGCGTCAACAATAAATCATTTGGTTAGAAGTTTTCGTCAACATATATCTGTGAGAACCCTTGGTTGACAGCCTACCAGCAATGGCCTAACTATATAATGGCTTAACCGTAAAAAGGCAGAGAAAAATTCAAAGTTTATTTACAATTTGATAATGAGAGATGAAACCCTTTTCCTGTTGAATGAATGCGTCATGATGTACATACATACATATGTAAGTATGTATTTTGTTATTTAAAAAGCAATCAACTTTACTATTTTTATTATCATATTTAATAAGTTCTTTATATGTGGCAGCAATTACAGACACAAACGCACACAAATCTTCATTAGGTTGCATGATGTAAAAAAAATCCTTCATTATGTAAATGTAAGTGGGAAAAGAATCCATGGAGTATATTCTGTTATTAAGTATCAAAAAATATATATACATACATACATATGTATGTATATGTATAAAAAGTGTTTCCTCAACAATTTGTAACTGACAGTTAAAGCAAAGACATTTTAACATCATGTAGGATTTCAAGGAGGGAATTAAAAGTGAATTTATGTCTTAAAGATAAGCTAACATGAATTAATCGCTACGATAGAGATGTACACACACACACACACACTCTCACACTCACATATAGCAAAGAGTGAAAACTAACTCATCGTCTCTACGTGTAACCCCGGTACAAAAATATTTTATTTTCTCGTTATTTGCACTGAATAAAATTTATTGAATGTCTTAACTAAAACACTCAAGTACAAATAATTGAATTCAATGAGATGTAAATAATCACTGACAACCTTTAATACAAATGATGGTTTATCAGTGAATATGTTGTTGTTGTTGCTGCTGCTGTTGCTTTCGCCGATGCCTCTGATGAGAGTGATATTGACGTTAATCCACCGAAATTGAAATTAAATGGGAGGGTTAAAAGAAATATTAAACAACTCTTCTATATAAAAAGATTATTTTTTTGTTGTTAATGAAATGATTTGTAAAAGAAGGCGAAATAAAGCCAAATAGAGACAAATAGTTACAATTATAAATGCGTTCAAATCACTCATACGCGTTGCTGGAAGGAGTGGACTTTTTTAACGGGAAGCAACACTTTGCTTGTGAAAATTTATGATCGTTTGCCCGTCAGACCTTTATATATTTTATCTTTTTTGAATTAAACCACAGAGGAAAGAATGTTCCTTCTTTCCTTCTCTTCTTTAAAAAATCCACTTAAAAACATTTTGTAATTTTCCTTGTTGCAACAACAAAAATAATTGTTTTGTTTATTGTAATAATATTGGTAGTCGTAAGACTGTTTTTGTGTATGAAATGTTGTCATAATAAGCAACCCTTGACAATTTTAATTACACAAGTTAAATCGGTCCATTAAGCGATACAAGCAACAAAATTTTAAACGCTAACATAAATACGTTCCAGCAAGTTGGCAGGCTTGAATGCTGGCTGGGTTGGCTGGCAATCACTCATTCACATTTCTTGTGCTTGTGCTGTAGTGACAACCCTTTTTCCACATACTCATGCTCAGGCCTTCTGTGGTACAACGCGCTGAGCTTACAATTTGCCATTAATTAGGAAATAATTAATTACCCTGAAGCGTTGGTGCGACATCAACTCCACTGCTGTTGTGCACTGCTACGAAATACAACAACAAGACACAAGACTTCATAAAAAAAGTACAGTTCCAGAGTTCTATGTTTTTAGTTTTAAGCTCTTAAAAATAAAAATATAAAATACAACAATTTTGTGTTTCTTTGGAATTGTTACTGAAGCAAAAATATTACAATCATTCGATCTGAAAAATTCAGTATTTCAGTATTGCCTGCAGAGATTTCACTTAAGCCTTCGAGATTAATCAATGTTTCTTGAGAAGTACGTGAATACTTAAACTTTATTTCATTCAAGTGTGCCACATTTTTGTTTTCAATCAGTCCCTGTATAATTTTTTTATTTAAATGGTAAAAGTATAACTTCCACCCTTTTCCGCATTAGACGACGTCTCTGAGCGCGTAAGTATTTGAGTTCGTGATTCTATTTATAAAGTAATTTAAAATGTAATGTCATGTCACTCGAAATCATTGTCAAGCATGAGGCTTTTCTGTCAGAGATTGTGCGAGAATTAATGTGCATAAGAATGTTTAGACTAATTTATAAGAATGTAAGATTGGTAAATTACAAAACAATTGTTAATGTTGCCTCTAAATTTTAGTTGATGTAAATTGCGAAGCCTTGTTTTTTAAGACAATGGACTATTCAAATAATTTTAGAGAAAAGCAGCAAACAGAGAAAGATTTTCAAGCTCCCAGCGAACAGTAAATAATAACAAAATGTATGAGTGCATATTGTAAGTCAGTTGTCAGAACTTCAGCGAAGACAAAATATTTGAAACTTTCCAAAATCAAAATATTTAATAATTTAATTAGCGTCTTTTGAGACATGATATTTGGAGCTCGGAGCATGGAACTTTTTATTTTTTCCTAAAAGAAAATCTTAATAAACAATCTTATTGTAGTTTTTAATTTCAAATATTTAGTGAGCGAGTGTCACAATTGGTATCTTCTTTATCTCTTAAACGATACAATTAAGTTAAAAATATTAAAAACGTTTTCAATTTTGCAAAAAGAAAACTAAAAGTGCAATTAATAGTTTTGCATCTTCTAGGCTAATAAAGAAACAAACTTGAAAAAGATTCACTTCTATAAATACAAATAGTAGAGTTCGAACCAACGCACTTTTTGATAAAACCCGAAGCTGAATAGAAATTTTAATTTTTGATAACAATAGTCTTCGTTTTTTGTGTTTTTTTAGAGTTTTGCATTTTTGCGTATCTTTGGCGATATACAAACATTTGCAAACAATTTATACAAACGTCGGTGTTCGGCGAAAGCTTTACTTACGATTACCTTCAATCGTTTAGTCAAGTGGACCGGAGTCTTTTTTCTTTATTCAAAAGGTACACTTTTGAATGTGATTTTGTGAAATAGTATTTTGCAAATGGTATTTTTTGAAAACCGAACTTTGTTAAAAGTGTGCTCATTTTTACAAGTTACTCATTTAGGGATTGAATATTTTATTTGATGTCACCATTCTTGAGTAATTAAAAATATTTATTTGTAGTTGACGAATACATAATTTTAATGTGAATTCATTCAGCGTTAAAATATAAATAAATGTCAATCACAAGTATTTTGCTTTTACGTTGTTATTGGCATTGTTTTTGAAAAGAGCCTCTTCAAGGAATGTTCCCACGACACGCAATTGTCTTAAGAAATATAACTTCTTCAAGCAACGTTGTAAATCCTTTCAAATATTCTACGTGTATTTATTTACAAATATCTGAATTACAAATTAAAGCATTCAACAAATCTTCTAAGATGATTTCTAAGATATTTGAACGATTTTTTATGAAAGAGGACAAAGACTTTAGGAATACTGTCCTTGGAAAAAGATTGTTTTAACTTTTAAACTTTTACTCATTTACTTATTTATTAAATTTGATAAGTCAAATTGTTTTTTGGTTGTACATAGAAGAAAGTGTTGGCATTAATAATATGAAATGATTTCATAAGTCTTTGTAAGTAAAAAATTTAACCTATTTCATACACAGTATTTTTTTATTTGTGTATTTATGAGTTCAAAAAATCAAAGTTGCTACAGAAAGTTAAAAAAATTCCAATTGACAAATTCTACAATTTCACGTTTAATTTATACGAAGTCTGTGCGGCAGAGAGATAAGAGCAACGACTTGCAGTCTGTTGGCTTATTGCTCAAATACTTACAATTAGAAAAATCTTTTTAGAAAAAAAAGTTATGTTCAGTTCGCATTATTTATTACAAAGTTGTTAACAGCAATTAAAAATGTTTGGGATGCTAGATTCATACTATTTATGTAAAAAATCATTGGATATAATTATTTTGTCTTTGATGTAACTTTTTTTCAAATTCAATTTCCATTTAATTTTAATTAATAAAAAAATAATAAAAATCTTCGCTTTCACTATCCCTTTCCCAAAGTAGGTATTAATACATCAAGTGGTAGTTTGTAGGCTACAATTGTCTAAGCTGCCAAAGAATAATAATAAAAAAATTAGTTTGGGAATCAAAATTACTTTTACTTTTTTCTTTTGCATCACTGTGTGTAAGCTCAAAGTTATAAACATTTTGTCAAACGCATGCTGTTTCTAGTACATGGAAAATTACATATGGACAAAGAAATGCTTTATGACAAATACACGTCGATTAAACACACTTCTAGTATGATCGATGTACATATACGAACTTATACTTTAGTATTTTTATAAGTTATAGGAATGGCATTATGAGTTATTTAAAATAAAGCAAATGCAGACGCTCATTTTATATCCTACTCATACATTTACATATATACGTATGTACATATACAGACAGGGTATTGTAAAATTTGTCTCCCTATCGAAAGAAGTTTTAACTTTTGTTAATGACATCAATTGTATTTGACATTTGTGAACCAGGCAGCTGCAGAATACAAACAGACAAACAATGAAGCGCTCTACCCCGCAAGAATGTGGAACAATTGTATTGCAGCGTTTCCTAGTCGTGTAATCTCCAGTTTTGGCGATTTATTATGGCCAGCAAGATCGCAGACTTCTTTGGGGCTACTTTAAGTCGCGGGCTTGTGTCAACTAGCCACAGAGAACCGCAGCCTTTAAGGAGAATAATTGACAGGAATGCAAGCGGTTATCACCTGAAATCTTGCGCAAGATAAGACGGGCACAAATACGTATCAAAACTGACGACAACCACTTGGTGGTTAACATCTATTCCACTTAACAGAAAAACTCTAAAGGTAAAAATAAATCAAATTCTTCGGAATATTGTCTCATGTCCAATTCTTTCTGACTAATAATGTTACGAACTTTAGACAAAATAATAATCGCTTTGGATTAAAAACTACTAAAAATAAATCAAAATTGAATGAATAATTTTGCGTCACCTTGTATATTAACACATTTACTGCGTTTTGTCGGCAATTGTGTGCTGTTTTATATGTCAGCAGTTGTTATATTATTCTAATTATTTTGTAGTTGTAGATAAACTCATTTCACCTCTTTCATTTTCAGCTTTTGCTATTTTGTGACGAAGAGAAGAACTTACGACCTCGTACATTACAATTTGTACATCCATAGAAGTATTTGTGTGGGGGGGGGGAGGGCGTGTGTTGTATATGTAGATTGACTGTAGGTTGTGCATGATAATCTTCTGATACTTGTTTTCTTATCCTTAATTTATCATAAAACAATATTATTAGTTTCAACTTATTTATTTTCAATGTAACCCTACATTTAATTGTTTAGTAAAAGAAACACAAACTGACATAGAGAGTGCCTTAAAGCTTCTTTACAACTCCAATTCTTGTATTTTTTAATACACAACGTCGAGAGGGGAAATTAAAAATTGAAAAAAGTTAATATAGATACGAGCATAATTAAAAATATTTTGTTCAAGACATTCTACATTAAACAGATGCCGGTTTAAAAAATCCTTATTTGCTCAAATCTGATTTACATTTATTCGTATGAGTTCTTTATAATCTCTTTAAGATTATAAAAGGCATTAATCGCAAGAAGTAGTCACTTTACAGGTGCATTTCGTGAATTTAATATTTCGTCAAATGTTTCTTTCATTAGCAAAAAGTATTTCGAACTTAAAAATCGTCACCTTACAAATTTTTCTTATGATTGACCCAAAAAAAAATTATATTTGGAGCCACAAATTTTCTTTATTTTTTATATAAAAAAACTCACCAGGATTTTCATAAGGTAAGGAATAGTACTGGTTAACTTTTCGCAGGGTGTTTTTACTTTTTACCAATTTCTAAAATGGAAGACGAACAAAATTAAATCGAAATTGCAATTGAGATAATATTTTTTTCTTGCAACGAGTGTATTTTTTTCTCAGTGTATTTTCAAAAGTGAATATACATTATTAAAATATACTAAATATATATGTACTTCAATTTGTATGCAAAAGTGTGTAACTAATATATGGATCTTGGCTTGATTACACACTTTCGTGTAAAATAATTTATGTTTAACCATAAATGTAACGGAGTAGTTTTCCACACTGATGCAATAACTTTAAGCAATTATCTGTGGCAATTTATCTAGACCGAACAGACGAACAGAGGAGCAACCGAAGAGAACCGAGCTAAGCTAAACAAAACTGATACACTTCAATATTTTACCTTGTAAAAATAAAACTACTTGTGGCTATAAAATACAAGCGAATGTTTTGGCACTTAAACGTGTGTGTGTGTGTGTGTGTGTGTATTTGTAGGTATAAAATTTGACCGGAAGTTGTGGTATTCAGTAATCGTACAAATTGCGAAATACGAGAAAAAAGTTTTCCTTTTTTTGCGTGGAACAAAAAACCATAATAATTTGCTCAACAACAATTGTACGTTGCCTTTACTTCTGCTTCTGTTTCTGTTTCTATTTTAGGTCTCTTTTAATTTATTTTTTTTATTTTTGGCCCTTGGAGAATCGAAGTATTGTTGCAAAAATTTATTAGCGGTCAGTCGACCTCCATTACGCGGAGAGAGTACAGAAGTGATGCAAATTAATTTCATTTTGTTTTTAGCATTTGAATAAATAAAAGCAAGTATGTAACGTTGCTTTTACAAAAACTCATACTTGAGCAGGCCAAGCAAACAAATTGAAAATAAAGAGGAAATTTTAACATTTTAAGCTGATGGTTTTAAACATGAACGCAACACTTCCGATATTTTCTGCTACTTTTGCTGTTTTGTACGGAAAAGTCGAAATTTCGACTTTTTTTGTTGCATGAATGAGTGTGCTTAGTATGTGTGTACTTAATGATTCCACCAATAAAACCGACATTTGAATCAGTGCAACAAACTGCATAAATTCAATTTAAAGCCAGAACATTTACAATAACAAAAACAACAATATGATCACATATGGAAACATTATACTGATAACTATCATAGAAAATTGCGTAAGTTTTCGTATGGTTTGCAAGGTTTTTTCTCGTTTTAATTTTATTTAAATTTAATGTTATTTTTGTTGCACAAAAACAAAAGAAGGACGTTCAGGTTTCTGCTGCAAAAATGAATGGGTGTCAGTCTATGTTTAAAATGTCAGTGGTAGTGATAAATGTTTTTGTTTTCCGGTTTTTCTTTTTTAATGACGTATTACATGGTAAGACGAGGAGGTAGATACTTTTCCTAATACGTATTTATGCGTCGTGGCACCAACAAAATCGGATATGTGTAAAATTCGGAAATTTTTTATATTTCCAAATAAAGTTTTTATTGGTCAAGTCAATCATGGAATACCATACAAAAGTCTTAAAAATTTCAATTAGAATTTATAAAGAAATTAAAGATTTTATGATTTTTGAGATGTTTTTTGAGGTTATAAAAAAGAAATATAAGAAAATTGGAACTTTAGTTATCAGGGGAAAAACATGGAAATATAATTAATATAAAGCTAGAAAGAAAAGAAAAGAATTGAAAAGTGAAGAAAATAAAAATAAAGAGGAACAGAAAATAAAAGAGAAGAAAAGTCGAGACGAAAAAGGAGAAGAAAAGGAAAGGCAAGAACAAAAAAAAAGCAAACGCAAGCACGTTGTAGTCTGAAACATGTGCAGCACTAAATAACTACCAGCGCACTTTTTTAATCATAATGTTTTATTCTGCCGGGATCTTAATGCAAATGTAAATTTTCATAAGAATCAGTTACGCAAAAGTAATTGAAAATAATTTTTTTGGGCGTGGTACTGCCCACTTTTCATATCGTAGTATAGAAGTTGTTCAAAAATAATATATATTCTTTTCATGGGCACAAGTAAAAAATGGAAATTCATTTTCTGAAGCTGCTTAAAGACGCGTGGCTTGATTCAATGGCGCAGCGTCGTAGCTGCTATCAAAAGTACGTGTTACAATGACAATTTACGTAATTTCACGAAGATAAAGTCTTTTATAATATCTTGCCTTGCCTTTTTCGATTGCAAACCAAAAGCTAATTGTTAATTGTTGCGCGTTTCAATCGGCAATTGCAAATCTGTTTGGCGATGCTAACCAAAACATTTTTATGTATAACTGTTACATTCTTTTAAAAGCAGCTGTCTATTTATCAAATAACGATATGTATGTAAGTAAGGGTAAATAAAACTTTTTCACTTATCAACGGGGCGCATCGTGAGCGTATACTTTACGAATAATCCAATCAATTATACAACACGTATACGTTAAGGAGCACATTAACAAATAAGAATGCTCCTAAAAATATGCCACAAATTGGCTGTTTTTGAGTTCGAATGGAAGAAAAAAATGCTATTATACAAATTGTACCAACAACGTGACAGCATTGATAAACATTATTCGTTTAAAGCAAAGAACGAAAATTTTCGAAGATATTAATCGAGTATTGTTCATTAATTTCTCACTCTCCCTCTCCCTCTCGCTTTCGCTCTCTCACTCTTTCTCCTAAAATAATGAGACTTGCGGTAGCAAAATTTGCCATTTGTAAGAAAGTATTCATATTTCAATATTCAACGTCATGGTTTTACTTAAGTTAATTTAAATGCATTCGTATAATTCAATTTTCAAAAGATGGCATTTAGGTGCAGAGTTTTTAGACAAGATTTTTTTCTAATTTCCCTTTTGCTGCTGAAAATCATCAACATTTGTACGAGAAGTTTTTCAATTATCTTTTTTTTAATTTGATCCATTTTCACAAACACATAAAAAAAGTGTACAAATGCAAAAAATTCAGCTGGAGTAAAAAAAATTTCATGACATAAAAACAAATCCATTTTACTTCTCTACCCAATTCAACTACAAACTAAAAACTCAGGATTGAATAAATATGTTAAAAAGTCAACGCCTAAATGCCGCCAAATTCTTGAACGAATTACAATCGTAAATAAACTGTTCAACCCCACCCACTTTACAAATACATACTTCTTATAAGAATAAAACAAATTCTCTTGTATTCCTTCCTCTTAATCTGATTTGATTCGCAAAACCGTTTTGCTTGCCCTCAACTGACATTAATAATCGCACAGTCATTCGAACTTAAAGAAACTACGTTCTGACAGTCGCATTTGCTTATCTGAGCAACTGTATCTTTAGTTTTGCAATTGGTGGATGCCTCCATGTGAATGGATGAGTGTTTTTCATTCAGTATTTCATGCGTTTTTAAATTGTTGGATTAAAAGTAATTTCGCGGTAAAGCCCATTTTTTGCACGCACGTTTTTGCACCTTATCGTTACGTACGAAGAAATACATTTTGTATTATTTGTATCCACATAAATGTGTACGTACCTCTGTGTGTGTGTGTGTGTGTGTGTGTGTGTGTGTGTGTGTGTGTGTGTGTGTGAATTTGTGATTAAGGATATAAAGAGACTACACAGAACATTTTGTTGTTCTAGTTCGTCTTAATAGAAATTCATTTAAGTTTAGGAATTTAATTGGACTTAAACCATTTTAGTACATAATTTCACAACATTTCCGGACTTAGAATACGTTTATTGTTGGCTTTTTTAATGTGCTTAATTTTTGTGTGATTAACACACAAACAAAAAATGTTAACACACCCGAGAAATTTGTTCTTGAATTTTTGTAACTACAATGAAAAGTCGTATGTCGACCTTTAAAACTATTAATAGAAAAATTATAATTACCAAAGAAAGAAATTAAAAGTATAATGGTTGATTGAAATTTTAACTTCAAAGTGCAGTTTCAAGAGTTTTCTATTAAGATAACATTTACAGAGTTTTTTTCAAAACATATTAACGTTTGTTCATTATGAGTAAAAAAATAAATCAGCTTTGTAATGAAGGTAAAAATACTTTGTGACAAGTTTTCGTCTATCTTTTAAGTTTATTTAGTAATTTCATGTTTATTTACAGTTGTATTAATGCAGTAGTATTGAAAATTAGATATTACACCGATAATATTCGAAATAATATTTCCAAAGTGACAAAGCGAAAGCAAAGGCAATAAAGTTTTATTCAAAAATATAACAACACATCTGATACTTTGTAAACAATATTTGGGCTTTTTCAAAATTAATCATAATTTTTTGCACCCAACTTAGTTAGATTCGTTCCATTTTCATGTTCGCCACCACGTCGGGCTCAACTTTAACAGAAATTTTAATTAACGCTCCCCTCAACACGATTTCTAAACATGTAAAATAATCTTGAATTTAAACCAATTTGTATTGATTGAATGAATAAACAAATCAACCTGCAATAAAATATTGTTGCGGCCTTCGTAACTTTTATTTTGTATATTTTATATTTAAAGCTTTTGTTGGGCTGCTTTTACTTTTAAAGTCTGTTTTATATTTGAATGTAGTTTTATTGAGATGGAAAAACAGTCCAATAAACATATTATAACTTGATAATGACATACACTTAAATCTGTACTGCCAATAAAAAATAAATTGTTGCCATTTTTATCGTTAAGTGCCACAGCAGACACAAATATATTTACAGCAGCAACAAACATACTAGCCAACATCTAGCACATCAGCATTTATAGCAATTTGAAAATAAGTTCAACTTATTCTCATATAAATAACAACAACGGCAATCAAAATGAGAAACTAAAAAAAATAAACGACAACCATCCAAGTTGTTGCAGTTAAAAACATCAACTCTACAAAAAAAATTGAATAATAAAAATACTTTAGAAGGAGATTGTAATTCGCCATTGAAACAACAACAACAACAACAACAACAACACCCTCCACAATATTTCACTACTATAAAACAGCTTTTTCTCCAAACCCCTTGATATCGTTACACCAACAACAATTACAACTACATCGGTGTGTAATATGTGTACATGTATGAGGAAACACACACATTGGTTTGAACAAATACTTCATCCAAACAAATACACCCACCCCTGCTTGAACAATTTGTTTGGATGGTCCATTTCAACATGTGTGTTGTTGCCGTTGTTGATGATGATGCCTCACATGGGCTTCAATATAATGGCTGACTAAGGATTTAAAAGATGATTTCGATTTTTTTCATTATATTTTTTATTTCTTTACAACATTATTTTTGTTGGGAGCAAAAACAGTGGGAACAAAAAAAATATAAAATTTTTTTCAATTTTTATTTTCCTAATTATAGCTGAACTGGCTCGAATCCTAACTCAATGAAGAGTTTTAGTCTAGCTTAAGCTCTATATTAAAATTCTCTAGTGCAAATGAAAATAATTTTTATTAACATCATAATGAAAAGAAAAACTAGTGATATCGTAGTGTACGAGTACGTGATCCTTCATCGTCCATCCACTCTGTCAGATTTTATTTGCAATCTTCGTCTAGTTAACTGAACGAATAGAAAAAAATTATATTCCTTATAATTCATTCCTCATCTTGCGTCATGTGTTCGGTTAGAACGAACTTTACTTATTCTGCTTACACTTAAATATGTTAAAATATATTTCATATTAAATGTAACACATACAATCACAGATGATATCGTAACTTAATTTAACAAACATTGTTGCCCACTAGTCTATTGCGGCACACTGCTTAACGTTTTTATTGTTGATTTTTCAGTTTATTTACTCTCAATCTTATCAAACCGAATGTGGAAACTCGAAAATCTTCTTCCGTACTTCACGCGATTTTTATTTTTTGGTTTTTTATTACAATCGAACTCTTTTTTTATCAACATTCAATAATTTTTGGCAATTTCGAGTTAAAGTTTTCTTCAATTCTCGATTGAGGACTGAAAGAAAACTTTTTACAATTATTGTGAACAATTTTAAAACAAGACAGGAAAACAAACGGAGAAATCATTTTAACCATTGTTGGGTGCTTTAAGCCCACTGTTAATCGCTGATGTTTTTACTGATTGTTGTTTTGTTTCAACATAAATGATAAAAACTTATAAAATGAATTTTTACAATACGAACACATACGCACATTCAGATTCTTTAGCACACACAACGTTTTGTTTCACCACAGTCACTTTTGCTGCCACTTTTGTTTCGTTCGTTTACAGTTTTTAGCTTTTGGCCATGTTTTCCGCTATAAAACTAATAAAAAATTGTTTTTTTTTGTTTTTGGAAAAAGGGGGTTCCACTTTCCTGCCGATGGATTATTTTTGATATCTTTTAAGTATTGGGTGATATTGTTGCTGTTGTTTGGTAGTTTGTTCAATATCTTAACCGTTGCGTTGATTATCTTAATGGTCTGAAAGTAGGATGGGCTGAAAATGATGAAAAAATAAATACCGAAAAAAAAAACAAAATAATAAATAAATTTCGTATATAAAAATTGTAACAACAGCAATTTCAAAATGTTATATCAACAAATAAAGTCATAAATTTAATTTGACAAGCCATTCTATAGATTCACCGACACACAAAAACAGAAACTTACATCGTCTGCCTCCTTTGGCTGGTTTTGTGGCTGTTGAGTTTTTATTTGGTGCTTATAGATGAAATGACTTTTATCTGTAGATTTTAGTCACTGACATGTCTAAAAGAAATATATTTTATTTAGCAATCATTCGAGCAAAGTACACAGAAATCAAATTGACTTTAAAAGGATCACGACACATTTAGACATCATTGCACACTTGATTAAGACTTTAGTTAATTAAATAGTGAAATAAATAAGTGAAAAGGAATTAGACATACATATACATAATTTTGTAAGTGATTAGTTCGTTAGTTGTGTCCATTGGACCAACATGTTCATTTTGTATGCATGATTAATATCGGTGAAGAATTGCGCTTAGAATGGTTCTGTTTTGCTTTAAGCGGAACGTTAGAAAATTTGTGTTTTGATATGAATGATTTCAAAATTAAACTTTATAAGTCCAGATTAGGTAAACTCGGCTTAGCTAATTTGATGCGAATAAAAAAACTCAGCTTCAAAAATAAAAACGGAGACCCATTGTTTTCACAAAATTCGCGTTTCTACACATAAAGTATAACAACAAATACAAATTAAAAGATTTATATCCAAAATATACTATTTAAAATTAATAGACAAACACTTGTAATTCTTGAAGGATGTGGCTCCATAACAATAATGGCTAACAATTTAAAAAAGTTAAAATCTTAGGGACGAATAGACCAGGAGAGCTATTTTTTACTAAGCACGTACAGAATCTTCCGTAAGCCAATCGGACTCGCCCAATCTTACCTTAATATACATAAAAGTTATGAAAAATTCCAATCCCAAATGCATGAATACTCGCATTATATGTCAACAGTTTTCTTCTTTATTTTTCATGCTACTTTGGTTTGACAATTCATCGCGAATTGACGACTCCTGTCCGAATAACTTTTGCAAATAGTTCAGATGTAAAAATTAAATCTTTAAAATTTTTTTTTAAATTGTTCAGTAAATATACAATAAAAATTAAAACAAAAACCTTAAAGAAGGTTCCCAAGGCAAGTGTACACAAATAGTCGCAGTTCACTTTGGCTACTATTTGAAATTTCTACTTTTCACACGTCATGTGAATATTTGCTTTAAAGTTTTCATTTCAACATTTTGATGGATAGAAGTGAGAAGGCACTTATGTAAATTTTAAGCGCTAATGAAATATACTTGCTCCTTTCAAATATAAACCAAATATAAATTCGACATTAATTATTGTTTTATGTATGTAATTTTGTCACTGCTGACTTTCCTCTTAACCCATTTATATCGCTAAATATTTACAATGCCTTTAATAGAACAATACATATTCTTATAGTCTTAAAAAATAGAAACTAAAACAAAAATAAAGTTCAAACAATAAAACGGTGTCACACAAACAAATACTGTGAATATATTGTAAAGCAAAAACAAAAAATATATTTAAGGCAAAACCAAAATAACCACTTGCTGCTTATTTTATTTTACAATTTTAGTCCTAAACAAACCTCTTAAAAAATGTCAAAAATTACAAGAAGTAAAAAGCAGCCAGCATTATGTTTGACGCATTACCCACATCACAAACCAGCCAATGGGAGGAAAACAAAAAATAACTTGAAAAGAAACTCATAAAGTGACTTGAAAGTCTCTTTAGTTTAAAGACAAAGTAAATAGGAATGAAAAATTAAGAGGTGTATTAAATTAACCACATACATGATTACAAATATGCATACATTTATTTGCGTGGCAACATTATGTTGCACAAGTACCCTGCAAACATATGGAAGTGTAGACAAATATATTGTTGATATAAAATTTTTTATAAAGTTAAGTATTAATGAAAACTTCGAATAAGTCAATAAAATGTTAAAAAAGCGACCCGCTTATATTTCGAAATTATATTTTTATTATTCCTGTATGGACGTAAATAAATTGCTTTGTCTGCGCTTAGACGAGTCATGTATTATTGACATGATTCTTACTTTTTCTTCTTTGTACTTTCATTGTAGTTCACACAAGTCATAATATGTTGATGACATTTACATGCGAATACGTTCAAGCTTAACGATACGAATGAGAAAACAAAACGTAATGACAGTACATGCATCTGAGTACTTGTTTCTTTTTCCCTCATCTCTCTTGCCAATAATGTAGCAATCATGTCAATAAGACATGACTCGTCTAAAAGCAGACTTTGGCAGGTTTCATCCACGTTGTTCGTTTTCCCAATTGCGGTGACACTTTTTGTATAAGAAATAAATATCATATATGATGGATTTTTACTTCCTGGTGTCATACTGAAGTGTCAATTTTGATAGAAAATGTTTGCAGGTTAGTTAAATTAAAACGGCAATCTATGTACATATATGTACATATACTGGCAGCAACCTGGCCATACTTTGTATATTAAATATTTTCAAACGTGCAAACACAAGCACGTACATACGTACACATGCACATAACAAAAACGACACCAATAACAAACTGTTGTTTCACGTGTTGCGGCAACACAAATCAAACATAAGCCCAACTACAAAACAATTCGTGCACAGTAGAAACATTTCCACGATCGAAGGCAAATTAATGATTTAACAAGTAAACCAAAAAAGTTCAAAAAAAAATTCTAATGCGAAAAGATTAAAAAGTTAAAAAAAATTCGAATATTTTTTTGCGGACCAGGGATAATAAATGACATTTGGGACTGAAAGCCGCCAGTCTCTCTGCTCGCTGCTCTGTACAAGAATTATTAAACAAATTTTAGTTTTTGGAATTTATAATTAATTCTTCATTACAAATTTGTGTAATAAAATCTGAAACTTACTGTTCGACCACATATTTCATTCACTCTTCTGTCGATGTTTTTACGATTATCGCGATATATCGCTCGGTTGGAGGAAAATTTACTCACGATTCTCGTCAACTATTTTATTTATTTTTCTATACAATAACAAAAATAGTGTATATCAAGCCATTAAGCTCCTAATGTTTAGGAGCATCTACTTAACTCCTTAACTTTAAGACGATCTACTGTGCAACGATGCGAAAAGTTCTCATGTTTCTCTATATTTTTTTTGTTTAAAGAAAATGGTTTTACTGAAAAAGAAAAACGAAAAAATTTATGTGTATGAAAGTTTTAGAAAATATACAAAGTTTTTTTTTATTATTAAAGTTCTATTTGGATGTTCTTTATTTTATGTATGTTTATGTATATTTTGAGTTCACTTTCTGTTATTATTTTCGTTGGCACACTCTTCTAACAGGTTGCTTGACATAAATGAGATTTAATAAAAAAAAAACAAAAAAAAAGCGGAGAACATCCAAAGTCCTGAAGAAATGAGGACGAATATTCACAGAGCAGGAACATCAGGAGTAGTAAATTAAAAAACAAAATCAAGCAAATACTATTGAAAACTGTAGAAAATGTATGTACTGACGATAAGCTGAAGAAATTGGTGCAAAAAATGAACAGTGTGAGTTCCGAAAGCTTGTGTTTACATAAACCTGGGAAAATATATTATTTGTAAGAAAAAATTATTGAGAATGGATTAAATAATATAAGAAAATATCCCCATGGGTTTTTAGTTTTTATATTTTTTTTGTTTTTAGCATACGCATAATTTATTTAATAAAATGTATTTTAAATGAATAGAAGAACGATATTAACACTTTGGAAATTTCACTCAACCAGAAACCAGGCATATCAAACACTATTTGATATCGCTACAGCAACACGCACAATCTCACAATTTGTACCAACGCTTTAGAAAGTAACACTGCTAAGCGCTAAAGTGCTTATGATTTTTTTCTGTTCACCACATTCAAATCAAGATCTTGTAGCATTAGCAGCCGATATTTGTGTAGACAAAGACTACTGCTGTTATGCTAATTTCTAAAGCAACAATTTTTTACTACAGAACGAGTGTACGATGTCTGAAGGTTGTATGACTGCATTTTCCATTTAGAGTTCTCTTACAAATAAGTCTGATAAAAAGGAAACATACGAGTATGTACATATATAATTCTCAACTAGGAAGCGAACTAAGTAAATATATTACATACACAACAATTTTTTTTTTTTATAAAATATATATATAATCGATAATGAAAAGATTCGAAACACAAAGTTCTCAACATATTTTTTATAATATTTTAATTAATTCGAAACAATACCAATGATGCCCTTAAAACAATTTAAGAACTGCTATTGCTTGTTGGTGTTTCTTTTGCTTCGAAACCTTTTGATTGTGTTGATTCTGCTTTTATAAACTTAATGAAGAAAAAAAGGCAGCAACACAACATCAGCAGCAGAAAAAATGAAATAAACAGCAGCAACAGCATCTAAACATCAACAGCAATTTAAAGGCAACATAATGTCAACCGTAAAGTACCGTTATTAGTTAAAAGATGTCAAAAACAAAGAAAGACAGACACACAAACCGACAAACAATGTCTTGCAGATATTTATGTTCACATTGATATTTGAGTTTCACTTGTTTATCTAAAGGATGCTGTCGGTTTCATACAGACGGTAACAGGAGGAAAAAGGAGCAAAAATAAATAAACGCGTCAAAAAGTACGAAACACTTGTCTAAGATATTGGAAAGTAAAAGTTTGCGTAAATACATGAATGGCAAAGAATGTGCATAAGTCTATTTACTAACATGTTGCATAGTTCAGCTTCAGATACATACCAGCACAAGCGTTCATACCTTTTCTAACATTTGTGTTTGTGTCGCCATCTACGAGTACTTAGTGAATACAGTCGAAGATCGGTATAACAAGCAATTCGATAAAAATAATGAACATTACATTACATTTTTAAGTCTACTTAAGTCAAAATGCTGATGAGAAAAAAATAAAAAATGGCATATTGGTGGTTCACTTCGGTTCTAAAGAATGTTTACTAAATTTCTACTTGTAAATAATACAAGAAATTTTAATTTATGAAATGATTAAAATATCTCATTTCAAATGAAAACTAAAAATCGATTTAATTAATATCTCAGTATAAAATAGATCCTGACATTCTATCAGTCGCTGTACCGAGCTACGGCTGTACTTCACACTATTACACGTTGTATATTTCTTTTATGTGTCAGTTTTGATGTCTAAGCCGACATTGATGGCTTAAAAAAAACATCAGACTAAAAAGTTGTTTGCAGAATGTAGAAAGTGTGATGACAAGAGTAGAATCACTAAAAATGGGACAATGAATATTAAAGAAAATGGGTAAATATTGTCCTTTGCCCTCTTCTCGCTGCATTGTTCGCTGGCACTCCAACAAAACAAGCAAAAAAATAATCATTTGCGATAAAGTCTACACAATTTAGAGAGAACAAACACATACATACAAATACAAAAACATCAGCAGTCCCATTCATTCGCTTGTCGTAACAAGTGACATGACAAAACATTCAAGGTAATTTAAACATAAAATGTTCATATTTCGTCACATACAAACTTTCATTTCATGTACTACTTACTACGCCTTCACACATATCAGAATGTATAATTTTTGTATATATTTCGGAAAAACAGTGCGAGCTCGATATCCGCCGCTAACTATTATTGCAACAATCCGATTTGTGGTACATTTGTAATGCCTCTTTCACTTTAACTGTCTGACCAACGACGTCGAACGATATCGTTCTTTTGTGAAATTACATTTAAAACAAAAATCAATTTCATAAAAGAACGATATCGTTCGACATCGTGGGCCAGGCTGTAAATGTCTTGTTCAAAAACCTAGTTCTTAAAAATATATTAGTTAAGTGTAAAATGAATTCATTATATAATAATATTCAGATTGCAACAAGGTCGTGTCTGTACATGAAATACATTTTGAAAGTTTAGAACGCAAGCCCCCATTTATTCATATTTTTGCTGTCTGTAAACATCTAAAGGCGCATAAAATTAATTTAATAAAATTTGGTGTGGAAATACTTAAATGCCTTGTTTAGCAATAAAGATACTTTCTGTTGTATGGAAGTTTTTTTTTGTGGGAAAAGTAGAAAAAAAATTAAAATACGCAATCAAATGGATTTGAATTATACTGGAATGTTTTTAATAGTTAGTAGGACTGCATATCTTTTTTAATGGGACCTTTAGATAAGATGTAAATGTAATATGAAGACGTTTTTATTCTCATGAACCGAATTTAATCCAGTATTTAATAAAAATTAAAGTTCTTTGTTTAAAAATTAAGAGGTATCAGGTATAATATTTGATTGTCCTTTACTTGCAAGGACCCTTATTTGCTTTCGATTACGGACATCAAGGTCGCGCTGTATTTTTGACTTTATGTAAAACAAACAGCAACAGGAAAAGCTGATTTCCAATAAAATAATAAACTTTAATTTTCCTTCAATTTAAAACAATTTACTGAAATACTTTAAGCCAGATACACAATTTCAAGTTGAAACTAATTCATACAATTAATATTAATAAGAATTCCGAATTGATATTGAAAGAAAACAAAAATTAAAAAAGATAAATCCAAGGCCATGTCAAGAGATTAAAAAATATTGAGATAAAAGTAATTCATTGATATTGAGAACACAAAATGATACGAACTCCTTGGAAAATTTTGTATTGTCCATCCAACTCTTTTGAAACAAAATGATTTTGATATAAGTAAACTAGATATTCAGTTGAACATTAAATAAACATAAACATTAATAAATTAATGTATCAGTAACAATTTAAGAATTTTTTGCAATGGTTGGGTAATTATTTATTTGGCACACATTTATAAAGAAAACGCACAGATGCAATTGGCAGCCATTTAAAGTGTGACTCCAGGAACATGAGCAGAGGCAGGTTTAAAAAAAGTGGTAAAAGGACTACAATACCCGATAAAAACGCGAAAAACTTGCAAAGGCTTTATTCGTAAAAAGACCACAAAAAATTTTATGATTACCAACATTAACAAAGGGAATTATTTGATGGACCTAAGTGGGCCGGTTGCTTGCAAGCGGCAGCCTGTGCAAACTAACCTAACATTAACAAATACAAATCTCCTTTTCCACTTCTTTTGAATTTTCTACTTATTCTTTTCTTTAAACGCAATGTGAAATGCTCACAACGATATCATGCTGTAAAGTTTAATAAGAGCTACAACTATAACAATAAAAATATATAAAAAATTGCTAATCGCGTTTTTTTTGTATATAACAAAAGGACACATTGAATGATGCCACAGCAGCTCTTTCACCCCCTCCTGTTTTGGTTTTGTTTTGCTGTGAAATTGGTGTCTTATATTTACTCATATTTAGGAGATGTTTATCTTTGTATTCATTATTATTATTTCTTTTATTTTTTGTTTTTTCTTGTTTTAGTGTAGAATTTATGTTTGTCCTTTTCGGTTTCATTGTTGTTGTTTTGTTAAATATTGTTGCTCCTTCTTAAAGCGATGTTGTTGTTGTAAGCCGCAAGCTCAAAGTGACATTCTAAAACAGCAATAATAACAATCGACCATTGACAACAACTTCAACAGCAACAAGAACAAAAACAACAACAACAACAACAATAAGAATATTAACACAACAATAGATGACAATAAGGGCAACATTATTAACAACAGCAACTACTAGCAACCACTACATCACCCACAATGGGAGCAGCAACAACAATAATTACAACAAGAATAATAACAATGGTAATGATAATTACATTTGCATGAATGGACTGTCTATCTGTCTGTCTGTCTGGCTGACTGACTGACTGACTGCTCGAATAACTAATTGTGGTGTGTGTCTCAAAGCTACAAATTGTAAAGATGATTAAAAGTGATGGCGGCATAATTAACGCTCATAATCTTCATGTTCATTTTTATGGGTGGTACTTAATGTTCTGCGTTGTTGTAATTTGCTGTTGTCTTTTTGGTGTATGGATAAAGGTGAGAAGATAAGGTGAAATTAACTTCTTTCATAAAGTCGAAAATAGTGTGTTGAATTCAAATACTGGACAAGATAATTTTAAATATAGTTTGTTTAACTTTCTTTCGCAAAGTAAAACAAAAAAATATCCAAAAATAATCTAAAGCAACAGCTTCGATAAGAAACAAGTCACTATCACATAATTTGTAACATTCGTGTGCAATAATGCAGTTCACACCACGAATAATGGTTAAGTGCATCGCACAATGTATGAAATTTTAGCATCACACTCGACTGGACAGTATGCTACACTATTAGTCTGGAGATTCCTGATTCGGTGTCTGCCCAGACCCCGGGTATTTCTGCAGTCAAGCCAAAAAGGGTGCGCAATTCATGTTAAGTTAAAATAAAAATTGTCTGGGCAGAATAATTTTTAAACAAAATAAAGACATGATTTTATTTATTGCGATTACATTTATAGCAATGAAAAATTTCTATGAAAGTACTTTTCACATTTTTGGACTTTGGTTTAACTATTGTATTATTTGATTCTTACTACGTATTTTAGATTGAGAAAAAACCCACTGAAAGGATTTTATTGCTCGAAACCCAGTCTAGTGTTGAAAAACTATAAAAAACTATCACACAGAAAAGAATTAAGGAGAACCATTTCTAAAGTCATTTTTAAAGTTTCAATCATAAAATTGTTAATAATTGAACAAATTTAGCTAAAATAATAATGTAAAACAAGTAAAATCATCTGGTTTTACAAGATCTCATGAGCACGTCATATATGTAACATTAAATGTTACTTTTCTATGCAAAAAATTTATGATCCCTTTCAACATCACTTGTGCATTTTTTAAGTTTAAAAATAACGACGCGTCGTGTGAACATAGTTAAATATCGAACATTTACTTTTTAAGCTCAATCTTTTATTACAAAGAAAAATAATGTACAAAATTGTGTTATATAAATATTAGAAAGCGCTTAAGTTATAAGCGCATTTAGCTAAAAATAAAACATTTAACAAATTCATACCAAATTCTTCTTATCATGTTGATCCACAAGTTGTTGTTTGTACGGGAACAAGATACACACACATTTACATATTCCACATTTTATGGCCAACATCACGCACCGAAATCATATAATTCAAAAATATATTTAGTATAATGCAACGAATAATGGCTTAAACCAAAGAAAACATCGGCAATTGATTACGTTTCATTTTTGATGTTATCTGCGCTGTCTATCTACGAACACACACAAACTCACACACACACATATATATATATGGACGTTGTCAAAAAAACTATCTTCGAAATACATCATAAACCAAGCCCATATTCAATAACTATTCATAGCGAAACAGCCGAACGATGCCATGCCATGCTACGTCAAGTCAAGTAAAGTCAACGATGTCTGTACATAGATAAATGCATACATACATACATACGTACAAAGCACACAAAGCATAGCAAAGCAACGTTTTCCAGTTACAGATACAACTGAATAAAAATGATGACATACAAACACGCACTATTGTTTCCTGTTCAACTAAATAGACTAAATATTGGCTAAAAATGAAATTCACGCACACAATACTCACCTCCCGCTGTTTATTCATTCATTTTGATTTCTCTTTTTTTTTTTTGGTCGAAGGACGACGATGACGACTGAACAACAATCGTATAATGAGTGCCGTTGTGGGTGCGTGTTTTTGTGTGAATACAAGGGACAAACTATTTGATATTTTAGCGTTTACAACGTTTAAATTGCGCCGATATGAATTTTGATGAATTTCGATTTACATTTAGACTAAAATGGCTAAAACACAATAGGAGCGGCTTGATATCGTATGCATGTATTTGTACTAATGCGCTCATCGAAATGTCCTCATACACTTATGCGGTTCACACAAAATTTTATACAACACAATTCATTGTTAAAGCTGAAGTTGGTTAACATGAAGCATTGAAGTTAAAAATCTTAGTTTTTACTTTAAAAAAACAAACTCTTTTATACACAATTTTATCAATTTCTTCTTCATATTTTGCATGAACCCTTATCGCGCCACTCATACTAATACAATTAGCCTTTTCGAATAGACGTATATTATACGCTTTCCTTTTGGTTTGATTAGTAGTGGCATTTGTAACAAATAAGCGAAGAAAAGGGAGAAATCGAAAGCACGAAAACTTTATTTAATGAAAACATTTATTTGGCAAGTTAAACATTAAGGAATTAGTGCGGAAATCAAAGATAACATTTTAGTAGGTGTCATGGCATGAGGGCCCACAGAAGCGGTAATAGTGAAACACAAAAATAAACACCACACGAGTAAATTGTATGTGTAGACATAGTTAATAGCGATTGTAGATGAATTAACTACATAAATAAATAACTTGATTTTGGGAATACGTATACTTTTTTGCTGTTGGTTGTCTCGCTCTTTGTTTTCTATCCACATACTGAATTTTGATCTTGGGCTGGGCACAACAGTGCTTGTTTTTTATTCAAACTAATCGCAATTTGTTGAATCGCCATCCCATAATGATGTCGATGAAATGTAATAAAATGATTCCATGATGTCATATAAAGTTCCGAACATTATAAATGACAATAAAGGCTGAACGAAATATAAGAAAAAAGTATAATACGAGTAAGAGAAAATATTTAATGAACTCATTTAATACACATGCAGCTCCAAGAAATTATTTCTTTTTAAATTTGAAGAAATATGTTTGGCAACCTTTTGGCCAGTATTTAAATAGTTTGTAAGTTAATGTAGAATAAATAGCATATAAGTCAAAAATAAAAAATAGTTGCTATTGAAAATGAATCTAAGAAAAAAAGTGTTTTGTTTTTTTGAAAATGTTAATTAAGTATCTGCAACAACACAAATTTTTATTGTTTTAAAATTTTAAAGTTTTTATGTACTGTAGTGTGTAAGCAAGTCTCTGTACATCTACATACATATAATGTCGCTTATGCCTTTATAATATTTTTGAAAAGTTCCAAACCTCGAATGTTTATAGAAAAACTCTCAAAAAATAAGCGAGAATTACTTCATATACAAACATTTTAAGTTAATATTCCTTCTCAAAAATATGAATATATAATTATTTTACTTCTTCTGTTAATTATAAAATGCTAAAATTTGTTTTAATGAAGCACTAATAAAAAATTAAAAAATAACACAATTGTTTAATTCACAAGATTACGACTGAGCTTATCGTTTAAAAAATACGATATTTGCTTATTTGAAATTTGTTGTATAGTCATTTTGACATATTCGATGTAGTCAATTCCTTGTGAGTAAATAATTTTCAAATTTCTTTTTATCAAATAAAAAAAACATGAGAAGTGAAACTGGAAAAAATAAATCAATTAATGCCTTAAGCCACCAATATAATTTCGATATGTTAATGGTTGATTCAAGTAATTGCATCTTTATTTAATTTTCTTCTTCCACAATAATCGACACTCAATTCAGTTGATACCATGAAATTAAACCAGATATGGGAATTCTAATTTTATGCGAAATAGTTAATTACTTTTTCGCGACAAACAATTTTGATTAAAATGATTTGCAAATTAAATTGAAATGAATCAAGTATATATTTTTCATTAAGAAGAATATATTTTCTAGGTTTACTTATCACATATTTAAAAGATTTTTACAATATTAATTTAACAAACAGAATTTTTCCATACTTGACCTACAACCTACAACTACAACCATTTATAAAACATATGAAATTCAAACGCATAATTATAACACACATTTGTATGAAAATTACCAACAACAAAAATACAATACTGTATAATAAGACGATTACACAACACATACAACACATCTTCACTAGTTTCAATGTTTTCAAAAAACATTTTATTTTAAATAAATTCAGATAAAATATATGAATTTAAAACTGTTGCTAGAAGACTTCATTTAAAGATATTCGAAATTCAATTAAAATTGTCACATTTGACGATTTGCGTTTATAACATTTTATTAATTTTACCAGCTGCAAATCATTGAAATTATTTACCACTCTTCTTGAAAGAGCATTTTTGTTTTACTATACAATTCTACTAACAAAGACGTAATAAATATAAAAATACCTCTCAATCACACATTTTACACAAAATAGAGATAAAAAAATCAACATAAAGTTAACAGGTTGAAATCTGAAAATGATTTGCCATTTTCCACAATGAAATTTGTCAACTATTATTATTGCGCGAGATCTTCTTACCAAACTTTGTAACTTTCCCTTCTTTTGGTCTACGGGAGTGTGTATAACGTCAACAACAAAGAGATGAGAATTAAACTCACTGATCAAATTCAAATACACGTCGTCCGCATCTACACACACACAGATGTACGCTGGGAAACACATTACGCACCTGTCAATGTGTGACATGCAACGAGGGTAAGTGTTTTGTATTTTATAATTTTAAATTCCCTTAACTGCCACAAAATTCAAACCAGAACTTTTCATTTTACGACACTCAAACGGTGAAAAGATGGAAATTTCAATGGAGTTGTCAACGCCATGACAAATATACAATTTTCAATCACCTACACTTATCTAAACGAAAAGAAGCAAACATATTCCGCAAAATTCCTTTAGCAAGCACAGTGGGGTCCCATATATTTCCACTTTTAAATTGAATTTTTATTTTATCTTGAGATAAAAATTTTCTCCACGACAAAAAATGTTTCTGAAATCTAATAGGCAGACTACATTTTTGCTGATCTCTCAAAAATAAAAGTAAAAGTGAAATCCCGGCAAGCTTAAAGTTGTTTAAAATTGGTTTCGAATGGTTTAAATTTATCAACTTCTGAATATTGGAATCTTCATTATTTTTAAGGCCTCTTTGTTAGTTGTTTTATCTAAAAGCCATATTTAATATAATTAGTCCCACTGTAAATACCTTTCAATACTGATGATACACACATCCATTTACGTACAAACACCGATGGAACATTCAGAGACATAATGGTAACATAAGTAACGTTAACAATTGTGGAAGATGACTGCAGCGACGACTAACAACAATTCAATCGTCAACAGTTACCATTTGAAAGGAAACACACAAGCATGCAACAGACTGACACTGTGACAGCCATACAAACACTAACATTCACCCAACAAACGCAGGATTAAACATTAGAAATACAATTTTTGCATCATGTGCAGATTCAAACTTTACTTACTTTTTTATTTGAAATCAAATCGAAGATGATTTCAAAAAGAAAATTGTTTATCATTTTAATCTTTTATAAGTTGCTCAATAGATTTCCTTTTTTATAAGATGATAAAAAGTTTTAAGTGTTAAAATAAAAAGATATCAAAAATTGTTAGACTATTAATTAAATTTGATGGTGATTGTCAAAAACAATGAGTTTTGCTATTTTAAATTACAAGACCAGTGTTGCGATACTCTATTCAATTTCAACGTCAGTTGAATTGTTAAAAATATTTAACAGCAAAATTAACGTCAATGTTATTCAGTAACTTTTTTTTAACAATAACATTTGCCCCAAAATTCTGTAATAACGTCAGCAGTTTCAGCTAACTAAATATCAAACATTTTCGCAATGTATATTTTATAAAATCGTAAAAATTGCCCATACTTTTAAATTTCAAAACTTTAATTTTTTTTAAATTTTAAAACAACAAAATGTATGGAAAATTTTTATGATTTTACAATAAACAATATTCAAACAGTTTGGATTGGCTCATTAAAACAAATTTTACTTCCGTGAAAAAATGTTTTTAACATTTTTCAAAATATATTTTTTATTATATTTGTTTTTTTTTTTGCTGTAAAAAAGTTGTAAAAATCGAGTTACTGAAATAATGTATTGTTACGTACCACAAGCAACAAACACTGCTGGTAAAATTAACGTTAACGTTTATTGTGAAAATTGCACTGTAGGAAACTACATTTAAATAATTTAAATTCACTCATGTTCGACATTCAATTACAACAACAACAAAAAGTTTAAATATTTGAAAACACATTTTGGAAATAAATACATATATTTCAAACTCAGCAAGCTTAGTTTATTGAGTTATTTTCAAATCGTTCTCAAACATTTGTTATTTAGGAAAGAGCTTGAATTTGAAGCATATTCAACTTAATACAAAAGCCGAGTGTTTGCTGGGCATAAACATATTATTTCTATGAGTTCGTAAGTACGACAAACGCCCCCTAAAGTTGACACATTTTTGCATTAAGGATTAGAAACGAGGATATGCAATTGTATATAAATAAAACTCATCGTACCTTTTTACAAGAGTAACAAAAATTGACAGAAGGGAAGAAAACTGAAGGATGTCTTTACTTAAAAAATTAGTACGTGAATCATAGATGCGAAGGTTTTTTTTTATTTATCTGTCTACTTCTTCCTGTGTGTTCATATTGTGCAAATAACGTGTTTTATTTTTGTTAACATTTCAATTTTCTCTGTCATTTTTGCATGTGTCAATTCAACATGCTACTAAAGATTTACTTTTCTGCAGAAAAGTATAGAAATATTACAATATATTTTTTTCTCCCGCTTTTCCTAAAGTTTTCAATAAGAAACCAGCAAATTATTAAGATGCGTGTAATAGACATACGAGTGAATATGAATGTGTATGAAAATTTTTATATTGGGGTTTATTTCAAACAAAAAACTCTAAATGTTTTACAGTTTTTTCATAATTTGTTTTTAAATTTTCTTAAAGAGTTTTCACCAGTTTTGGTTACAGTGAACCACTTTTCTCCTGTTTATTGATTTTCCACCAAATTCGATTTTAATTTTCAGTTTTAAAAACGCCTTCCGAATATTAGTTGCACTTTAAATATGTACGTCGATTCTTCAAAGTCATTCAACTTATTTGTTGTGTATTAATTGTCACACCGTTTTTTACGAATTTCTTTCATTTATGTCCCATATTCTTGACTACTTTTTCCAAGTTTTAGTTATTTTGACTATTAATTAATTAATATTGTTTTGAAGGTTTTCATTTTATTATTTTATTTTAAGAATTTCACTCCAACTTATTATAATTTTTTTCCAATAATGATTTTTTCGAGTTTGGAATTTTACAGTTTGAGAGATTCTAAAACAGTTTTGAAGTTTTTTCTCCATAATTAGTTTATGGAAATTTTAAGTAATTTTGGCGCTGCTTTTGATTTTGGTAATTTTTACAATAAGGAAGACCTTTCAAGCTTTTGCAATAATTTATTTTTTCAATATTTAGGCAGTTTTTTTGTATGTTTTCAGTAACAAAAATTTAGAAACATCTGAGTGATCGATCGATCAGATGTCTGAAGCAGCGTCAAATCGGCTTTCTTACCCATAACGATCAAACATATATAAACTTTATATATTTGCAATTGAATAATAAATTTCTGGTATGAGTCCTTTCAAGTCGTGGTAAATACAAATCATATAAATTATTGTTTATAGACTCATGATTTATTTGTCGAGATATTCTAAAATATTGTTGATAAAAAATGGAAAACCTTAAACACCACCGAAGACAGCTTAAATCATGGTACTTCATTGTCTCACTTAAAACTTATATATTAGAAGCAAAAGCAATTTAATGATAATTGTAATCGATCGATGGTGTACGTTACACCATCTCAATGAATAAATAGACGAGGAGACGGGGAGACGAAACAGCACCTTGCTTTCTAATTAGAGTCTTTTAGTTTTAAAAGACACAATATGATTTAGAAAAGTAGAAACATTAACAGTGATTAGCAATTTCTTCCTGTTAAAAGATGTCATCATTATACGTACTTACAAAGGAACATTCATTTGTTCACCAAGTTTAAAGTTGTGACTCGAACGTAGCAAATTTCTATTTTCATTTCTTCTTTTCTTTGGAAATATTATGAAGATAGTTTTATCCATTTGCTATAAATCAACCTTTATTAGATGCGATTTTAGTTTTAAATGTTTATAAAAAGAAACACTTAAAGAAAAACTGAGAAGGAAAATATTTCTCATATACAATGTCAAAACTTTAGTTTAAATTTTAAATTTTCCAGATGTAATTTCTTATTCCCATATCCACGTAAGTTTATTAAAACTTTTTCTAATAAAGTTTTTGTTCTCTTCATTCGTTTATATTATTTTTGTTTTATTTCTTTATGTTCTGCTGCAAAATCTTAATTAAATTTAATTGTTAATTGTCGTCTATAAAGTCTACGTTGTCGTCTTTATCGCTCTTGCTGCCGTTGCCGAATCTCTGCAATGTTGTAGTTTTTGAATGTATTTCTTGTGCCAATAGTTTTTGATTGCATTTAAACAAAGCCAAACTCAACTGAACGAAACTTAACTAAACATTTCTCTTTTGTATTTATTTGCTTTTCTTCAAATACGTGAATGAAATTTTTTACTTGTGTCCCGAAACAGTATTTGTAAACCGCAAAAAATAAAATAAGAGAAAATTCACGGATTATCAATTTATCACAGTCGTTAAGAAAGTTTATTTTTAAATTACGACCACAAAACACCACGAAAAAATGTAGTTAACAAGTAATTTTTCAGATAAAACAGTTTTAAAGAACTTAAATTAGAAAACGGTAACGAAACTGTGGAATCTTTGCGATCTAAGCGGAAGCAAAAGTTCCCCAAAAACATCTTAAGCAACTGCATGAAACTGTCTGCAGTTCAATGTATGAGCTGTACTGCACAAATTTGCTACAACGAATCATTATAAAATGGAATATGGCAACATTGCTGCTGTAATTTCCAGAGGGCGGTTTCCGTAAGGAAATACCTTTTATTGCAAAAACGGGAAGTAAATGAAATGCTCTATATCCAGCTTGATAGTATGTTTCCACTGCAGACACTCTGCATATCAAATTTCGAGAGTAGTTCAGTTTCAAAAACCTTCTGGATTACAATAAATTTGTATCTTCTCCAATTTTTTTCTCAGAATTATCGAAGTTTGCTGGCAAACTGAAAATTTGATTTTTTAAAAATTAAATTTTGCATATTAAAAAAATATTCAATAGTAAAAGAACAAGAAATTAATGCAAATATTTAATTTTCTTAGTGTGAATAAAAATAATTACTCAAATATCAAAATAATAGAGCGAGAAAGAGAAAGAAAAATAGAAGAAGAAGAAGCAGGGTAATACAGCAAGATAATTGAGGAAGCAAATTAAGTAATTCAATCAGTAGTGAAAGCATTCTATTTATTAAACAACAATGTGGAGAACATTCAAAATTTTTCTAATTGTTGAGATGATGTCCAATATAAATTTTACTTTGACTTCTGTGAAGTGCTTCCTCTTGAGTCTCTTAAGAAGAGTTTTTTTTTTGGGTTAGACATCAGTAACTCCGAGGGATAAATATACACAGCATTTTATGTAAGAAGTTAATTGGTCGACCTGCTTGATTTTAATATATTCAATAACCCAGAAAGCGATTGTGTTTTAGCAAAAGTTTGAAATCATAAAAAATGTTGGTGTTGTCAATTCATCTCTTCAGCTGCAGCTGATTAACAACGGCAACATTTGTGGGGCATATTCGTTATTGTAAATAAAGAAAAACAGTTTGGCAACACTAAAATCATAGCAATCCAACCTTGATTTAAGTATATGATTCGATGTAATGATAAAAATTAATTTTGTGTTTATGGAAATTGTTCCTACATATTAAAACAATAACAATAAATATAAACGTGCTCTTTGGAAAATAGTAGCAAGAGGAACCGATTGCAAAATCTTTACATCTAAGTCACATAATAGTAAAAGTTTAATTACAAAAGTCGAAAAGAATCATGCAAAGAGACAATTTAATGTCTTGAGATTTAATATTTAAAAATAAATAAATAAATATCCAAATCACAGAGAACAAATTAGAACAATTCCTGTAACATCGTTTGCTTATATGATTCAAAGATCCAAATAGATAAAATTAATTAAAATTCATTTATTTAACATTTAAATAGAAGGAAACTAACACAATGTTTTATCATTTCTTATTACTATGGTTTTCGATAACAACCGCGTATGTCTTAAAATCAATTTTCTTGCAGTAAAGCCAAAAATCATTCAACTGGAGACATCAAAATGTACAATTTTTAATATAAATTAAATAGGATGCTAAAGGCGTTTGAACAGATAAAGCGAATTATGTGAAAATTAACGAAAAATTTATTTCAGAACTGAAAACGACTGTGTTTATATAATTTTTTGCTTCTAAACGAAAATCGTATGCCAATAATCAAGTGTTCGTCAATATATACTCGTACTTTGTTTCAAATCAAATTTAGCATTCAAAAGCGACAAAGTGAACATACGCGGTAGTTCATGAAACTCGTAGAAACTGCAAAAAACAGTTTCAAGTATCTTAGAATTATCTGACTACGTGCATATATTTTTTATACGATTTAATTGATTGTTAAAATCAAACAAACAAAGTCACAAATAAAAACCAATGAAAAGGAACATTTTGCACGAAAGCCAACTAGAAGGGAAGACAACAAATTTATACTAAAATAAACGAATTTCTCAATTAACGATGTTAATTGAAATAATGTGAAAAGAACTTTTACTCCATTTTCGACCTCACTGTGTTGCCGGTTACATGTAATAACTGATGAAAATCTGTCATAATATTCATGGATTTTATGTCATTTTATATCGCTTTTGAGGGTGTCGAAATGGACGGTCATGACCTCTACCAGAATCAGAAAATCTGGGATTGGTATAACGCTTTATGTTATTTTTTTGAAAACCAAAGGATGCAGTCTTCTAGGAAGAACATCTTTGTCCAGCGAAGCTGCAATGCCACGTATGCAGACAACAACGAAAGTACGAACGATTGCCAAATAAACCGTATCTGTAATCTTTTGGCTTTTTGAATCTGATTCGATCGTTTATTAATAACAATTATAATATCACTGCAATGTTTCATGCACCTACTTTTTCCGTGCGAAATTAATAACTTTTGAAATATTAAGCTTTTTGGAGCCACAGTGAGGGGGAAGCTAAAGACAGGCGTTTTTGGATATATTTAAGAAATTAACCCATTGGTGAACAGTTAGATGCAAAAAAGGTCAATTTATTTCATTATTATTTTTTTAATAAAAACAAACTATTTTACTTTAGTTTTAAGTCAAATTGATTGCATCAGACACATGGTACGTTTTTTTCTAGTTCTTTCAATATTTTCGATCTATTAAAAAAAAAGTTTGAATTTGTAAATTTGGTTATGAATCCAAACTCGATTTCTTATTGAAAAAGGACTTATGACAGAATTAGAATTTAAGCAAGATATTTAAGTCTTAGATATTTAAGCAAAAAGACTATAAAAACAAATAAAAAAATAACAAAAAGAAATAATTTCAGACTAACGATTTGTTGAAAAAGAAATGTTTCTGTATTAAGTAGTTCCGCAACGAAAGGATGCAACCCTATCTATCCTGGACGCAGTGGATATTATTATTTATTTGTCACTATTTGTTACTACAAATGCTGGTTTTAAAATATGTTACTTGTTCAACATTATTTTTCGTAATGAAAGTTAATTGGAAATTTCAGAACCACTTTAATACACATTTTAAGACAACTAAATCCTGTAAACAACACTCATGAAAAACCTAATAACATATAAGGTTTTGTTTATTTGGTGCACACTTTTGTAATTGAAATAAAAAAATATTGTGAGTACCCATGTATGTATGGATGTGAGGATGTGTGGTTGTGTGGCTGTGTATGCGAATGCCGTTGGGAAAAATTTGCAAATGTAAGCAACTTAAATACAATGTGCTCAGAATAAAATAAAGCAACATTGAATACTTTATAATTTTTCTTAGTTTTGCTTTTTAAGGATGACGAAAACCTTCAGGACACACACATACATACACACATACACATAACAAGCGAGTATGCATCTTAAAGATGTTTTGCAAATGCAGCATAACTATTGTAAAATGTAATTCAACAAATACCACAATCAACAACATACAACTTCTATTAAAATCATCAACTGAAACTCTTGTACTGCACAACTACCTTCAGAATGTTTTAACAAATTCATTCTATCTTTTCCTGGTTATTTTTTTAAGATGAAATCGAAAAGCATGTCATTGCATTGGGTTGTTGCGGTTTACCTCAAACATAAGACATGATGAGTTAGTTGTCTTGTTCAATACCAATATTATGTCCGCTTGTATTGAAACTATTGAAACTGTTTGTGTTTAAGAGTCTGTGTGAATAAATTACAAAATGCTGTAGTGGTATGTTGTATTCATGCACAAAATTACAACATCATCAATAACATATTTGGATAATTGTTAAAAGAAAATCCTGCATATTATTTCAATATCAACTTGATTTTTTTTTTAATTTTTAAGTATTTTGCAAAAACATTTCATACATCAAGAAATGAAATTTAAGCAAAGAGGAAATATTTTGTAATAGACATTGTAAAAATATGTGTATATTTAACTGTAAGCAGTGTATATTATTTGAAATACATTTTTGCTTAAAAATATGAGATATTTGATCACATAAATCGGATTTTCTATAAGAAGTATCCACCGAATAAAATTAATATTTTATTTTCCTTAAAGATTTTCTTCATTGATGCTTCAATTGCACTCTTAGGGCCACAATAGAACATTGCTGGCAATTTTAAAATTTGAGGACTGCATGTGTGTGAATATGCAGATGTGTGTGGAGCATTCATCTTGTTCTTGTTAATTTCCTTCCTTTCAACTTAGTTGATTGTTTCATTTCCTTTACTTAGACATCAGCTCTATGCGGTGCATATTATGTTTTCTTTATTTTTATTTTTTACGTTGTAGAATGTGATTGTTTCATATCCCACCTACTCGTTCCCACACAGATGCTTTAGCACACAAAGCAAAATTAGTATCATTCACGCGTTGAAAGAATGCGTGGCATGTAATTTCGGTGATAACATGCGACAGCAACAATAATGACAATAGAAAGAGACTTGATACTTGAGAAAGGCGTGTTAAGTATGTTTCAAAGTGCATGTTCGTAAATTTTTGAGTTTTCAAATATACCTGCATTTGCAGTGGCATCCATGTTTGACTACAAGTCTGAAACTGACAGGCTTCAATGATTTTTCTTTGGAATACTTTCGGTTACAAGATCCAAAAATATCTTTTATTGTTGGCTGAAACAACTAAGAACTTGTAATCGTGCTGGGACATGTTGAATCGTGTTGCTGTAAATTGCCGTAAAACTCACAAGTGCCGTGAATATTTCTTCAATGTTAAACACATAATAAATGTATGATGGCAGCAACAACATTTAAACATTATAATCAGGTTGCAAATGGTACAATTGTAAAGTTTTTAAAAGTAATTCGATTTTTGGCAGAAACTAAGGAGCAATTTGTAAACAAAATTTAGAAAATTTCTAAAACAGATTTATTAAATACCACAATTCCACATTAACTGAATATTCACAGAGCACAATCTGAGAGGCGTCGCATGCATTTCTCAGAACCATCATTGTTATGATACGAATTCTCTATGATAACGTAGAAGTATCTATGACGACAATTTTCGGTAAGACACCCATGATTATCCGGAGCTCTTATTCGACTATCATCAAAATAATTTGGATGTTTTCCGGGCAGTACGCGACTTTGCCTTTTAGAGACCGGATATAGCTCTTCAGCCGGTATGTGCAATTCTGGCACATATCCTCATTGCTATACAAAGCGGTCGATCTGATCACTTCACGTGCTGTCGAATGCTCCTTGAATAACTATACAAAAAAAAGGGGGCTGATTCTGGCATTCGCATGCGAGCAGTTTTCCAACATTTGGGATTCTTTCATTCGGTAGCGAATAAAATGATTTCGAAATTTCTAATGATGTGACTTGTTAACGGAGGATCATTTACACGTTACATTACGAGTTTTTACTCGCAAGCAAATAATCTATCACATTTTGTTCAGCAGTAAATGGGGAAAACCCGTAATAATAGTTAAAAGTACTTCGAATCTGGTCGTTTTACCCAGCTGTTAGGTCAACTGGCAATGTTGTATCAACGTTATGGTTGATGGCTGATCGTCTGAGAAAGAAATCAATAGAGCCGGCAATGATTCGTCTATACAATTTGCAGTTGTTCATAAAAGACATGACAAGCCAATGCGACTCGATTTGTAAATTGTTGTTATTAGGCCCGCAGATTTGTAACTGCTGCATTATATAATTTCTTAGTAATATTTTAATAAATTTGAAACTGCAACACGCCTAAAAATATGCATATTTTTATTCATGTGTTTCCTCTGCATTTACATGAAAAATAATGTACTCATCAGCATCATCATCATCATCCTTGTAACAGCAGTAGTTGTGAGGATGGAAGTAGTTAACAAACGCCAAAAAAGTTACCATTGAATAAAAATGACAAAATGCTGTTGTCAACGCCTACGTGTTGTCTTCAGTTTTTTTTATATTACCGTCTGCCTTCTCCGTTTTTTGTAAAGGTAAGAAATATCATCCTCAAGTTTGTTTTTCATGTGCGTTTGAAGTATGTTAGAATGACTAAGTTGTGAGTCTGCATTATTTCTTAACATTATATTTCTTTTCATATTTATATACATTTCTTTATATTATAAAATTTTTCTATAACATCTTTTAACAATCTGCATTCATCAAGCAATGATGTTTTTTTTTCTTCTTTGATGCTGCTTGTCACCTTTTTCTGCTTTTGGGTTAACTGATTCCCCGTGCTGTCTTCTACATTTTGTTGCTGTGCCAAAAACACATAATTTCTTGAAACTCACAGAAGCAATATTTCCAATGCAAAATTGCTGTTCCTCTGCGCACTAATTTAAAAGAGATTATCACTTGATCACAAATAGTTTTCACACGAACAAAGAATAATCTATTTTAGAATTAAAATAAATATTATTTTGGGACGTATCCCTAAATTTAGTTAGAGAGTTAGTTGAATAACATAAATATTTTAAATAAATCTACATGAAGAGACATGACCACTAATCCTTGATATAAAAACGCGATGCGTAGCGTACTTGAAGTTTGTACATGCACTCATCTAAAGCACTTCAGGTGGGCGTATGTGTCTTTAAGTTTAGCTGCACTTTTCTTTAACAAACACACAGAGAATACATTTAAAAGTCGTAGTTGTCATATGGAGTCTACATACATTCATATGCATTTCTATAATGTTGTTCGTACAATTTTTCCTTAAAATGCAACATATTAAACGAACCGGAAACATGTTTTCTTTTTTTTCTTCTGATTGTACACCATCATTCATGTCGACATCTCTTTTTGCAAACGAATGTTTCAACAAAACGATAAGTTTGACAATATTAACAAAAATAACAATAAGAACAACTCGTTTTGTTTTTCAACCATCTTCTGCATTTCTTCATCGCACATTCAACCGAATGCAGAAGATGATGCGGGCTTGTTGCTGAATTTTTCTTTTTTTTTTTGCTTGTCGGTCATTTGACAATATTAAGAACACTTATTTTAAAATACATAAAAAGAGGTGTTGCATCATGTTATCTTGCAACACAGTCTCTACAACAATTGCATCTAATACGTTGACAATACAATGATGTTGAGTCTTGAAAATTTCATTCCGTCTTAATGTTTGCCTAACACTCAATGTAACTCTGTCTTTCTTATTTTCCAACCTTTACACATGCAAACACTTAAGCATGATTCCAACAGCTCCTCGGTGTTTTGATTACAAGTGCTTTTCAGTTGTTTTACTTGTAAGACGCTCTAAAAATTAAGACATTTTGCAAAATATTTTATTTACGTAAGTCTGGAAATGATGTGGAAAAAGAGTTTATTATTAGATTCATTTATTTTATTATCACGACCTTGTTTAATCTTGTAATTTAGATATCGATATCGAACGAAATCCCATACAAAATTTTTTTTAATTTGTATGGAAATTTCGTTCGATAACGAATGCCGTAATTTGTCCCCTGAATTGAAGACAAAAAATATAAAGGGATCTTGTAATTATTCACCACGAAAACGTAGTGTAATCAGATCTTTTTTTTCCAGGCAGAGATGACATTGTATTGACGATTAACTTCCGTACCCCAAACACGTGTAGGACTTGAAGCGATAATACTTCAAATAAAATTAAAACAAAAACAGCGTTGATTTAGTTCTACACTTGCTGGTGTAAAAAGTTTTCTTTTTATTTAAAAATCATATTTATTTTTAATACAAATTTCTTTGGGAGGCATTTTTCCACAAATTAAATTGAGGTATTATTCTTAACTCAACATTTGTTTTTTAAAATCAAACGACTTCGTGGGTTTAGAATAATTTGAGAATACAAATTAAAATCAGTTGGAATAAAAACTTTAATAATGCTCAAATAAATTATTTGAACAACACAAACGATTCAAATTTATTCGGTAGTTGACTAATCGACCACTCTAATAAACAAGAAACTTTGTGATAATTCGCTCCAAATTAAAGACAGAATAATTGACAAGCCTATTTTCAAGCTTAAGTAAGCAGTTCTTTTACTGAATAATCGTAAAGTCTAATGTGCTGTTTTAATTTATAAAAGTTCTTTGAAACCCATCCAACCCTAGACGCTCCGTCCTTTTAGCTGTTTCCTTTCATAATTTTTAATTTTCAACGTAAGTGAACTTAAACAATGTAAAAAGCGAAAACAAAGGCTGGCTCCTTTCTTGAAATCACTTTGCATAAATTAAACCACAATTTTTCTTAAATAATCCCTGCAGACCAAAAAACGAAGATAAAAAATCGAGATGAAAAAATGGAAAACTGTGCTCATATAAGAAAAACAAAACGAAAAATCCACTTTTCAAGCAAGACGGCTCTAAAAAAAATAACAAATTTCTTACTTGAACAACACGTTTTGTAATTTTCTTTTTTGGCGCGAAAGCAATTAAAAATTGACAAGCGTTGATAATTTATGGATGCTGGCGATAAGCAAAAAAAAATATATATATAAACAAAATAATAAAAAAAATAAATTAAATGACATAAAAAAAAGAACAAAAAGCAAATAGTTAATGAAAAAGATTAAATAGAAAAATGTTCGTAAGCACTTTTAGGTTTTGTTTTCTGCCAAAATTACTTATATAATTTGTTTTTTGCAATTTAAAAAGATTTAAAACTGTGTAATTAAATTTTTTAATATTACTATGCAATTGTATTACAACCGAATGTGTGCAGACGGATCTGTTGCATTAACCAATATCAATTAGTGCCACAAGTGTTTTGGTGGATATTTAAGTTCAAATGAACAACAACAGGTAACCGCATATAACAGCCTTTAGTAAACATTAATTAAAAGAAAATTCTGCAGAAACAGTGCATTCATTTTAAATGCACAAAAAATGTTGTTGCATGCATCGTAAAATAAACATAAATGCTTTTTTAAAATGTATTGCATGCATATTCATTTTGATACTGCATCATAATCATCATATGAATATCCTTACGGTCGCTGTACTACGCACAAATATCTGTTTGTATGTGTGTGTGTATGTGCATTTTGTTGTTGGTATCAACTTATGTATCTTTAGCTGTTGCAGGAATTACTGAAATTTTAATTAATTTTTTACATTCCAGATCTTCAACTGTACTTGTGCCGCTGTTTATACATAAAAGGATGTTCTGTGAACAAGATATATATATATACACATTAGACCGGTCGTTATTTTAAAAAAAAGTGTCTGATTTTGAAGTGCCGGGCAGATTTTATTTCCTTTTGGTCTAAAACCATTAAATTTAAAATTTGGGGCTGATCGGATAATATTTAGTGGCCGCGCCCATCAATCAAAAATTTAAATACATGAAATATATGGAAAAAATTTATATTTACCCAATATTCTTCAAATTAAGTGCACAAAAGAGAATATTTTCTACAAAATCTAATTGATTACGATTAGCAATGAAATTATCTTTGTAATAAGTCATCAATTTCCAAAATTGGTTAATAAGAAAGTTGAAGCAAGTAACATAATTATTTATTTTAAACACTTATGAAAAGGCTATATATATCGTTTTGAAATATTTCTCTTGCTGTTGCAAAGCAAAACAAAAAAGTACCGTTGCGAATAGCTCAGTACACAAAATATATGTATTTTGAGTCTTTATTCTTTATTTTCATTCAGTAAATTTTTTCCATATATTTCATGTATTTAAATTTTTGATTGATGGGCGCGGCCACTAAATATTATCCGATCAGCCCCAAATTTTAAATTTAATGGTTTTAGACCAAAAGGAAACAGAATCTGCCCGGCACTTCAAAATTTATTTTTAACGACCGGTCTAATACACATATGCATATATGTATATTACTCGTGTAATAAATATATGTATCTCTACATTTGAGTAAAGAATATCATTAATATAAAGTAAGATACAAAAATATTGTCAAACTTTACTCTTACAGAACTTAAACAGTGATAAGGACACTAAATTTATAAGAAAAATTTTATAAATAAATAAACAGAACTAAACAATTAGGGAAACATTAAAGTCAACAACTCACTACGGATGTCGTTTTTTTAAATATTATTCTCCTATATAAATATATAAAAATAATGTTTAATATAATGGCAAATATAAATAAATATGAAAAGGCTTAGGAAAAGCCTTATCGTATTAGCTTCACTATGATGTCGAGCAGGTCTTTGTGTAAAATATGGTGTAATGATTATATACATACATACATACATATGTATGTATGTATGTATGTATGTATGTATGTATGTATGTATGTATGTATGTATGTATGTATGTATGTATGTATGTATGTATGTATGTATGTATGTATGTATGTATGTATGTATGTATGTATGTATGTATGTACATATGTATGTATGTATGTATGTATGTATGTACATATGTATGTATGTATGTATGTATGGAAGTATGTACACTTAGGGTTTGGCTCGTCAGGAATACTCTTCATCTTTTCCTCCTTGTTCTTCTGTGTTATCTAAACTTTTTAGGATTTTTGGATTCGGTGAACTCACGTAGTAAAATAAACAATTATATAAACTTTCATTCAGAGATGATTGATCGAAAAGTCCCAAGATCGATTCTGTAAATTTTTTAATAAATTCAAAATTATAATAAATAAATGGCACCGTTGTTCTGGAATAGTGTTTATAATAGATAACAATTCCATGTAAAGCATATGAGCGTATGACAAATATTGATGTCTGAAATACATACATATGTACTTTCAAAGACTTTCTTAGAATTTATTGTAATTCAAATAACAAAAAAAAGGCTTTTAAACTTCGCAGGACCTTTTTAATTTGAAAAATATTTAATAGTTTAAATTATTTTCATATATATTTGTCAAATGCAAAAAAATGAAATGTTATTTAACATTTAATATTTTATTTAAGTGCTGACGTCATACATATATGCATATGTATTTAATTCGGCATACATATTCAGCTTCACCCACATAAACTCGATATGATAAGTATAATAAATTTTGCACTTGGTACCTTTATGATCTCGCAAAATTTTTATAAAATTTTGCATTACATTACCTGTAAATAAAATACATATATTTTATCATGTATGTAGTGGAAAAAATCGCGTTTTTGCGTTTGTCGCAAAAAAAATCACATATTTGTCTGTCCAATGTATCTGCTCATTTATGGTGTTAACTGCTGCATTATAAGTATTGAATAATTTTTGAGCAGTGCACTTCCTTAATAGAAGCCCAGAAAATATATGTATATTTGAAAAAAGAAAATGTAATGTTTGGTTAGTCAGTTTCTGTTTTTTTCCTTCCCTTTGTGTGTCTCTATAATCCGCAAAAGCTTCCGTTGTGGCAATACAGGAATTGCCACAATGTAAATAACACATTTTTATACACATGCACACAAGTTATTAACATTCGCCACACATATACTTTAACACACAAAGCAAATGCCATCGTAATCATCATCGTAGTCGTCGCCATCATCATCATCCTGGAATAGCCATGTAAAAATGCAGTTTTGTTTGTTGTCTTTGCCACTACTGTCCGACAGCGCTCAACCGACCGTTATGGTCGGTCTACACTTCTTTATGCTATTTTTGTCTGTGTGTTGTTTTTTATGTTCATATTTAGTCAATATTTGAGTTTTGGCCGACAACAAGCAACATGCAGTCGCAGCACGAAGCACACAGCACACAGCAGCACCAGGGTTGAATGAAAATATTTGCCAGCTATTTTCGTTTAAATGCCAAAGCAATGTTTTGCATTCATATCTCTTCGCTTTTTTCGGGTTTGCTGACTTTTTTTGGAAAATATTTTATGCACACAATAAACTCACACCAGAATAGAAAAATTATTTTTGCAGCGCATAAACATACGAGGGTGATATGAGGACTTGCGCTAGATATTCCAGCTTTGTCAAAATAAAATAATCAATTACAAATTCAATAGTCAATTTTTATTCAGACGATTATTTTTGAGTGGTTGTGAAAAAATATCAAATAAATGTAACTAAACATTATTAAACAAAAGAAGACCGAGAAAAACTTACATATTATGTACATTGAAACTTCTCTCCTCTTGTACTCGCTAAAAAACGGCTGGCCACTCACACACATGTCGACTCAGATCATGCTAAATAAAACAAAAGGCAGCGTTGTGTGTAACAAGCAATCTAGTATGCAAGAGGACTCAAGTAAACAATTGAATCCTTACAAACATGCAGGCCAATAGAGGTGGGCATTCCTACAAACACGCAAACACACATACTCACACACAATATTGCGTTACAATATACTCACAGTCATTCCTTCCACCATTGGCCAAACTCCACCCAATTTGACCATAACACCTGGTCATCGTGTATAAATGTCCATAAATACTCTAATATGTAAATATCCAATACACACACAAATACAAACACAAGCACAAACAAATTAATGTAGTCATATTTTGTATTTGTAGCTGTAGGAGTGTGTATGTGCCAAAAAAAAAACTTCATTATACAATTAAGCAAACACTATGGTTGTGTCGGCCCAACTTCGTTGCAAGCACACAAATATCTAAACTCATACAGATGTTATATTGATCTGAGCGACAGACATATGAACAAGATATTACATGGTTTTATTATATTTCATTATTTCGCTTACTCATGGAGTCCGTCGTGCTGGCAATTATTATTACTCCAGCAACACATTTCAATTGCAACCATAACTGCAGTATTGCAGTTTTTTCTTTACACTGCTACAACAAAGCTAAATGCACAAGTATGCGTATGAATGAATGTATGTATGTGTCGATGTGTGCAGTAACTCCAACAACTTTGTTTAAATTTGCCGTCTGCCACCGGGTCTGATATTTGACCAAATTTACCAACAAAATATTAATTTTTTTAAACCATTATATTTATTTAAAGGATCAACATTTTTCAGTTAAAAAAACTGTTTTATTTAATTGTAAAGTTCTTGTTATATATTGTATCGTTTCATTGAATGTTTGCAGATTTTTTAACGTGGCCTTTAAAGTGACGATTAACCAATTACAGACAATTATCTGTAATAATTGAAAAAGAGTTGGGGATCTTTAAAATATTTTATTTGTCACAAGATAATTTTAGCAAAAAATAACGTAATTCAATTAATGAAAATGCACATTTATTTCACAAACAAGTAATTAAATAAATAATGTAATAGAATATTGATAGAATATTGTAGAGAATACCATCCGGATGTTTAGCGAAACATAAATTATATAAAGATCTGTTTCGCGAACATAAAAATCAACTGGAGTATTTTCCCACTAACACACACAAGATGTAATGATGATCTCTGTGAATCCTTTGAAGACAAGAGTCTAATTTAAAATTTAGGATTATATTTTATATCAGAATGACGACTCCCAATACTGATAAAGGCTGGACTCAAACACCTTGAAAAGTAAGATTTTTAGAATTACAATTTGAATACTTATTGTTACTCCATTTTGTACTAAAGATAAAAAAGATACTAAAAAAACAAAATTAAAGGGGGAAAGAGCACAACGATTGCTTGATTTTTATAACACATCATATTCGAGTAATTTAAATAACTTCAACAAAAGCAGACATATCATCATTGCAAAAACATTTGTTCAGAATGCCCAAAGATTAAATAAAACAAAAGGAAGAACTCATTCTGGGCCAGGTTAAATTTTATATAAATAAATACCTTATCCAGGTTAATGATACCCCATTAAACCGGTAATCTTAACCATTTTGCTTTTCATACAATACTTATTTATTTGTCAATGTAAAAAATAATATAAAACAAAACAATTCGAAAACACAAAAAAGGTTCATTTCAAGCTTTTAACTGCTCAACTTTGCGCTAGATAACGATCTAGAGAAAAAGCAAAAAGGACACGAAAAAGAGCCCTAATTCCACTTTTCTTACTTTTGCTTGTTTGTACTATTTATTTGACTAAATGACCTGTCAAATGGAACAATATAGCAAATAATCTCAAACATTAAAGGTGACAAACAATAATTGTGACACATTTTTATTGCGATACACACACACACACAGACACATATCCATATATAAATATTTTGTTCTATGCTATGCTTCTCCTCATGCTCTTGAACAGTCGATGAGGAAAACTCATACTCTATCGCATAAGTCAGTAAATAAATGTAGAGCTGTTATGAAAGAGGATCGATAGGAAAAAGAGAAAGTTGTAACCCTTTTTTGCTTTGTTTGGTTTAAGTCTTAATAATAACAATGAAATACACTTATTTATACGTTGAGGATAAACATGCCCAACAGACTTTCAGAATACTAGTAAAACAAAACAACTACTCGTAACACAAAAAAAAACAATAACTTAAACTACTTAATCGTCCTCGTTTCTGCTCACCCTCCGATATATGATTTTTTAACTACATCTGGGAGTTTCTAGTGAAATTGTTTTACTTTTTGTTTTTTTTTAATCAATACGTTGAGAATTTTTGCAAAAGTTATAAAGTGAATTATGTTGTCGATACTAAAATACGAACAATTTAATTATTATTTAAGATTATCGTATTGTGTTATTTCTCTTGCGTCGTTTCATGTAGATTTTTAAGTTTTTAGAAAATGTACGCTGCCAATTATTTAGTATGTAAAACATGAAATCAGAAAAATCGTAATGCAAAGGAAAATTAGATAATTTATTCTTTTTATACATAAATTTTTAAAAATCAATGAATATTTATTACTAAACGACAATACAATTGAATGTTACAATAGCATTTGAATTTTCATTATTTTTAAATACTTAATTTCTTTAAATTTATGAATATGACGTGAAAGCAAAAAAAGACTTTAAGGCCCAAAACAAAAACAAAAAAAAAATACCGCAAAATTATTCTCCGTTAAGGGATGTCGAGATTTCTACTTTTTGCACAAAAATTTTCTATCCTAGTAAACTAGAATTAAATATAATAAATGTTACATCAAAAACGGAACAGTGGATGACCAAGTAATTAATTCAAAGCAAATATTATTGGGGATCCCCGTAGATTAGTGGATAGTGTACTAGCCTATTAGTCTGAGGAACGCAGGTTCGATGCCTGGTTACACCCTCGAATTTCCTGCAGACAAGCCAGAAAATATTCACAGATTGTGTTAGTCTTTAAAATAAAAAAATAAAAAATTAAATAGCGCTAAAAAATTATACGTATTTAAGAATTTTCACATTTTTATTGAAAAAAATATTTATAAAAAATAAATTAAACGGACCGTCTCAAAAATAACTCTTATATAAAATGAAGGGAAGTTGGAAAATGCAGCATCAGTTGAAGATTATCAATTTAAGTTTGATTCAATTCATCTTTTACTTTGATGTAATGTTAAGACTCTCGAAAAACATCGAAATCTGGATTTCTTTCTTTAACGCTTTTTTAAATTAATTTAAATGATTGTGTGTTTTCTTATGAAACGTATGAGTTTTAAATCAAATTAAATTGGGCAAAAATGAGATACTAAGAGCTGATAATTAGTGGTATTTCGAACCTACCAATTTCTCAATGTTGTGAAATAATTAATTCTTGTTTCATTTTTGGTAACAGAATTTGGTTAAATAGTTTACTATCCACTTCAATAGAATTTAAAAGTGCACACATGAATTCTGATGAGCCACCGAAAATATTACTATAACGTTCTGCTGGCATAATAATTGGCTTGTTGATCTTAAACTTGAGGTAAAACAGTAGAACTTATTTTTTTTTTTTTTGTTTAATGCAATAACAAAATAATAAAAAAACTCACTTGGATTACCCACTGTGCATTTTATGATGTTATTTACACATATACATATGAAAAGATATCTTTATTTCCTACAAGTGAGTGCTACAGCTGCCGCAGAAGTTATTTCAGCACTATTTTTCCCCGTAGATACACAGACAAAAGCCCCTCCCGCTCGTATAATCAACAATCCAGCACTCGTACAATGAATTACAAACATTTAACGAAAAATTATGACATAACTCGTTCATATACTCGTATGTATGTATGCATGTATGTATGTTTACTGTAAGTAAAATTATGTAAAGACAAACTCAAACAGAGTTGGAAAAAAATGTTAATATGAAACATTTAGACCCGGAGTATCAGCCAAAAATAATAATACTTGTGTGAACAAAAGTAAAAATGGTACAGGAAAATAAAACAGGAACAACAGAAATAATAAAAATAAATGGAATAAACTAAAATGGGAAAGAGTGTGCTAAAAGCAGATAAAATATTAAATTGACGCCTCGTAAAACTTTCAGTACAATACTGTATAATACACACAAACACACATTCCCATACATACATACATACAACAAATATAACACATTGAGAATAGAGATAAAATATGTATGTCTGTAGATGAAATAAGTAAAACATTATAAAAAAAATGACACACACTCACTCACAAGTTAAACGGACATCTTTTACGCACACTCACACAATCAAACAACTCATTCAATTTTTTATGTTTTTATGAATGGACTAAGCAACACAAGCAATCATCCTGAATAACAAAAATAGTTAACCGGTGTGTGTAGTTCTCACTTACACACATGCTGTATTTCAGATAAACTGAAGAATTGCTATTAATAGATGATGCAAAGGGGAGCAGCTCTTGAGATGCAGTTATGTTTTTAAGTGACAAAGATCTAGACGGTAGTCAGTTATATATCAGCCCGTAGCTTAATATGGAAGCACAAATAATCGATATGATCCTCAATGATTGTTTACATTCACATTTTAAAAAGATTCACACGGCTTTTAAAATGAACGAAATTTAGAAAGTCATTGAACATTTTCTTTACAATTGATGTCAAACATTATTCACTTATTGCTCACAACTAGTTTTTACTAATCACTTCAGAATACAATTTTATGGCCAAACATCGAATTGGTTTGCTTTCGTATTCTGTGATCAAAATCATTCAATTTTGCTCATATTCATACTTAAATCACACACAATTCTCAACACATACAAATGAAAATTTTATAACTTGCAGCACACTTTCACACATTGTCACACTACAAACGAACACACGAACAAACAAACAAACAAACAAACAAATGTTAACTCAGCAATGAAAATACTGTTCGTTAAAATCCTTGTATTTATGATTATAAAAAATAAACAACCAATTTACAGACAAACACAAACTCAAGTCGCACATACGCAGTCCTTTTAAATTTTTGACTGCTTGATACCTGCTGCTTGTTACTTGTAATAAAGTTGTTGTTGTTGTTTTTGCTGTTGGTTGATTGCTGGCTCGTCATGTGAGTGCATGTGTGTGGGAGGAGGGGGTTACTTGCTGTTACGTTCATTATTGAAAGTAGTAAATATTTTCATATGTGATGATTCTTGTTTACACATACGAGTACTTTACTTTATCCTTAAACCTTCCCCCACGAACTTTTAATTTTATAAGTCTGGTGTTGCTGTTTATGTTGATCTTATTCTATTTATTTTACAATCAAAGGTTTGTTTATTTGTCATTTATTTATGAAAATAAATATAGATTTTAATGAATTATATTATTGTTTCGTTTTATATTTTTGCACTCTTCAATTGCTTTGACATTTTAAGAAGGATTTTATTTTTTATTTTTATAATGCGTGTGTATGACATAAATTTTTCTGAAGGAGAACTTTTCTTTACTACAGACATGGTAAAAAATTTAATATTAATAAAAAAATGCATAAAAATAAATTGTAAATTATTTGTTTCTATTTGTGATTTTGTGCCCCTTCGATGGTAGAAAGATTTAATATTTTAAATGATATATAATTTTGAAACTATTTCATTCTTGACCAAATAAGGATAATGGTTCATATTTAAATGCGACTTCAAGCTGTAAAATTAGTTTCACTTTAGGTTTATAGAAATTGTTTGCCGCACTTTTTATATGAAACACATGACCAACAAACACAAAGTCGAAAATTTAAAAAAGATATTTTATCAGTTGAATATCAAATATAATTTGCAAACTTCGGTTGAATATGAAATTGCAAAAAAACTTGAGATTATGTTGGGAATAAAAACATCGTGGCTTAGTAGCAAAGGATCTGTAAAAACTAATCGTTCATCAGCAACAGCGATGTTTGTATTTATGTTTACTATTTAACTATAAAAATAATAAACCAATTTTATTGAAATGTTTGTAGATGTGTACATGAGCTACTTTTCTATTTTTGTTTTTTGTCTGAATGGTTTGAACACTTCACACGTAAAGGGTGTCACAAATCACCCTGGCTTTTAATATTATAAACATAAATAAACCAATTTAGTGAACATAAAATTATATTAATATCGGCCCAATTTTCAATTAATGGAGTATTAAAACTCCAGATAATATTTTTTCCGCAAAAACGTGAGCATCATTCTCAAAACGCCATTCGTTCCAAGAATTGTAAAATATTTTTAGGTGATATAGTTGCAAGTTTAAGATTCATATTTGAATTAAAAAGTATGCAAATAGCAAATAGCAAAGAAACTGAGACAGTACAACATTACTGTTTTTGAAAAGAAGTATCCGCGGATAAACGAACTCTACTTAAGAAAAATTTCCAGATTTATAATTTTCAAATGCAAATTTTAAAGCGCGTTTTTAATGCAGTCGTTTACAAAAATATTAATTTAACTCGAATGCTATTCATTTGCAACTAATAATCAAGCATTTTCATATATAAATAATTAAAAAAATTTAAATAAAAACCATTTAGTGTTTTTAATTTAAATTTTTTTAACGCAAGCACAAAAGTTTTTGTTCAATTTTCGCCCTCCCAATAAAATTTTGAATATTATAGTTAAATTGTTCTTTGAGTAAAATGCGCACGCAAAATAATAAATGATTTTCTTAAAATACTTGACAGAGTGTTTACAATCGACAATTTTACGAAATTTTTACTAAACTTTCATGACTCTGGGAGTGATAAACTCTGCTCTTAAATTCACATTTTATTCAATTATTCATATTCTAAGCTAAAATATCATTCCTCGCGCATTCCCTCGCTCCACTTTGTAAATCGTAGGATTCAGTCGTTGGTTATTCATTATTATTTTTTAAACTGTTTCAAAATAATTAAATTGAATTTAAAAACTTCCAGCAAGTTTAAAGAAAACCCTTTTTTAACTCATACTCCCTTCCCTGAAATGATTTTCTTAAAATGGAAAATACAAATCACTTAAACTGAAAGTACTCATGCTCATCTCTTATTTTCCTACTTGACTTCTTCCTACTTTACATTTTCTCACGCCGTTTCTGTTTTTTCTTCACACTTGCTTTTACAATTTTTATTAATGTTCAATTCCGCTTTTTTTTTAGTTGTTGGAGGGAAGAAGAATGAAAATTTGTTTGTCTTATGTTAAGTTTGTTGGTTTAAGCAAAATATTGTTGCTGTGTTTTTTTACTTTTGCCAAACGTTAAGAAAACCCAACCGCAGGGCGTTACTTACCGCACCTTTTTAAGCACTTAATTGCTATTTCCGGTGACCTTTTCTTCTTATTTCTTTGGCTTAATTAAGTAGCGAAGTAGTATCAGTTGGCTTAATAATATTTTCAAATGTAACCGCATTATTAGAAGTAAAATGCTTATCAATAAACATTAAAACAAACACTCAAACAAAACTCACTTTGTTTTAAGCACAACAAAAACAAAGAAAAGATTAACAGGAAACAGATTTAAAAACATAGTGACGGTTGAACAGATAAATAAACAAAACAGCGAAAAACAACCTCTTTTTCTTTGTTTTCTAAAATTAACTTTATAGTCTTAATCTGAGAGCAATTTACACAACTTCATAAATTTTTTTGGTTTTAATTCTTTCACCTTTTTTTGTATATTTTGATGTCCTTTTTCTAACTTTTATTAAGCAGAAGGATTCAAAAGTGCAAAGAATGTGTATTAATTTGAATAATTTGAATAATGTGTTGTGTGTTTTACTCGTGAAGAAGTTGATAAATAATTTACGCACTTAAAATTCTTCTCGGCCAGACTAAAGTGGCAAATTTAATAGATTTTCAAAATTTAAATAAAATTACATAAATATTTTACATAAATTGAAGAAGGCGGTATAGTGTTGAATGTGATGTTTTAATGCTTTTGAGAAAAACTCCGAATAAAAAATATTTTTGGAACAAAGAAAATAAAAAAATATGACATTATAATTGCGCTGAAAAATGTTTATTATATGTATTTCAAAAATTTTTAATCACAGCACCTATCTGCGTTCAATAGAATAAAATGTTCTCTTTGTTTGGCGTAATACAGGGAGTACACTTAACAATTGAGCGAAAAGTTAACATTGACTTTAGTGCCAAGTGAGAGGAAAATTATCCTGCATGTCCTGATGATATAATGGATACAGCATCCTCGACTAAGCAAAGTGTTAAATTTGCTCTGCAGTGCTTGGTAGTTACAAAATCAACTATTTTAGTTATGATTTCAAAAATATTTGATTGGTAGAACTTCTTTCCATAAATTATGTAATATAAAAACATTGTAAGAGGTTTAGAAACTCCTAATGCCCAACTTTCCAAAAAAATCTACATTTTCATTTAGATAATTACATAAAACGACTGCAGTGCCATAAATGGTTCTCAAAGAATAGTAAGGCTTTATTTTTTATACTGTACACTGAGAAGCCATCAATCAGCCTCTGTTCAAACAACCTTAATTTTCAAGTACATTCCTTGGATACAATACAAAGAAACATTAAGATGTTTAATCAACATTTAGTTGAATAAAAGTACGACAACTTGAAAATCTATTACATATTTATCGAGTTAAAATGGATGTTATTAATTTGAATAAAATTTAAAATCAATTAAAACCAAAATATTAAAATATAAAAAATGTTTTTCGTAGCTCAAACTTCAAGCAGAAAAAGAAAATCATAAAGATGTAAGAAAAGCTCTAAAAACTAAAATTATTTTTTCTAACACTCCATCCATCGTCCTGCTACTCGCATTTAAAAGTCGGTTTCTGCTAGACTTCATGTCTAAATTACAATTCTATAAAAAGACAAAAGCAACATAAAAAAAATAATGTTTAACGACAGCATTCAGTCAATTGCTAATGAAACCACTTCCTCCTTCTGCACTAAAGGATATAAGTACATACACTCACCCACCCATACACACACACACAAACACACGTTTAAAAACTGCCGGAGATACAAACAAACAAACGGACGGACAGTCGGACGGACATAACGCGAAAATGAGTTTTATTTAAAAAGGAAAAACTTTTGATTCTCTCCCACTATTTGAAATAAAATCATCAAGTACTCTTCAAAAAGTTCTTAAATTACTTTTATTATCATTTTCAACATCTTCAAGGAAGTATTTAATAGAGAAATGTTTCCAAGTGTTTGTTTAAAATGCTAAATATGTTTTTATTTTATTTTTTTCATTATTGTTTTTTCTTTTGCACTTTGTGGAGCTGCAAGTACAGTAAGAAGAAGGAGCTAAATGTCTATTTCAATATGAAAATTTGGCCAATTTCTGATATGATTGCCATGATATTTATAATCAATTTGTAGGAAACTTTATTATAAGCTTCCATTCATTTTGCTGAATTTTAAAGAAATTAGTTTTAATTATTAAATAGATCCCGTAGTATAAAATTAAAAGAAATTCTACTTAAAATAAAGATAATATTTTGAACAGGCTTTTGTAAAACAGATTAAAAACAATCATAATTGCGTAAAATCATTTTCTATGGAGGAAGATAAACATTGAGCTACTGAATTGATACATCTATTAAGAAGCTGCTCAAATGTTAAAAAATTTTCGGTTTGCAAAGACTTTTAGATAATATTAACCAGACTTTATTGAGTTCTTTGAAACCGCTAAGTATTTTGGATTAGTTCCATAATGAAAATGCGATTGAAATAAAATTTATTTAAGGACTTTGAAATCTTGCTTGAGAGTAAAAAATTTACCTTTGATATTAAAAGAAAACTTTTATTAAAAAATAAATAAAACTTGTTGTTTTTTCATTGAAACTCACAACAGATAACACAACAAATGCAAACCAAAAAAATATAGTCAATTCTGTTAGTTGTTCACTTACAGTTCCCAAACTCAGTTTTAATTGCAGCGAAACACAGACATTCTCTTAATTCAAGACCCATCACGAGGGTGCAATCACAACTGCTTAATGAGTATTGACGACCATGGGTTTTTTAATTATTTGATATTTGTGTTCGTACGAATTAATATCGTATATTGGAAAACTTAATAATTGAAAACATATTGCGAGAAGTAAAATGCATAAAAACATCGTTTTATTAAGCAATTTGATGGCTTCATTGGCATTTAAGCCTATAAAATGGTATCATTTGTTATATATTATTTCAGACTTTACAAGTTGTTGCGATTCAAATGTTATTACATTACAAAAATATACAATTTTTTCAATATCCTGAAATCATTTATTAATACTCATATTTTTTTTATTTTCAAATAGTTTGATCAAAATGCAAATATTTTAAAAATTTAAACACATAATTGCCTCCTTAAAATTTATTTAACTAATGACAATGTAATTGTAATTGAAACAACTGCAAGATTACATTCCATTAAAACGAATATTTGAATATGCTAAAAAATATAAAAATAACAATAATAACAATTACAACGAGATAGAATAAAATAAAAATATTACAACATAAATGCTTGTAAAATTTTATAAGAAAAAGCGACGATGACAAAAGAAATTTATTTGCAAACAACACGCATGCAACTGACAATTGGGTGTTAAGAAAACATACCAACACATGCTGACTTAAAAAAAATATCGAAGAGCTAGAGAAGAAGAAACGATAAAGAGGAAAGAGAAAAAACTTAACACAAAATGCAACTACGCCTATTTCCTGTACAGACTCGTTTTTAATAAGAGTCGTTAGTAAAGTTGGCACAGTGTTGATGGTGAGGCTGATGTTGGTGTTAGTTTAAAACACGTAAAAAACAAAAACTTTCCATAAAGTGAAAAGGCGATGTTATAAAGATTAGTCTAAAATTATAACGCTTACACTCACACAACACACAGTTCTTCCAACACTAGCACTCATTGCAAGTTCTGATGCTCCAACACCATAATGTTTTAATTACCATTCAGCTTAGTTAAAAGGACGAAGGGAAGAATAACCAAAAAATCATTAGCATTCGTTTTCGAAAATAGTGTGTATACGATGACCTTACATTGATTTAATTTCACATTTATCTTCATTTAAGTTTTTGTACTTCAAGAAGAAAGGAACATCTAGAATAAAGTGGAGTGTGAAAAAGGTTAAAACCGGACTTAACAATCGTATACATTTAATTTTTGCAATACTTTTTAAACACTTTTTTCGCACATTTTCAAACAAGTTAATTTACACTGAAGCACTTATACATCTGCCCGCTTGCATTTGTTATCCTTAAACACCAATACTCAAACACATTTTATTGTAATGGATGTATAACGGCTGTTGCATTAACTTTAATTTAGTTCAGGTTCACAAGTTTATTTGGTCTTGTTGCTCTTGTTGCCGTGCTGTTGTCTGCTAATTAAAATTTTTTATTTCAAGAATAACCATTTTCTAGGTAAAACACCAACGACAGAACCCCAACTACACGAACACAATACTTGCACACAGGCAAAGTTGTTTAAGTACCTCAGAACCTTAAGTTAATTGCATGTGCCGCACGCACACACCTACAATACCATCATGTGTATAGTGAAAAGCACAAGTTTTCGCACATTTTAGACTTTTATTCAATTTTTTATTAATTTATCTTTTAGATTAACTAACAAGGATAGTTTTCATGAGATCCATAAAATATTGTATTGTAAATTATGGATTCGGTGGCTAATTGGTTTGAGGTGTAGTCCTGTATTATTCAATAAAAGATGCAATATATTCACATCATATTCCTTTTAGAAACTGAAGGATTAAGAGGTTTAACTTAAGTGGCAAGACCCAGCTAAAAGCATTAGGTTTCCGCAGTGCTTCCGAGGATGCTCAAAAAGATGTCGGAAATGTCATAATATATTTTCAAGCACAACATAATTTTATCTCTCACGTATTGAATGCAAGAGAAAAACTCATTTGGTTAAGCGGAGGTTTATCTCAACAATAAGCTTCCAAGTGGCACATCGCGAACAAAAATCATGTCTGTGGGAAACGTATTTCAAAGCAGGAGGTGCAACAAAAATCTGCAGCTTCGGCTTACAAGCAATAATTTTTGTTGGGTACTTGAATATGTCAAGGTATCGAAATGAAAAGCATGAACAGTATATGGGAATGCGGTTGTAGCATCCCATCCGGTGGGTGAAAAATCAACCACAATATGTCATATTCAAGAGTGTCACAGAAACCAATATAGTCGGAATTGGATTTGAAAAGACGACAAAAATACATTTGTATGATGAATTTCAATATTATTGGTTTTATGTTCAATCTAGAGTTACCACCCGCTTTGAATATAAAACCGATAACATTGAAATTTATCATACAAATGTATTTTTGTCGTTTTTTCAAATCCAATTCCGACTACATTGTCTTTTCTGTACACTGGCTTCATACCAAACGTAACTATCGTAGGTTGGCCAACAAATCACATGAGCGAAGTCGATTCCGCCAAATTAAAAGTTTGTCACATTAATGGCTTCCATTTGAGTTGTGTAAAAAATTTGTAATCGCGGTAATGTTCTGATCATTACAATTTTTCAAGAAATATGACCCAAGGATTCTACCATTCGAACGACCGCACCAAACGTTAACTTTTCCTATACGTAATTGTGTTTTTCGGCCACGGCTTATAAAATTTTGTTGTCTCAAATGCTTGAAAGTACTTATTTTTTCTGACTAAAAGTAGGTGCAATTTTGTAACAGACTTTATATTTTACCTGCTACAACTGGTATACAACTGAGTTTTGTTTACTAAAAGAAAAGTTATGGTTTCCACTTTAGCATAATCAGCATTAGCAGAAGTGCATCATCATCTTCATGCTCGTAGTTACAAGTTTAAATATCGCAACTAAAGATTTTCCATTTTTTGTTTAATATTTATTTCTACTTTATTTAAAAATAGCTTCTACTTCCTTCCAATTTTCTTTTTCCTGGCTTTGGTTTCATTTGTGTTAAATCGCTGATGATGACGATGATAAAGTTCAAAGTTTTATGCGGGCATTAGTCATTTATTACACTTTAAATTAATTCGCTCATTTGTGGTAGCGCCACATGCAGAGTGTTGCAAGTGGAGGTGGACTGCTTGCTACTCTTTTTATATTATATTCGATAAATTGCAAATGGTTCGTTGCCAAGTTCTGTTACTTTAATAGCCTGTGTAGTGCGAACGAAAAAAGATTATCATAAGATAGATTTGAGGAAAGGATATGTCTGTGTATAAACAATGAGCTTTTAAGTTAAAGAAATGTATTCGTATCAAGAGTTATAAGCTGATATACATACAAATATGCGTACACTCTTTCTGTCCTTGGCTTTTAGTTTTATAAACAAACAATGAAAACAAAGTATTTAAATAAGGTTAATTAGTATTAGTTATATGTAATACCCCTTGAAAATATATTTAACTGAAAAAGGAAAACCTTCTATGCCAAATCTACAATTTGAATTCAATTAGTTTATAGAATAGAAACTTTTGATATCGTTGGTGTCTGAGGTTAAATTCCTTCAGCAGGCATAAAATGTATCATTAACATTTAAAATGTTGTTAATTGCCATCAAGTTCATGTTAATTTTGAATATCACAATGAAAAGCATAATAAATTCGATATGATATCTTCAAAATTAATTTGTAGAATTTCTTTCTTGGCTTCATTTATTTGAATTCGGCATATTTATGCTTTCTTTCGCCTTTCATGATTACAATACGCACAAAAACACACAAAAGCACTTAATAACTTCCGCAGGAATAAGGAGAAAAGACAAAACGGTGCGCTGCTTAAGAATTATCGAGATTACTTTAGTTTTTTGCGGTTTTGCTTTTATTTTTATTGGTTTCATGTTGAACGCGATCAATTTTCCCCACCTTTAAATTTGCGCACCAGCGAAGGATAAATAAAGATAATTAAGTTTTAATGGATTCAAAAATTTCAAACAAAACCACATTTAAACAGACAAAGATTGTTTTAGTTTTATAAACAGCTTCATTGCAAATATTTGTTCAGGGCAAATCTTTATTCTTTTTAAGCAGACAGTAAGAAATTGTGTTCTAGAAATTTAAACATATTTAATTATTGAAAAAAAATCTAACTTTTTCAAGTTAATATTTCATTAACTACAAGTACTTTTAATAAAACACAATCGACAAGCAGTAGAAAAGTGTATGAAATATTTACAATTTAAATTGATTTGATCAATTGCATTATCATGTTTGCATCGTAGCGATCGTACACGTTGGCTAGATACATCGTTTACATATGCGTATGAATTCAGTTTATAAATAATTGCACGGGCGTGCTCAGGAGAAAAGCAGTAAAATGTATTGCCACTTTAAATTTTAATGTCTTTTAATAGTTTTTTACATATCTTTTACTAATATCATTATTTCGTATAGATGCAAAGATTTTATTGTTATCGAATATATAAAATTGGTTACACTCCTCAAAAGTAAAAGCAGTAAACCAATTGTTGAAATTAAAAAGTAGTCAAACTTAAAATGTAATTTCTCTATTTATTGAAAAATATAAATACTTTCTTATTCATTGCAAGATTAGAAATATTTTGTTTTGGAGCAGAAAGGCAGTAAATCATATTTCACTGCTTGTTAATTTACAAAAGAAAATTATTTTAGGCATCTTGACTGACTGTCTGCCATGCTATGCTTTGCATCATCTATCCTTTAATTTTTATTGTGAATAGATTACGTGATTAATTTAGATTAGAATTATCCAAACGTTATATTTCAGATTTCTCTAATTTTATTTTTTCTAAATTCGGCACATCAGGAGTAAATAACTTACGTCTGCAAAGTAACTTTTCAGAATCATACAACTGGAAAATTTTCCACACTTCTACAAAACAACACCAATTTAAATATTACAGTCAAGCGATATTTAATTTAACATTTTGTACAATCAGCAATTTATTAAATTAATGAAATTAAATTGAAAGAAAATTAAATTACTTTGTCAGCTTAAAGCATACTTTGGGACAAACAAAAATATATACAAAAAATTACCATTTCTGAATACTTAAAATCTGAAGCGTTAATCTGATGCATTAAATCACTACCAACTTTATTATAAATAACGCTTAAAGTACTAAGACTTTAAAAACATTAAATGGGATATAAAACTGTTGCTATTGCTGGCTGTTTTCTTGCTCTCTCGTGTCCTTTTTTTCCTTGCTTCAACATTTCTTCACTCAAGGAACAGAAAGCAAAAACTAAGAAAAATAAACTTAATTTTCTTTGTAAATTAAAAATCTTAAATTAGACCAATTAAATAGAATACCAGCCAGCCAAAACGTTCATTCATTCGTACGCCAACTTCTTGTAATCGCACTCTAGATATTTATACAAAGCGGCAGTACTGAGGAACGTAAGTGTAAGTGTGGCTTTTTCTTGTGTGTGTGTATGCGTAGCTAAGTGTCATTGCTTCTAATGCTGCCTAAGGTTAATATTACGAATTGTATACTTATTCGTATAAATAGCATTTGCTTCAACACAAACTTACACACAATTGAAATAAACGGACCGGACCGACAGATGACTGTTTTGCACGCAGACAACTTTGTTGAAAAACAATGTCTATGACAGAGATAATTTTATGCAAAGTAGATTTTTATTGTAATGTCGGTTGTAGCAGGATGAGCAGGCAAATGAAATCGAATTAAAAATGTATCAGCAAAGATGGATTACCAATTTTCTAAATAGATTTTTTATTAAGATTTCTAGTTTTTGAGTGTCAAGTTTGGTGGAATTTAACAAATTTGAATTTATTAATTAGACAATACAGTTTTTTTCCATTAAAATATTCAGAAAGCAATTAACTAAAAAAGCTCATCTGTAAAGAAAAATATCAAAGCGGATTATGTTTCGAGTTGCAAAAACTTTTTTAGCTGCACATACAAAGTCAGTTTTGGTGTTTAAGCAAAAACATATCGAAATGGCAAAAACTATTTAAAGGATCAGTATTATTCTTTAAGAGTTCGAAAATTCATTTTTTTAAATAAGATATTTCTAAGGTCACGTGAAATCTATAAAAAATGGATTAATGCGTTCTTGTCTGTACAAACCTATGCTAGAGTTAATTTCGTCGAGAGTGTTGATTATTCTTGTACATATTCTGTAGGGCATTTTGTTCTTATAAATGTATTTGCAATCTCTCTTAAGATCTTTTCAAAATAAACCAACATAAATTTCTCAATAATATTGATTTAAGAAATTCAGTCTCTCACCACGAATCAAATTAATAAAGTTTCAAATAAACTGCCCGTTTAAAAGTTCTCCACGCAACAACCATCTGACTGCCTTCATCGATATATTCCTGTAATAGATTTTCAATTAATGAAAGTGAACAAAGCAATTTTATAGATCACTAGAAACCCATTTATGGGGATGCATTCTGAATATTGCGACTAATTGCGCTGAAATGCCGCACCATATTTGATAAAATTTCCAAAATTGGTCCACATGTGATACAGATTGATGTAATAAGAAACGCCAGCGAATTGATTGGATTCACTAGAACTATATCCGGCTCATTTACCTTAAGCTTATAAAATATGCCATTAATAACATCAGTTGAGATAATAAAAAATTGTGATTAAAAAAAAACATCAGAACGATAATTTTGCTCATCGACAGATAATATTATTTCAAAGGGAATGACAACAGCAGAGATGCCTTAAGTATAGAACATGTCTTAAGATATTCAAGACATATTTTGGGAGTGCAAAAAAATATTTTTGACCGAAAATATTTCTACAGAAATTCATGCTCAAAGACGACAATAAGTTTTTTGAAAGCAAACCATACTAAAACAACAGAAAATGTAGCAGAAGCAAAGCAAATGCCAAATCAAAAGTAATACATGTACTGGAAATACTTTGGCAAAAACTTATTGGGCCAAAATCAGATCATTAACAACGATTTTGTATTTCTACATAATTCTGTAAAATTAAAAAATTTCAAATTAATGGCAGCCTTTGAAAAGCTTGAATTTACTAAAATCACAAAGCAAAGCTAGAGCTCATCACAGTTCAGAAGAAATAATTTTAAATCAAGGATTCAAAACAGTTTAAAATATGTATATAGATTTTGGAAAATGAAATCAAGATTTCAAATACTTTATATTCTGAAATTACCTTGTATTGGAATATCCTTTAGAATGTTCGGTGATGCTTTTACAAATTGTTAAGTATTATCTAAAAAGAGGAGTCAGTTGGAAGTGATAATGAAAAGCAACAGCATGAATATTTACAACTATCAAACAAATTTAAGGACAATAAATGTCTATAGAAAAACATACTAAATGCGTAATATGAACAGTAAGAAATGCTAGAGCAAAATAAATAAAATATTCATAAGAAATAGAAACTTGGGCTAAATACAATTTCTTTTGTTTGCAGTTTTCTATACAATGTTACTTGTAACTTCTTGTCCAACTGTTCCCTATACAAGCTATAACCCAGCGAGCAAGCCAGCCGAATTTATTTCTTTAGGAGAATCACTTGATGTCTACGAACTTTTCTTATATTAAAATTTTTTTTTCATTTCAAGTTTTTCAAATATTCGTCAAATTAAAATGAACTGTGACGAAAAAATTTTATAATTTTTTATTGAATCTAAGAAAGTTCAAGTCTCTTTTTTAGTATTTTTAATTATTTATTTAATTAAAAAAAATGATTAACAAACTTATTTTAACTATTTTTAACTTATTTATTTATTTAGATAATTTGGCGGTATCTGAGCCTACAGCGACCAGACTTATACAATCAGGCATGTTCTACAAAAGTTGTGAAAGTGAAATATGAAAAGTAAACTTTTCATTTTTGATGTTATGGAAAAGTAGAATACATTTGTATTGAATATTAAAATTCAAATGTAAAAAGAAGAATGCAGAACATAAAAAAATTTAAACTAAGTGATTTTAATTGAATTCCACTTCAAAGTGGAATGTAGAACATACCGGAATATCTCAAAAAAAAAACTAACGCAATAAATCAAATGACTAAAAATACAACTTGAGAAAGATCGTTAGTTGGGAATAACATTTTATATCACATTGAGAAAACGTTATTTGTCTAAAATTTTCCCTCAAATTAAGAATTAGACTTGAAAACATATAAAATATTGATTTCCAAATATTAGATTTTGCGTTTGCTGTGATATATAATGATGTTTTTCCTAATGTCTTTGTATTCAGCCAAGGGCGTAACGCATAAAAAATAAAACAAGAAAAAGTGTCTAAGACAATAATAATCTACACTTACCCATTCACGTCAAGTTGAATTAGCTGCCCTTTCTTTTCTTTATTTTTTCTTGCACTTTTCATTTAGCTTGTTTTGCCTCAGCAAAAAATAAATAAAAAATAATAACATGAATAAAAAAATAGTGTAAAAGTAATTTTCCATGGTTGGTTTCCTTAATATTGCCGCAGGCTTTACAATTTTAAAAAGATCTTTTTTTTTTGTTTCACTAAAGAAGCGTGATACAAAAATAAAACATTAAAGTTAAGTTATCTAAGTGTGTAGGGTTCGCTTAGTAAATGATTACCATGGTTTTTAATAAAATAAACAAACTTTAAAGTTATAGAAACATTTGCTGGAAAACAAAGCGATAAATGTGGAGACAGTCAGTCCATGCGAGTGAGGAATAAATATTGAATTTCATGTCTCATACGCATATCCGAACGCGACTGAACTCTTTTTATTTTTAAATAAAATTCATATTTTCACAACGATTTTGTTTTCCAAATTTCAAAAACTTAGTTAATAATTCTATTTTTGAATTTTTTGGCAAATTACATTGTTCTACTAGTACAACCAACAAGCGGAGGTACCTCTTAAAAAAGGCATTTGAGATTTACAGTTTTATAGACTCGGATCCTACAATTGAATGAAGGCACAGTTCTAAGAATAGATGCATGAAATTCGGTTTATTGCTACATAAACAATTTTACAACTGGAGCTTATTATGGAGCTTTATTGTTGGAATATTAGATAATTTAAGAACCATCGCTAGACTTTCAGTTGCCTTTGTAGATATTTTATAACAAATTCAGCACATATTACGAATAAATATTCACATGTAAATGTATGAATTTTTAATTAATAAATTACAAAATCGTAAAATAAATTATGAAATGCATTCACATTCATTTTAACCCTTTTTATCTGCACACAATTATAAATGTACAAAATACTTTTAATATTTATATCTTTATTGTGTTGTTTGTTAAATTATTTGTGGCCACAATATTTAAATTAAAGTAAATAACGCTTTGAGGCCATCATGCCGCAAGTGCAAGCAGCGCAAACAACATAAATTTTTATACGTGCCACATACTTTTGGCATTTTCACAGTCACACAAATAAATACAATTATACCACACACATGCATAAATATAGGAATAGATTTACCAGCCCACAGACACATGCATGTACTTGTACTCTCACTCACACTTGAAAACATGCACGCGTACACCTTTTTTTAATAACAAAAACATATTCCATACAAAACACAGATGCAGATAAATGCAGGTGATATCTTTGCATGTTAAGTGCCAATTAATGAGCCATTGTCAATTGCGCATATATGCACAGGTTTATATGTATTTGCATGCACACACTCACTCAACACACTGAAACATAGATAAATTTATGTATGTGAAGTACCAGCACAAGTTAAAACTTTTTCACTAGTTGTAGTTATTTAATATTGTCGTAAAACAACAGCAACAGCAACAGCAACATACCAACGCTGTTGATATCTGTAAAGTTAATTTTTTCACTTGAATTTTTTTCTTTCTCATTCTATCCCAGTCGATGCAATTGCATTGCAAAATAAAAACAAACACTGAATGTTCAATAAAAACAATTGGATTTAATCAAATTTGTCAATTGTGAACATTTTAATTATTTAGAGACAATCGTTTTGTGGTTAAACTGCAACAAGAGAATAAAACTTCAAACAGATCTGCATGCACCTTATGATGGCCCCAAACTCTTTTCAACTTTTCTTACACAAGTGAAGTGTTATGTATGAATGTTCATACGATTTTCAAACATATATGCAGTTCATTTTCAAAGGCACTAACTATTGACCAAACGAAAGTAAGTTTATAGTTCTCGAGTGCCCCGGCAGAGTATTCCTTAGACTATCAGTCTGAAAAGTATGTATCACTCACAGTTAATTTATTAAATAAATTTGTTAGCCAGTTCTTTAGTTCAGTACAGATAATCAGGTAAGTTTGACTGCAAACTTTTTGACTGTTATTTCGATAGCCATTAGAAACATGTGACTTTACTAAATTATAAAAACAACTTCCATGGTGTAGTGTGCAGGGTACACATTTCTGTATACATATAAACGAACTGCATGACAACATGTTGCTGCAAAAAATTTTTATTTGCAAATTAATGCAGTTTTTGTCTTATATGTTGTTCAAACATTCAATTTAATTTTAATAATATAAAAGAAAACAACACCATTCGACAAATAAAATAAAATTATAAATAAATTGTAAATTTAATGCAGTCCGAAAATAACGGAGATCCTACACAAGTCCTTTCCACTCTGAGCGACTCACAGCGTTACCATTTGATATATTTTCTATGTAACGACAATAACCGTGTGAGTTTTGAACACCCATAATGCCCAATTAATAGGAACCACGACTATCTGGGCTTTCTTAGAATTTGTACTTAAGTAAATAAAGAATATTTCGCAACATCATAGTGTTGCTGCCTTCAGCTTCCTTGTCACAAAAATCTCACTTGCCTCAATGTGCACAGCTGTTTGTATGCATATTATTTCTATTATTTAATACTTTCATAATATCTTTTCCGCTGTTTTGTTTTAGACTTTTAACCGGCAATCTTCGAATTTGCGATGGTATACCGCCAACCTCTCACTTTAGACTTTCATCCACTTTAATCCTTTAATATTTCAGAGTTCCACCAGGATTTTTAGCTAACATTCAACTGTGAAAGTGAGTGTATAAGAACTGCAACAAAATGTACTACGACAAAATTAGCGGCATACCCCCTTTTTAGCAATAAATTATCTTTATGCCTTATTTGTTGTGTTGCTAACAAATGAATACATTAAAAAAATTTAATAAAATAACAGCAGCTCTCACTCAAACTCTATGAAAAGAAACAAACTACAACAAAAATGTAAAAAAACACATACACTTTCACTCGCAGCAACACACACGTTAATAATGCATTTAAATTTTTTCAATTGAATTAAATTCCAATAAATTAATTTTCCAGAACAATGTTCAACAGAAAAAAGAATAAATTAAAACTCAATAATGCGGTGCTGGCTGCTCAGCTACAAAGAGCGTTGCAGCATTAAAAATGCATGCAAAAGCAGCAGCATAATTATGATTATTGTTAATCATGTAGTAGTTAAAAATAAATACATTTTTTCAACTTTTTTTTATCGAGTAAACACATTTCATATTTACTAGTTTTTGTTTTTTTTTAAACCCACCTTTAACAATATGATTTTTTCATTAAAATACTTGTATAAAACCTCTCAAATATTTAAATTTACATCATGAATAATTTAGTATTTACGTACTACGCATGAAAATTAATTCGAATAGTTAAAGTAATGAAGTAGATAGTTTTTTGGCAGAGAATTCTTTTAAGATGGCATATTGCACTAAAAACAAGCACGTTCGAGGAGGTTGTGTTTTTATTTTATATATTTTAGACATTTCTGAAAGATCTTTATGATCGCTGAAATAGTTTTTTACGATTTAAAATTTAAATCAATTTAACGGAAACCGAATTCACAACTCTCAGACTGAGAGACTAGTGCAATATTAAAAAGACAACTAGATGCACCTTGTTGATAAATACTCCTAAGTAGATGCACGAACAGTTTTCCTATCTGAAATTTATTTTTCGTAAGATGTCTGCACAGAAAATAAAAAAATAAATTATGTCAGGAAACAGAATGTGGTAAATAAAAGATATGCGAAAAATTATACACCAATTGTAATTTCAAATCAATCATCACATGCATTTGAAGAATAAAAAAGAATTTTTATTAAAGCTTGTTTACTGTTTCAAAACAATTGTAAACTCATGGGATTATTTAATTCAAATTCCGTTTTTTATGTAATTATTTGTTCTATTCATTAAATTTTCTAATGTGTTGCTAGTTAGTGAAGTTATTTAATTTTTAATACTTTTACAAGGAATTTAAAATTTTCTAATTTGCATTTGATGCAGCGAATAGTGTTCACTGGGTGGGCTAGAGACGAAACACTGCAAAAACTTAGAAATGATCGAATGCTATTATTATTATTATTACTATTGTAACAAAAAGATCTGTAAAGTCCTTTTGGTGTTGAAAATATGGATTATTAAATTGACTTCGATTTTATATTATGGTTTTAAATTTTCAGGGTCTTTTTAGTTAATAGCAAAAGGAATTCACAAACAAGCAACTTACTTACTGTTGAATTAAATAAATCTTAAAATCTAGTCTTCGCAGTGTGTTCAACACAGGCAGATCGCAAGAACCACAATTAATTCTAAAAATGTAGTGGGAAGACTGAGTACAACATAATCAAATCAAATCGCTCTTTAAAGCAAAATAGTAATATCTGCGATAAACCAAATGTGTTAAAATTCCAACTTGAATTTTAATTTTAATTTGAATTTTTTTTTCAATAGGTAAAGAAGATGTTAAGAACTCTATTTCTTCAGTAACTTAAAAATTTTGATACTTCCAGATATGATTGTGTTGCATTAAAGGAGCTGACTCCGTAATACTAGAAAGAAGTAAGGTAAGAGTTAATGCAGTAATATAAGTTTTATAAGTTTTCTTCAAAATTGGTCAAAGGTCACACGGTGTATAACGCACTGTGCTTTTATTCAATAAATGTAGCAAGACACGGCAAAAGAAAAAAATAATGATGTTGCTGGTATTCTGATTATAAAAGCTGGCTTTAAATGATAATTTTATGAATTTTGATCAAGTTGATGCAGAGTTCTAATTAAAATTTTCAAATTTAATTAATTAAAATTAAAAAAATATATATTATCATTTAAAATACTGCATCCTTGTTACTGCATACAAGTATTTAACTTTGTGTTCATTATTTGTTTAAAATCAACATTAATAGAATTTAAATTTAAATTATCTTTCAGCATATTTTCTAACTAATATCCTCATTCTCTGCACGAGTGCTTTAAATTGTGTTGTGAACTGCTTTAGAGAAATTTTGGTCACTTGATTTTACATGTTTGTTTTCAATATGTATATTGCGTATTTCTAATAGTTTGTTATAAAAATTTAAAATTTTATGTTTTCATAATTATTTTATGCTGCCAGAAGGATAAGCAAACTTAGCAGGTTTCATAGTCAGTTGGATGAGAGTGTGAAGTTAATTTTGTGCGAAAAACTAAAACTAAACAAAAGTGTGGCGATTATAACAAAACATCCAAATAATAAAATAATATTGCAATTTTATTATTACAGACAGACCAGTTTTCATTGCCATTTCTATTTGTATGGGTATTTCAGATTAAATCATATAAAATTATGCATAAAATTTATCTAGTTACTCGTACTCTTTCATTTGTGTTTTCTATAGTAAATGTTATCAATATTAAATGAATTTTAGATTTGATAGCAAAAGTGTTTCTTAACCGTGACAGCCAAAATATATAACACATTGCGAAAATATAAAATTGTATCGAATAAAAGAGTTCTTGCATTCGCAAAAATATCTATTATGACCTATTAATCTCTCTAATTAAACTCAAATGAAAAAAGTAACGCTAGCTAGAATTCAAATGAATTCTACGATTAAGAATGAATTTAATGAATTCGTTTAATTTAAAAAATTACATCTATGAAATATATTAAAAAGAACACAAAAAAAACCAACAACAATCTATAGAAATGAAATCAGTTTCTGTTGAAACACAAGGAGAATCACACCACAAGTTATCCTAAAGTTATATTGTTTTTGAAAAACAAACTTACTCGAACTGCGAAGCATTTTGGGTTTGTTTGCAGAAACACCCAGAGTCTAGGCAGGAGTCAAACCTACGACCTCCAGACTAAAAGTCTAGTACACTATCCACTAGCCTACGGCGTCTCCCTATATGACTTAATATAATAACACGAAAAATATGATTCCTATGAACAACTCCTCATAATTTAGATGTTAAAAAAAGCATTTACAATAAAAGTAAATATTTATTTAAAATCGACATTTTAATAAATTAAATAAATATAAATTTTTGTGCGAAGCATGACTATCGACAAGGTAAGACAGAGTGCTTGAACGAGCCTCTGGGTACGAGTAAACATTCTGACAGCTACAAAGAGCAAAGGCTTCGGCGTTTAACGATCGTCTTGAGACGTCTCAGCCAGTAATTAGGCGCAGGCGACCAACCTTACGTGCCTCTGGGCACGGACAAGTTGTTCCTCATAAGACGTACCCACGGATCCGCCAGCCCGACTCGAATGAGCCTCTGGGTACGAACGCGATTTGTTTCTCTAATTTATTTTACTAATTAAACTATAGTCTTACTCCTCTCACTACAGTAGTGTAATAATAACATAATAAATCAATAAAGAATGAATTACTATTTATAAGCGAACATGGTGAGTGTTTGTATTTATATTTCTCTCAAGGTCTCAGAAATTCAATAAATTTTTTGCGACGAACGATAGATATCGGCAAGCGTTATCCCAGCAAGAAAATAAGTTCGTTATAAACAAAAACAGCTGTTATCAGTGACCGGAGGCGAATATAAAAAAATATTCAGCGACGAATTAAATATGGCTGCCGGCCATTCTTATTTAAAAAGAAATCTAATTTATTTAAAATTATAAGAGGGTATCCGATAAGGATGTTCTGATTGTAGTTCGTTTATGTATTGAACAATGTTCGCACTATCACACCCACAAAAATGTTTGACTTAAATTTATATATTTTTTACTGAGATTTTATATTATATTCTAGGTAAATGTTTTAATACTTTTATTGATATTATATGTCTTTAATTTAATTACACAAAAAGTGGTAAAAATATCGGTCATTTAAAAGTTGTTTCAAATAACTTCAACTATAATAAAATAATTAAGCTTCTAGTTCATCACTATTATTACCAGAAACTAACAAAACGCGCAATATCAGAGTTGTAAACAATTAAGATTTCACCATCTGTCCTCTCTCACTATCCTATTCCCATAAAAGGTAGCACACAAACAAAAAATAACATAGATCCATGCCAGAAGGTACAACTTTTAATTAACATATCGTCAAATAATTTCAAAAAAGTCGTAAATTACAAAAAATTCAAAATCGAATTTTTGATTGATCATAATGCACCGTATCAAAATACATGTTCCTGCAAAATTTTGCATTCCTACAATTAAAAATATCGTTATCCACAAAATTCTAAAAGCCCCAAGTGCAAGCGCAAAAATTCCTGAAACAAAAATGTAACTTACTCCTAACAGTTAATTTATTTTTTGCTGTAATAACATCAAAGTAAAGTAAAAACGGCTCGTTTTAAAGGCATTTAATTATGAATATTGAAACTAATTTAAATAAATCACTGAATATAAAAAAAAACGAATAAAAAATACAATGACTGAATGACTGGTAAAATGTATAAAGGAATCAATAAAGGAATTATGTGCGAAAAAAATCCCCGAAAAATTGGGTTACGTTGTCATTAAAAATCTATAAGTATTCATGACCTGTTAATGCAACCACAAATAATTTACAGCAAAGAAAGCAAAAATTCGAGCTTTGAGGTATGATCCGTATGGAACCATTTATCTTAAAACGAACTTCAGAGAAGAATATGGAATTATTACACACCGAAGTGCAAAAAATAGTCATAACTCTCAACTCTCTCCATTGCATACTCAGAGATTAAAAATTTCCAAAAAGATGTGGGAACATCTAAATTCATTCATACCACAAGATTATCATGATTTTTATACTAATTTAACACATAAAAATGAGTAATATGTTGTAAAAATCCGGCATGTTCTGTATTCCATAAAAGTGTTCGGAATTGTGATAGCATTGTTGTTATAAACATTAAATTGCAACAACAATGCTTTAATAATTTCGAACATTTTAATTCTGCATGGAATACAGAAAATACCCGATTATCCTTTTACAATCAGAATTTCCTTTTATTTAATTTTGCTTTATTAATTACTTTTTATGTTTTATTAGTAAAAAATATTTAAGTTAGAAATATATATTTAATGTAATTAATTAATGAAATAAGAAAACGTTTAATTAAGTGTCATATCTCTGCAAATAATACAAAAACTGGCTATTTTTCTTCATGTATAAATTCTTTAATAAAAACTAAGCTTAAACTGAAAAAAGTTTAAAAATTTTTGGTTAATTTTTTATATTAAAGAGTTTTTAGCTTCTCCTGTAAAATTGTTTCAACGTAACTTAAGGCTTTTATGAAATCATATGACGATATACATATATATTCAAAATGTTACACTAAATAAATGATTATTTTTTGTGCAATTTTGTCAATCACTGTAAAGCTTTTTGTTTGGTTTTATTACTGTTTTCATCATTTGTATTGTTTCAAACTTAATTCTATGCTAATATTTTTTCAATGAAATTCAATTATTAATAATCATACGTTTATGTTAATTGAAATGTAAAATTAAGTAGAAACATTTTATTTCAAAGCAAATAGGTAATAAAATAATTATTGGCTTTTTAATGTTTCCAAAAAAAAATAATATACGAATATGAAAATTTAAATAGCACCAAAATAAATATTTTGTTTTTGAAATGTAAAATATTTATGTAGAATAATCAATTTAAAAAATTGGATCTGTTGCGTTAGTTAAAAAGAGAATCCTCTCAAAATCCATCCTGTAATTATTTTGTACAGAGAACCTCCTAAAAAGCTCGTGTAATAACTACTATTTTATATGGCATTAGATTAGGAACCACTGTCAGATAATTCGGAATAATACCAGGATAAACATCCATAATTTTTAATTCTACAATTTACAGTTTATGATTTAATGTTATTGAATTGGAGACTATTATTACTGCAATAAAGAAGCCGACAAAGATCATTAATCTGGTATCAATTTTCTTCACACTAAATATATATTTTACTATTTTATATATTCTCTTATGTCCGTTTTCATTCATTTATGCGACAAACTAATAAAAAGGTTTATCAACAAAAGATCATTTACAATGGACAAAAAGGTCATACATCATGAACTTTAAGAAAAAATAGAGTCGCTCATAAATAAAAAGTGATGTAGAAATAGCAGTTATTAGAAATGAAAAACAACTCTAGAAAACCAGGAGTAGAAAACTTCTATATTCATCTAAAAAAAACGAATAAATTATATAAACTCATAAGCTTCACGCACGGAACACTACAACAGTATATTCAAAACTTTTAGAACAAATAATATTCTGTGAAAAAAATAGATTTTCAATTCAAAAAACAGAACTTCACACATAAAAAATGTTCATGTATAATAATTTTGTAAAGGTCTTATTACCAGATATGATGGTTAAAATAAAATAATAAAGAAAATGTTAAGAGTTTTTAGTTTTTTGCAATCATGCAACTTTCAGTAGTGTCCTTTTAACCTTTATTATTCCTTGCGAATTATTGTTGTTTGCGTCAAACTTTCCATTCTTTATTTTTATGTTTATATGAGAAGTTAAACAGATTCTAGAATCAATGTGAGCATTTTTCGACTGAAAAAAACTGCAGTTTGTGAAACACAGGCTGAGTAAGAAAATGTTAGCTATTGGCAATCAAATAAATCAATCATGATGGAAAAACTGGTTCTACCAAACTAAATGCTGCCCTGCGCTTTACTTTGTCCGATTTAATTCTTACTCATTTGTTATAGTGGAACTTTATTTTTTTGCTATAATTCAAGGAATAATTTTGTTTTCGATTCGCTGTCAGCGAAAGAAAATGTTTTTATTTTTTTATCAGAACAGCAGAAGAATTAATAATTTCATCAGCCGCCACACACGCTGTCAGCACGATCATATATTTACATTTAAAATAAGTAGACTAATAGTCTTAAAGTAATTGAATCTTATTTCCATTTCGAAAAAAAAATGTTATGAAAATTTATTTAAGAAAAATATTTGCCCCTTTAAAATATTTGGATTTTTTTGTTTCTGTTGAACGTTTCAGTTGCTGCTGTGTTGGTATTTGATTCCTTTCCAAAGTTGACAAAAATGCAATTTATTCAACAATTTTGTTCACGCACTTACAACAAACACCCTTCGTGCCATTTAGTTCTCCTTCTGCGTATTTGAGAGATTGAGTGCGTATGTGAATGTGAATGTTTAAGTGGGTATTGTTTTAACCAGCAGCCCTTCGCCCTCCCACTTTTTTATTTACATCAGCAGTGTAATTTTACTAAAGATGTAATGAGATACTAAAGAATGATAGGGTATTGTTGTTGTTGCTGTTTTTTGTTGTTGCTGTTGTTTATTATTATCGTTTGGTACTTTGAGGATGGGAATGAGGATGTTGATTGTATATTGCTGTTATTGTTGTTGTTATCCGTTTTCTTATTTATTTATGTGCATATGTGTGTGCCTTAGTATATCTGTGAAACGAAAATGTTTTTGTTTGTTTAGTATTCGAATGAACACATGTACATACATATCTGCAGGGTTCGTGTAAAGGAGATACGAATGGAAATGTGTGTTGATATGAAAGTGTAAATTAAAGTGATATGAGTATTTGTTACATTTTGTTCGTTATTATTTTATTTTTTAGAATGCACAGTGTTTTTTTTTTCTTCAATTAAAAATTTCGAACAATTATTGCAAGACTGTGGCAAGTCTTAAAACAATTTAACAAAAAAACTTTCAAATTAAATTGTAATTATTTTGCATAATTTGTTAAATGTATTGATTTAAATGAAAACTATTAAAATAGGCCTTAGTTCTTTAGTTCAAATTCAAAATAGATTAGATTAGATTAGACAGTAGTAAAGGCACAGCAAAATATTGCAACACAAATCTTTTGTTCAATGGTTGCTAACAAAAAGTATGCACTAAATAAGCTGACTATTTGTTTACTTTCTTAGACATTTTTGTGTGAAATTTTGTTTTTTTATTTATTGTAGGGATTGAAGATGAAACTATGGAAAATATATTATATTTTAACGTGTTCCTCGGGAGTAAAACAGTTAAATGTTGATTAAAAAATAGCTAAGCAATATTAACATAAAAAAATTGGAATTAAAAGTAAAGCACAGACCAGTATTTATACGTATAATTCACATTTTATATTTTCACAATAATATTGTTATTTAATAAATAATAATAAAACGCTATTAAAGGAACTAAAATATAAGAGTGCTAGTAATGTACTAGTCGAAATGTTTGCAGCGCAGCGCTTGTTCGAAGCAGTTCATTTTAGCCCTTTTAAATGCAAAAATTAAATGGAAGGAAAAATTATTGACATTTGATAAACTCTGCACATGGAATATTTCTGTTCATAATAGCGCCTCCAATTTTTTTTTATGAAGCTGCGCTAAACTTAAAAGTCTTTAACATAACTCGTGTTTTAGCAACCTCTGTCATTGTAGTTTTTAATTTAAACAAGTTAAAATAACCAAACTGCAAAACACTATTGTTAAAATTGTATCCCACAAAACTTGCGTGCTTCAGTCTAAGTAAAAGAAGTATTTTTGTGTGAAAATTTTGTTTGTGCAGCAATTTTCATTCTGTTGTTTTAACAGATTTCTCGTATTACAAATGTATTTTCTATTTCTATTTTCAGTATATTTTCGCAAGCATATTATTGTTGATTTTTTGTTTTCATTTACTACCACAACTACAAAAAGTTTCTTTCTTCGTATTCATATTACAATTTGATACGCATTTACAAACAGAGGCCAATATTCCTAAAAGGGCTTCAAGATTAGTGTTGCGAGGAGTAGGGGCACTAAAGAAAGAAGTGGAGAAAGTTTAATAAAACAACTACCAGAACCGTATTTGTCCTTATATTTTTTACTGCTCTGGAAGTGATTTCTTTTTGTATTCTTGTTCTGATGCGTAGCATGTGTGATTGTGTAATTGATGTTTTTGTTTTATGGTTATTTTTAAGACTGACTTACAGTAGTTCGTTTCGCAAAAAGAGGTTTAAGTGTTAAACAGTTGTTATCAAACGTTACGTTCTTTCTAACCAATTTTGCGTTTTGTATTTCATCAATAATTTTTTATTTTGTCAGCATTATTAGAAGTTTTGGTGTGTAAGAAAACAATAAGTTTTCATGTAAGTGTAACATTGATATTTTTTATTCAGTTCAATTATTGTTTATTCATTATTTATTTATTTATTTATTTATTCTTTTTATTTATTTATTTATTTATTTATTTATTTATTTATTTATTTATTTATTTATTTATTTATTTATTTATTTATTTATTTATTTATTTATTTATTTATTTATTTATTTATTTATTTATTTATTTATTTATTTATTTATTTATTTATTTATTTATTTATTTATTTATTTATTTATTTATTTATTTATTTATTTATTTATTTATTTATTTATTTATTTATTTATTTATTTATTTATTTATTTATTTATTTATTTATTTATTTATTTATTTATTTATTTATTTATTTATTTATTTATTTATTTATTTATTTATTTATTTATTTATTTATTTATTTATTTATTTATTTATTTATTTATTTATTTATTTATTTATTTATTTATTTATTTATTTATTTATTTATTTATTTATTTATTTATTTATTTATTTATTTATTTATTTATTTATTTATTTATTTATTTATTTATTTATTTATTTATTTATTTATTTATTTATTTATTTATTTATTTATTTATTTATTTATTTATTTATTTATTTATTTATTTATTTATTTATTTATTTATTTATTTATTTATTTATTTATTTATTTATTTATTTATTTATTTATCTATTTATTTATTTATTTATTTATTTATTTATTTATTTATTTATTTATTTATTTATTTATTTATCTATTTATTTATTTATTTATTTATTTATTTATTTATTTATTTATTTATCCTTGATAGTCACAGTACTTACATTATTATATTAACAGGCCGAGCTCTTGCTAAACTGAATAAACATGTATCTAGTGAATTTCGTTTTATTTAAAACTATAATTACGGTAAAAAAATTTTGAATTTTAAAAATTGTAATTATGATAAAAATATAATTGAGACAAGCTCACAGGAAGAAAAGTGTCCACTCTGATGTGGTGCTGCCGAATAGCGACAACAAGGGCATTACCGCTTTCTCATTTTTTTATGGTCTTCTGCATCGGCCGCAGAACCGCTGATACTAAAACTAGATGTTACTTGAAATCAGCTGCTCAAGATTGCACCATTTCAATGCGATCGCCATACTCTGGCTGAGAGCCTAACGAAGTACATTTTGCAGCCAATCAGAAGCAACAATGGCAATTCTTGATTGTACACATTATTTTTGTGTATTTTTAAAAAAAAATTTGTGAAATTTTCTTATGTCACGTTTGATTGGACGCTCTAAAACATTAAATAGGGTTTCAGAGTAGCCGATGCTTTATCGAATTTTAAATCCAATGACAATATTAATAATAAAGAAATATCATAGGTGTCGATTGTAAATAAAATTTCCTTTTTTGTTTTTGCCGAAACAAATACATATACATATATATATAATGTGTATGTGGGTGTGTGTGTTGGACATTATTTGTTATGCAATTTATTCACTATTTTGATTATTCTAAGGAACGCCTGTTTCTAAATTTCCAATGCAAGAAAAACGAGCGTTTGTGTATTTGGAAACATATACATTTGTATGTATATGTGCATATTAATATACACATTTATATGTGTATTTTTTTGTGGTCGTAATTTTATTTTTATTTGTTTCATTTTCAATTTATTTTTGTCATTTATTTTGTAATTTTTTCATTTATTGTTTGCGTCTTTGGGCCAAATCAACACAACAAAAAGGAAAAGTAGTTTAACACACATGTGCGTCCTTTCATATAATTTTTTGCCGGTTAATTTTTGTTTATTTTTAGCATTCGTGTTTAGTTTCCAAAGCAAAACAAAACGAATACGGAGCACTCCATCAGTCAGCCATTCACTCAGTATGTATCAGAACTCACACTCAGAACCATTTAAACTTGACAATTCTCAATCATTTACTCGACTCTAAAAATAACTACACAGTCGCACATCCCAGCAAACACTCACACATTTTATTTACAAATAAATGTATTTCTGATTTGCAGATGTTCAGGATGTGACATTGCCGCAGTTCTACAACAGCGATACAGTTTATCCAATTTCTCCTTGGTTTTGTTAATTTTTTTTAACTGCTAACACCTTCAGTATAACATAACATAATATTGTCAAGTTTTAATTTATGTTCTTTTCACAATTACTTTGTGGAAAATCAATCATTTTTATATCAATTAAATAATTTTTATAGTAGAAAAGAACATTTTGATTACACCAGCAGTCAGAATTTTGCTTTTTTTTTTTGTTACCAAGTGCCACCAATTGGTTCAAAAAGGAACACTAACCAATACTCTTGTAGTTATCCCTTGCATTATATTTCTATCTATTGTTCGATTGCATAAATGGTATCTGTAACTACATTTAACACAGGAAATGTGCATTCTCCCCGCTAGTCCAATTTAAATTTCTTTGTATTCTTTCAAGTCTATCAGATTGTTTCTTAAGTACACATTTTTATAATAATAAATAAAAAATACATTTCATTTTCTCTATAAGAAAAATTATTCTTAAAAAAAATCTGAAACGAAACCTGCTGATTTAATGTTCGTTAGGTTGTGCGTCTATTTTTCAAATTGTAAAAATTTAATGGTTGTTGCCTTCGTTCTCATTTTATTGTTACAAATTCGTAAATGTTCAAACCATTTTTGTATTAATAACTTGAAAATTTATATAAAAATGTTACAAGATTTTTGATCAGAATTAAGTTCTGCGCACTTTCGTATAAATGTTGAATTGTGCAGCATTATATCACTCTGGGGATCAGTGGCTTACTTCCCGCCTAAGTCGAGCTAAACAGCATACACAAAAATATAATTATTTACATCTAGTCCCAGTAAACCAGTCACCAAATCCCTATTTTTTTATTTACTTGTTTTCTAAATATACTGAACGATACAGATGATATTCGCGACACCATTTTTTGTTAATATATAAACGCATATCATGTACGTACATATATCAATTTTCCTAAATTTTCTTCTTTGACCTTAGTTGCATTACTAAACTGTCTTTCACACTCAAACAGCCACATTTGCCCTTTTTATATTACAGATGGTTATTAAACTTCTTCTCCCTTCAATGATAACAACTTTTGTATTTTATTTTTTATTAACCATTTTTCAATTGAGAATCGGATCAAATTTTATTGCTTCTATAGTTGGATGTCGTTTTGATGTTGTAATGTTTTTTCTTCGTTCTGGTTTAAAAAGTCCCTCGAGAGTTTTCATCACACACATTTACAAAAAAATTAAAGTTGTTGTTTTTGCAGTTAGACAGCATCATTACACAGCAGCTCGTTATTGTCGCCTCCCCCAGAGCTTAATTTCACTGAAGGAATGAATGGCTTTCACTTCCACTACATAATTTTAGTTATTTTTTGCCACATTCTACACCCACATTTGTCGTGCCCTTATATGCTCTTCTGGTAAACTGTTTAACATTAATTTTTTTGTGGAGTTCATTAGCAGGATACTCGTTGTTGCTTCGATTATTCAAACGATTTTTTATTTCGGGTTGTCTTGTTTAAAGTTCAGGGCTTAAATAAGATTAAATACAAAAAACTTGGAAGGTTCTCGTAGAAATTTATATCCAGGTGATAAAAAAAAACAATTTAAATTGCTTTTAAGGTTAAACTTAAATGCGCTGGAATCCAAAATTGTGGAGACTTTTTAATTACTACGCCGTCCGAAAAATTTATGAAAGGCGTTACAACTGAAGCAGATGCCATACATCTACAAAGGCGAACCAAGTAGTATTTCATTTTTGGTTTTCTTTTTAAATGTAAGTAGAAAATTTCTTTTTAGCAGCCGGCATAGAGAACATATGCACAAGAACAACACCACAAAGCACACAAAAATCGCGTAACATTTGCAAAATATTCAGCCCTAAAAGTTAGAAGAGGTCTGTAATAAGTACTCTTAAGTATGTAAATAATTTTTTTTAATCATTTGATTTTTCTACAACTAGCAAAAACTTCAACCTTTAACCTTTTTAAAATTAAAGATTGCGTATGAAATCTTCATAAAAGTATTTTTTATAAACAAATATTAACTTGACATTATTTCAATTTTCATGATCTTCACACAAATTTCTATCATACTAATAATATTACATTCACGTCATTTAAAATGTCAGATAGATACTAACAAATTTAGATTTTTTGTAAGAAGATGCTGTTCATTCACAAATTCACTTTTATATACAAAAATGTACATACACAAATGTACATGTATGTATGCATATATCTGAATATTCATAAAGAAAAAATTTCAAAGAAACAAATTACTCTTCAGCTGAGACAAATAAGAAAAATTCATCTTTAATAATTGTTAAAAGCAATCTGTTGATTGTAAAGACAAATCACAAGATGCTAAAAAGGAAATAGAGAAAAATTAGCAAAAGTAAAGACAGCAAACATCAAATCATTTCTATCACTGTCAGTTAGTTAGCAGAATATACACAAAGAAAAAAAAGAAAGAAAGAGAGGGAGTGAGGAGGAGGAAAGAGAGAGAGAGATGTATTCAAACAGACATACAGACAGACAGGCGGTTATGTTTGATATGTGTTGCTGTCAAAGAATTCTTTTTCGTTTTCAAAAACCATGTTGCTTGTTTGCTAAGGCTTAATTAGTGACGCACGTACATTTAAAACTGAAGAGGGTGTCTCACAAGGATTTATTTTTCGCTTTTCAACTTATCACTTTTACTGCTAGAAAACAGAAATTTACATACAGACACTGAGTAACAAAGGAAGTGTGAACAGTATGAAAATACGTTTTGAGATAAGACTATGTTATATTAAGCTCATATTTTTCGGAACTATTTTTATTTAGAATAAACTTGAAACATACATCCCATATAAGTCGCGCGAGTTGTCTAATAATTTTGTGTGTAACTGTTAAAACACGTAACTAACCTAACGAAATGAATGAATGAATGAGTGTGTGTAAATTTTTTATAAAAATGAAATAGATTAATTGGTGTCTTGTTAAGTACAACAAACCAACAAAGACTTACATATACTATGTATGTATATCAACAACAGTTCACACATACACACATGTGCACACATGCGCAAACATGCACAGACTCACACAAATGTAACTGGCAAATGGAATTGATTTTGTGTTTTAAGTAAACATGCAACATTAACAACAACAACATCAGCAATAATTGTAGGAATCATAGAAGAGTATCAACGAGTACATCACACTCTTAAATATGAACATCTTAAAGGCGTCAAAAAATTTTATACTTTTTTAAATCAAAACTCACATCAACACATTTCAGTTTTCATCCATGCAAAGAGCCACAATGCTGCAGAATTCTTCCCTGTCTCCCTTCCACCTTTTACGGGCTGTTTCTGTTGTTGCTGTTAATGCAGGAAGATTAATTCATATCAGTACCGTATGAATATTTATCTTAACTTAAAATGTTTGTTTATCCATAAAAATGTATGAGTGTCAGTATGCACAGCACAGACACGCCAAACACAAAATGTTACTTTTACACCAGAGACAACTGGTAAGATATGAAAACATTTTTGTTAGAAAATGAATGACTGATGGAAGCATTTTCTGTTTTGATTTATACTTATTCCACAAATAAATAATCGTACTGACTAATGCATCTTGGTATTGATAAAAAATATTTCAAGTGCGTAAGGCTTGAAATATTACAATTTGTTTAACAAGGATCTGTGTTTATAACATGTACGCAAATAATTTAATGTTGAAATTTTTGTTTGTATAATTTATATTTTCCTTAATCATTAAAGCTCCAAAATGGTCAGTCAGTGTCTCGCAATTTATTTATTATTAAATTTTTTACTCGAATTCCATTAAATTGGCTGCAGAAAGAGAAATAGTTTTAGAAATGGAAGCATTTAATTATTAATCATACGCTCCCGTTGACACGCGAAATACAAAACTTTAAAATTATCGAAGAAGAATGAGGTGATTTCCTTGATTTTTGTATTACAAATTGATGCATAAGATGTTCGCCTTTTGTGAGTTTTCCAAAGTATAAGTATTTCAAATAAATTATAAATAAATTTCTTAGCACACAAAATAAATTTACATATGTACATATAAGCAATAAATTTGTACATTTGTGGTTACATCTTTTTATTTTACTTTCTAACAAAATTGTTTTTTTTATTTACTTTAAACTAGTACCTCTAAAAATGAAAGCTTAAGAAGTTTAATAATTTGCACGAAGTTACGACAGACAAATTTAGAAAATTCGCAAACATTTTATTAAAACTTCATTACTTTTTTGAAAAATTGTAGCAACTATGGAAATCAGTCCTTCCAATCAAAAATTGTATTCAGAGTTTTCTTTTTTACAAGAATTTAAAAACATGTTAAATTAGTCCATGAATTTTTGGTAAACCTTTTGGAATGTTAACAATACCAGAAAAATAATTGTTATCAAGTGAAAAATAAATAACATTTTACAATTGAAAGATTATATAACTTGTACACATTTACACATTTCTGTATTTCTTTTTTTTTTCATTGTTTTGTTAGAAACTAGTATGGGATATAAACCATTTCAAGAATATCATGTGTGTATGGATATGTTTTTGAAAACCATAAAGTATATAAATGCATAGAAATGTATGTATATATGTATACAAATATAATGAACTTTTCCTTTTTTATTGTGTGTTTGTCTCTCTAATATTTATTGAATGGTAACCAATTCATACATCTATTCAGCCATACTTTTACAAACTATGTAGATGAACGTATTGATCTAAAAAATTTATATAAATACTCAAACACACATATTAATACACAACTATATTTACACATATGACGACAAAATAGAAAACATAACAAGCATTCATGGTCCTTTGAGCCAACAAAGCCATCCAAAACCATCAACAAATCCAATTACTTTTCATTTTAACGAAGGACATAAAACTAATAACAATTGAAAACATATACGAAATACAACAACAACAACAGCAACGAGAGTAGTCCCAAATATTCATACAAAATGAACACACACACATATATATATATAAGCGAAGTAACATTCATACGTGTGTTCAAATACTTGTACATTATATACTTACAAGCATCACTTATCCTTGCTGACAATAGAATGAAAAAGTTTTCGTACAGACCAGCATAAGATAATTAATTAAGAATATATATGTAAATTGAAAGGAGTAAAAATTTATTGAGCTTAATTAATTGTCCTTCTAAGGAGAAAGAGCAAAATGTGTACCACGGAAAAAGGATTTTTCACTTCGTTATCATACCTTTCACTACTTGCATTCTTATACAAGTTTGTCATTTCATTTCCAGTTTCTACAATATTTATTTTCAAACTTTTTAGGTAAAACAGTTGATTTAGCGACGTTTCTTTGGTCGTAGGAAAAATATCGAATAATCGAAAAATAGACTTTGCAGAATCACAAAATCTAGAGAGCACAAAATATTACAATTAAAAAAAGCAAATATGTTAGTATATAAATAACTTGCATTAGTTTAAATATATCACTCATACCCAGCGCCCTCCTTCTTCAGAATTGTAGCAAAATTTTCGGCGAAAAACAAATTTAATGCAGTCGCACCGCAACACTGCTCTCAAAACTAATAAAATAAAAGTTTTAAGAAAAATATATTAAGCCTTCTAATTTCCACCATCTCTTCCCTCTTACTATTCCAATTATGTGTTTCGATTCGAAAGAAAATATTTTCAAAACAGAATGCAAAAGCTGTACAAATTCGAATGATTTCCGTTTCGAATCGAAATACATAAATAACCCCTGGAGGCGCCTCTTCTGTTAAAAAAAATATTCTCAATTTCTTGCGCGCGCGCGTACATATTTTGCTTTTGTGATGTCAACACACGTACACTGCGTGTTCTGTATATCAGGTGTATGTGTTTGAGCACTACTGACTCTAATTAAATAAAAAAAATTCCTGAAAGTAGTCAAAAGTCTACAACTTTAAAAAACTTCGCCTTCTCTTGAAAAAATCATAGAAAACTTTTTCCAAAATCGTCATTTTAACTTGTTTCAAGTAAATAAAAAAAAATTCCAAAGCTAATTAATATTTATACATAATTAGTTGAACTCTTTCAGGTTTAATTTGAAAGCTCAACTTCAAATTAAACTTTCAGATATTTAAGAGATTTTTATTTATTTTTATTACGAAAGTAATACTGGAATATTCATTCATCAGACTAGATCAGTACTGATTTTGAATATAACCTATTTATCCGTTTTATTTAACAAAATTACTTCTATTCAGTTTTACAAGTTAAATAAATTTCGTTAAGTAAGAAGTTCCCATCTCTGATTACTAATTATTCAATATATCAATACTCTCTTGTTTTTCCAGTGTCATTGACTGCTGAGATCAAGCTATTTTTTATTTATGTTTACTTGATTTTTGTATGTATTTTGTAGTTGACTTTCTTAAGCTATAAACACATTCAAGACAGCAGGCTACACGTCTAAGCTTTTTTTTGATTTTTTTAAATTCGATGAAGTAATAAATTGACAAAGAATCTCTTATATCGCAAAAATAGCTAAAAATTGCGAAAAATTGGAAAATTTTTAAATAACTGCAAAGTAAGAGTAGCATGGACAACAACCTGCAGCCTTGCAGTCGTGAATATTATCATTTTCATATACACACATCTATTCTATTTGTGACAGGTTGTAGTCGATACCCTGCTGTCGTAAATGTTTTTATTTATAGCTTTAGTCTTCAACCAAATTAAAAAAATAAAACGAAAATAAATTGATCAAGTCCTTTTTGAACTTGAGCCAAACAACACCGTTCAACTTAATACGAAAACTTTAATAAAAGGACCTCCTCATATTTAAATCACAACAAATTAAAAGACACATTAACCGAACTGATTCATTCGGTGTTTTATAGATGTATACCTATTTTCATGTTTTAACATATATTTCTAAAATTTTTTAATAAAACACTTTACTTTTTATGAAAAGTTCTCTGGATTTTATCTATTTAAGTATCTCAATATTCTTTATGTAAATTTGCTGAAACTGAATTATTGTTTTCGAAAGAACTTGCCACACTCTGTTCGTTCCGGATTTTTTTATGCGACCTAAAATTGTTAAAAGAAACGATTAAACGCTAATTGCGTAATGACGAAACACTATCATCATAATCACTATTCTGAATTGCATGAAATGGAAATTTAGGAGGTAAAAATGTAATTTATATAATAACGCAGACTGAAGGAGCAACTAAATCCTTTTTATATAAAATTCAAAAAATCGATTGAATCCATTTTATTTATTTATATTTAAATGTTTTAATATTAGGGGTTCTTATTTAACAATTTAAAAAAAATCTTGAAAGCCTGCCGTCTAGAAGCCGTTTTTTATGCTTTTATTGGAAAGGATATAAAAACTTCCAGATTGGTATATTGGTCCCTTTAATAAATTTATTTTTGTAGTCGGTTTTTGTTTCACTAATACATTATTTCACTCGTGCATTAAAAATGTGTATTTGTTAGTTGATATTGTTTTTATTCCTATTAATAGAAATTATCAATAATAGAAAAACAAAATTCTTTTTTTAATCCAAAAATTTAATTTTGTAAATCGGTTTTGCTAGAACACAACGAATCTCGTTAACTTTTTCTTTTTTGCGAAAATTGTGAGCAATCAGAAAAAGAAAAATTATTTACGCCAAATTCCCCACAGAATAAAGAATTTTTATTAAGAAAATAGTCCAACTAATTTTCTTATACTGCCAGAGGTTTATAATTCCTTATAAAAGCATATCCATATGTATTAGGGTGGTCGATTATTCAATATTTTCCAGAAACCGGGTTTCAAATACATAGTTCGAATATTTGAAATTTTCGACAAACACGGTTACGGTTTTTGAAATTCAGGAAAAATCGTTTAACCGGTTTTTTTGTGAAAAAAATTATAATACAAAAGTTTTGATTTTAATTTGCTTTATTAAAAAAAGGGTTAACATGTAAATTAATGTAAATTCTATAAAATAATATAAAAATTAATAACTAAACATAAAAATTAACTTCATATCGTCATCCTAAATTCAAACGGATGTAACACACATCCATTCGAAAAAGAGTTTTTGATTGATCAAAAACGGACTCTTTATTAAAGAAATTTAAACGAGAGTAAATTCAAGTGCTTGTATTTTTTAATGCAAAAAGGTGTAAATATGAAACCACATTTTGATCGGAGCTGAAAAAAAGGAAAAATTTTCAAAATTGAAATAATTAAGCAAAATCTTTTTTCAAGATTTTGCTTCCAAATCGAGTGTTTAGAACTCGAGAAATTTTGTACGCGTTTTTTAGTACAAAATAAACGGTATTCGGCAAAAAATCGTGGTACCCCTATTGCCATGATATGATATGAGACCATTTGATATTTTGTAGCAACACAAAGTCAGTAGCTAAAGTTACACCATCAACAAAAGCATTAGAATAAGCAACAGCTCCGATAAGTAGCATTTGAACAACAACACCACTAACAGCAAATAATCGAAAAGAAGAAAGCAACAAGAAAGAAAAGAGTGACAATGATGAGTACCTGGCATACTCCTCATTGTCAACCATTTGTGATGTGTGTATTTGAGCAATTATGTATGTTTGTGTCTACGGTAATTGTCGTAGCAACAAGGATAGGCAGCAACAACAGTAATGCAACTAAGCTAACACACATTACAACATCAACAACTCTTTTTCGATGGCCGGAAGAGACATGAATGAATGAATGAATAACTGAATGGCCATAGAATATGAGATGAGCTTTTCCAAAGAATAAAAAAGTTTCAAAACAATAACAACGCAAAACTTGGAATTTTTGAAGAAAAGTGAAAGAAAGGACTGCAGCCAATCAAACCGTTTTACTTTGATGCAAAAGCTCAACTTTTTTAATTGGTGTACAAAAGTAACGTGTAGCCATAGATCTTTCCAAGGAATGGTGTACTTCTGTCAAAGGTTACTGTATTTAGCGTTGGTGACGATTTCTCACAGCTCATGAAAATTTTTTCTAATGGATCTTACTACACGAGTACGAAAGAAGGTCTCTTACAATATTTTTTTAAGAACTTTCAATGTAAAACTTCCAATTTTGTCTATTGCTTAGCACAGATATCCCTGATAAGCTTAATTAAGATCTTGCTAAAATACAGAAGTACGATGAAAGATGTTGCTTAGTTTGTAGTTATGAGTGCATTTTGATGTTCTGGGCATAAAAGCTGAGTGAGAAGTGTAATGAACTAAATACCTTTTCAAGTCTCGTAACAACCAAACAAGCTCATCAGTTTTTTACGAGTTGGTTTTGTTACGTATGTCCGCCTATGTGCGACTAAAAGCAACATAATAAAACTTTGTTACAGCTACTTGGCGCAAGCAGAGTGTACATCTCTATTGATTCTCTGCACCAGTAGTCATTCAATATATCCTTGGGGAAAAATACCTTTTTAGACTTACACAATACGACTGCCAAAATTTCTTAACAAAGAGAGCAGAACACAATAGATTTTCTTTTACAAGTAAGTTGAAATTCCAATTGGACGTTTCATTTTCAATAGTCCGCCATTTCAGCTGTTCTCATGACGCAACCTGTAACTACCTGACAAATGACAAGTAAAATATACGGCATTAACAAAAATGGAAGGATATGATTGAACAATGCTTTCGAATCATCAAAATTCACTAAAAAAGGATTAAAATTCCGTGTTCACAAGTTGGCAAAACTAAAAATGTTTTGGGTCGTCGTGAAGCCCCTTCTTGGTCAGCACTTTTAAGCTAGAACAACTGAAAAAATGGCTGTTGTAGCCCATCATTGTGTTGAGGAAAACTTATTTTGGTCCATTTCTCTCCGATCTTTGGAATCGGGTATTCCACAAACGACATTACATCATGTTTTGCATAAGGCTTGTAAAGTTCAGTCAACACAAAAACTTATGATACCATTTCTCTTTCGCATGAAAAGTTTTCTGGACGTGTAATTTCTCTCGAAGAAACTATCTCAATTGGCCTCCGAGACCTTGTAATCTAACACCTTTAGAATTTCTTCTTCGGAGCTTCCTGAAAGGCAAGATCTATGCTAATGGTCCACAGTCGAATCAAAACCTCAAAAGTTGCATACGTGGAAATGTCTTGTCTTCGAAAAAAAATAAATAAATTGATGTACGATACCAAAACGTTTACATTCCCCAGACTTGGGTTGGAATGTTTTCAGGGACCTTGATCCTGATACCCGTTTTCTTCAGAATAGTAATATTGCTTGTGCATTTGGTGCATTTGGTTGACTGATTTCACTCCTTCGCCGTGTATGAATAAAGAGTGCATGGACAGCAACTTGAAGTTGTTTTAAACAGAATATAGAATGAGTAGATGGAAATGCATGTGTGAAATTCATTCATTCTCTTATTGACAATGGGTACACTGCTGTTGCTGTTGCTGTAGTTGTTGCTAGTGATGATGATGAGCTTAGAACGCTTAAAAAGCACGTTTGTCTATGTTGAAGAGCAATTGTTATTTGCTGTTCTATGCATGAATTTAAATATGAATGTCTGTCTGCCTGTTTGCTTGTTTGCCTGTTTGCCTGTTTATTGGTTTATTCTAATGTGTGTCTGCCTGCCTAAAGACAAAAGAAACAGAAACAGAACAGCAACAGGAACATTTTATGATGCTGCGTTTCCTACTACATACTCCAAGCGCTCTTCATGCAGTACCACCAATATATACTCATATGACTTGTTTGAATTTATTTGTTATCATTTTTTTTGTGAGAGTGCAAGCGAGTGTGTTCACGTACTTTAACATGCAGAAGATTTTTTCACAATGGTTCTTATTGGAGAAGCAAATGTTAGAGGAAGTATATTGCTGTTTCTATGTAGCAAAATGCATAACGAAGAAAACATTAGGGTGGGTATTTTGTCACAAACCAAGTGCATTCTTGAATTTATTTGATACACTCTCTTCACAACAACGCGTCAGGTGATGTTAATAACAAATAACTCGTGAGTGTCCCCATCATCGCTGTCATCATCAACCCTTCCATCAATTATTTAGTGTGTTTCCTGTATTATTTTTTATATGTTCTCTGTTGCATTGACTGATGTTTGATGGCAACATAATTCCATCCTGTTGCCTGTGTCTGCTTGCAACATATAAATAAAATTTGCTTACCCCATTTTATTTTCCCCATCATCATCATCTTCATCATACGAGTACGATGATGAACATATACTATTGTGCATCCTTTTGAGCAGGTCTATCTGTCTGGCTGGTTGTTTCAGGTTTTTTATTTTCTTTCCATTTTTTTCAGCATAACGATCAAGTGGTTTGGGTGCTCTACAACACAGTCAAGTTCGTCTCTCTGTCTGTCCATTTATCTATTCAACTGTGTGCTATAAACACTCTTGTCCAGTTGGATGTGAACAGCTTGCTTGTTTTAATATTAAGACTTCATCTAAAATATTCAGTCAAAAATTTAAATGTTTAATATTATTACAATTGATACGCGACTAATTCCTCAACAAGTTTAATATTATTTCTAAAAATATTTTGCTGTGCTGGTGCTGGGAAAAATACACACTCTGTTTCAATTTGAACAGCTGTTTGATCTTTAACAATCCTGATAAGTTCTACTTCAACTAACTCGAGTGTAGTCGCAATTTTATTCTAATATGAAGGGTTAATTTTTTATGTTTTTATATTTTGTAATCATCATTTTTATTATAATTTTACTATGCATTTCATTCATTTTTTCACTCATTCAGTACTTCTTTTTCCATCGTTTTGTTTTTAACCTTCTCTAGACATTCTTTTTGTTTTTATTTCCTCTTCCTGGCGTTTTTATTCAAATTCAAATTGTATTTTTCCGGCTTGAGTAGCTCAAGATGAAAATTTTCCACAGTTTTTTATTTTTATTTTTATAGTGGAAACTGCTACTGTGTCATCATGACGTTCATGGGGATAACGACGTTGAGTGCTGTTGTTCGTAAATGAAAAAGAACACTTGTATGTAGTGGTATGCGTTTTTTATCCTTTTTATATTCTTTTTTATTTATGTAGTGTGGCGCACGTGTCTAGCTAGAAGCCAACTTCCTTTTGTGCTAAAATTATTGTTTTAGAGTTGCACGATACACAAACATCTTACTTGAAAAATTTATAGGAACTACGCATTTGCCAACAACAATAACAACAACCACTACAAAATATTCCACATATTTTTGCAACATTAGTATCAACAATGGCCTCTAGTCATTTAAATCGTCAGTGGTTTCTCCCGCTTTGCTGTTTTGAACGTTTTTTCTGTCATTGTTGTTGATGTTGTTGATGTTGTCGTTGGACCCTTTCCTATTAATATAGTCAACACGGTTATTGTAGTTGCTGTTGTTGCTGCACATGTAGTGTTTTCTTTTTTTCCTTTTCGTGCAATTGTTTCAAAATTAATTAAAATGCATCACAGCCTTTAAAATGTTCAAGAACACGCAGCAACAAAATACAACAAAGAAAATATTAAAAGAATTTTTTGTTGCACTTTCATTGCAGCTACGCATTTCAAGTACAGTGTTTTTAGAGAACAATCGCAACAACGACAACGAATGAATCAGAACCGGTGATTTGGGGGACTTATAAACCTTAGCGGGTACCTCGGTAATATGCCACTCAGGTTAAAGACAAACCTACGAGCAAACCCATACACATAATTTGTTTACAGGCTTGTGTCCGTCCTGAGCGAATGAACGTGTACGACCCAAGTCGTATGTCTAGACTGAGATAATTGTCTGAACTAAAAATGACGTACAGGATGGAAGTGTAACATGGATTCTCCCCTTCAGCGTATTCAGAGCTGTTTAAACCACCTTCTTCAATTTTAAAGACAAATTTTATTTCACGTTAGAAGTGATTCTGTGCAACAAGGTTTCTAAGCAGGATAATGAAAGGATATTGGCGTTGAATATCCAAGGTATTTGTCACCTCGGGCATCCATGTCGCTGAATCTCAAGAAAATTCAAAATAAGTTTTACAAAATACGTTTGATGTTTCCACTTGATATCATACTAAATGTAAATACGGGTACATAAACGTGGTTAAAAACTTAAATAACACAAAAAGTTCTACAAGTCTTTGCCAACTATTGAATATCTAACAACGTTTTTTTTACAACTACAACACGTACGACAGTTTAAACGTTTCTCTATAAAACAGAAAAGACAAAGCGCAACAAACTTTTGCCACGTTCGCAGCACTTCAGATTTTTGCTGCAGCCACTTTCATTTCTAATAAAGATGAGGATGTAGCTCCTCTAAAGCAAACACTGAAATCAACACTCTCTACGATATCGGCTACAGTTAAAAAAAATGGACACGCTTTAGTGCACATTACCATTATAAAGTTTGTTTTCTTTTTTGTTAACAAAACCGCAATGACATTGGAAAGCTATGCAGCGTCACTTTTATTATCCTCTTGCAAAACAAGCCAACAAGCAACCAAACGGAACTTGCAACTTCAAAAACGCCGTATCTCTACTCAAAATGCGCAACGCATAGAAAGTATTGTGCACAATAAAATACTTTTAAAAAAATAACATCCTTAGTTGCAACACAATAAAAAACTTTAAATACTCGTAGTTCTCAATACAACAGGACGGTTACACTTAAAAACTACAAACATGCAAGCAAAATTAAATTTATTAAATATTTGAATTGTTTAAAGGGAAATTGATTAAAGTAAAAAACTAGACAATAAAGAGATTTTAATTTTATCAAAATTTTACGTAACAGGATACTTTGCAGAGAATCAAAATATGCTGGCTGAATCTATGACCGTAAGATTTGCTGTATTCAAAATACGGAGAAGAGCGCATAAAAGACTATATCGTCATATGAAACGTAAAACCATGTAAGTAGCGAAAATTTCAAAATAGTTTTTTTTATTGAATATTATGTACCATGTAAATATGCACGTTCCTACAAACTATAATATTTTGTCAAAATGTATGTTAGTATTTTGAAGAAATTTTTTTTTGTCAGGTTGCTTACTTAAATATTTTATTAAGCTTCTTCCCTCTCCTTTAAAATAGAAGAAAGTGTTGTTACATGGTTCTGCGTTTTATATGACAGATATGTGACTTTGCTAAAAAAGGGTTTCAAAGCAACATTCAACACTCCCAATTCATAACAGATGTCCATAATCATAGACATTGAGCGATGGGTCTTACGGCCACGTACAAGACTGTCCTTCTTAGCGAAAAGATACTCTGAGAAAAGGGTGTTGAAATGGCAAAAGGGATCACAATTGGGGAGGGAATTCGTGAAGTGTTCGTGAGAACTCATTCAAGGTGAGGAATTCATCCACGTTTTTCTTTCGATAACTTCTGCCCAATCTGGAACATGTCAATATTCAAAAGTTCTTTTTTCAGTGGAATGCTGCGAAATGTAAATGTTCCACGAGATACTTTTTAAAACTGACCTTTAGAGTTCCTGTCCATACTCAGGGTACAATTTTATTTTAAATTTACCTTTCTTGCATTATGAAAAAAGGATTTATTCCCTGAACAATGCACGTGATTTTTTCAAATTCACTTTTGCAAATACCAAACTCAAGTGCGCTGTATGAACTCGAGAATTTGCTTTCGCGCATTTTTGTTTTATTTATTCTTGTGTTGATATTTTTTTGGAAGATCATTTTTTTATTTGTTTATTTTTATTATTAATAATGCACAGCAGCTTGGAAAATAAAGAAACGAAATTGCAATTATGTGACTGGGCCATGGAGAGTTGTTGCAAATGTACCAAACATGTCGTAAAAATAAATTTTATTAGAGAAAAACTTCAATACTACTCGCAACATCATAAAAAATATACTAAAATTATGTCTTTTCTACATTTTGTCATAATCGAGCCTATTCTGTAAATCACAAAAGTTTAAATCATATGATTTCAAAAAGTAATTGTCACCTATTGCTGTTTTTTTTTTTGTTTTTTTTTGTGTTTGGCATTTACGATAAAAATTTTTATTCGATCCTCGAGTGCTATAATTCGTTTGGAAATCATGTGAGTTGAACGTTTGTGATTTACAGAACAGGCCCAAATAAAGTATAACATAAAATATACAACAGTTAAGAGGGTTAAGAAAAAAAAAGGATTTCTATAATGTATAAATAAAAAAATTATTGAAGCATATAAGAACAACCCAAAACAATAATGCCAACAACAAAAACATTTTGAAGGACCATGTGTAATTCTTATAAGCAATCACATATTCCATTTAAACATTAAAGGAATTAATAAAAATTACATTTTTTCAAAACATTTATTTTGATCCTTAAAATTTAAAATACGAGAAAATATTTAGTTTTTAAGAAGTTATTTGCTTAATTTATTTAAATAAACTACAAAAAATACTGCAGACTACTACTTTGATACTCTTTTTAATCGCACATGAATTTGTGTGCACGCTGACAATTTATGCAGACAATTTTAAAATATTTAATTTCTTTTACCAAAATTTGCTTTAAGTGACTGATTTTTTCTTTTCTATACGTAACGAACAAAATAAAATTGTCAACTCAATTTAGAATATTTTCTTTTTCCAGTAAAGCTAAGACAGTAGCCAACAGTTTATTATTATCACAGTAACAGTCACTTTCCTTTTATCCTAATTTTTTTCTGGAAGGAGTAAAAGGATGTATGTGTATGAGTTTTTGCACTCTAAATACAAAAAACAAAATATAAAAATAAAAAAATACTAAGTTTATATTAAAGCCTTTGGCATTTTATTTCAGTTTGAGAATGTTAACACACTTCATTGCTTGTTTGGAAGCAAACGAAGATATATTTTCTATAAACATGTTGTTCTTTTGTGTTTAAATAAATTAAGTAAAATATAATGGGAATATATGGAGAGGGCAAAGAAACTTCGAGTAAAGCATATGATTACTTAATGCCACATAAATTTTCCTAAATATGTGCAAGTAGCATGTTCCATTGGCCAGTTATTATACTTATTTTAGATGGAAATACATACTTTTTGTCTACGTTGTTCTTCAAGTACACTGTTAAAAATAAATGAAATAACTAACAACACAGAGCGAAGAATATATGAATATTATCTACCAGGCTAATAACGTAATGGAGAACTTAGTATCTTAATCATAGTCCTGTTTATTTAAAAATTATTCTGTCCTCCTTCTCGGTTATTTAAAATTCAATAATTTTTAACACTTGATTAATTTTAAATTTGTCTACGATATCTTGAAACAATCACACTGAAAAAAATATATAGATATACGTATATGAACTGGCGCCTAACAGTTCATAACACAAATAGAAATCCGCTACAAGAATACTTTTATAAATTTCTAGCAATGTAAAGAATGTTACTTTTAATTTGTGTACGTGGACTGTGTACAAATCAAATAACTCGCAAATTGCTGCATGAATAGTAGTATGTCGTGTGGTTTTACAAGAGTTATGTTAATATTGCTGATAAATTTTAGAAAAGGTTTTCTTGCAATGCATCAATCAACACATCATTCATTGTTTTATTATTGTACAACCACAATTGCTCTGACGAAATACGATTTATACGATTTAGTACGAATTGATCAAATGTTTGGCTTGGTAAAAGTATAAACCGCCTGTGCGTGGATGTGGGAGTGTGTTGAATGGCTTTCAACATTTTTTATCTTCAGACGAAACTCATATCCGAATGTGTATCTTTCGGAGTGCGTGTGATTTGGCATTAGTAGCAACTTCCCATACTTCCCATTCAAACAAAAATTCAAAAACGAGAAAAAATATTCGAAAACTTTTTGCTCGTGTAAAGATGTTTTGAATCTTTAGCAACTTGTTGGTCATACTTAATAATTTTTTATTGAAAATACGCAAACAAAAAAAACTTTATAATACGAGAACAGAATAGAACAGCCACTGATGCCGCTATATGGCATGGATGTTTTATGGTCAGTATTCTATGTTTTTCGTGTGGTTGACCGACCAACTTTAAAAGCATCCCTGGAGCAAAGAAAAATAAAATGGCACAGCTGCACCTCACATCACAAAAAGTTTACCAGGCAGCAGAACTGACATAAAGTGTACAAGTTCACAATACACACATGTTAAATTTAGTTAGTATTTATATCTTCTTTATTTTTCTTCTTCTATAAGGCCTTCTCAATGACTGAAGGCGTTATGATTTTTTTATGGATTATTCCAACAGCACAGAAAGTGCGCATATCGTCAGCTGAAATCCACAACCCCATAACTAACATTTTTAATATTTTTCAGTAAAAACAAAATATGTATGTTGAAAAATAAATAAAATTTTTCTCGGTTTAAATAATGAGTAATTGTCCTCCTTCAATGTTGCCACAAAATTAGGAAAGGAATCTAGGTGACTATTTCCAAGAAGCAAGTATATAGTTACGTGATTTTGTTTTATATAATAATTGCACTTGTAGTTACGTACTTTCGGTTTTCGCTTATAAAATGTCTAATATTTATTATACGAGAGTAAAAATTGGTGGAGGCATCGATGTTGATGATATGCATTATAATAAATCAAAAACCCATTTTTTCTCATTTTTTGTTAGTTACGTGGTTTTGGATTTTAGCTAACGATATAAATGTTACTGGTTTGATGATTGTTTATTAAATTTCAAATTAAGTTCTTGCTGACTTAAACAAATTACAGAAAACTATAACTAAAAATGTTAAGGAATTTCTTATAGAGAGAATGATATTCATGTTCAAATTTAAATAAATTTTAATGTTTTTGATGAGTTTTATTAATAAAGCAACAAAAGCTCTAAACTGCTTGGAAACTTTTACAAAATTATTAAATTCAAGCTGAACCACAAAGTTTGTGGCTGAACTGTTGTAAAACTGTTGTCAGCTGTTGAGACCAACAGTTACGTCTTAGAAACGGCTTGATAAATAATTGGATAATGAACAGCAGAAAAGAAATAAAAGTGCTGCAAAAGAAATAATTTAAATTTGATAAATTAATTAGTTTGGCTTCTACTACAAATTATGGACAACACAGAATTCGCAATGGAGTTTTTCTTGGCAGGAATTTTCCATTTTTATTTTAAAATTGCTTCACAAATTTAATAAAATTAATAAAAATGCACAGCAAAATACTCCAATAAAATAATAAACCTGCGCCGATAGTATTTATATTTCAATGTGAAGCCGCCACTGTTTTCAAAAAATCTTTAAAACTTATATTGAACTAAATATATATTTCAAATAAATAAACACTGTAATAAGCCCTACGTATATTTAATGAAATTAGTATTTTAATTTTACTTCTTTATTTTCGTTACTTTATCGCATTTGCAGTCACCACCCAATAAAACGGCGTTACATTAGAACATAAAAGCGCATAACTCTCTTGATCAGCTGTGGAGCTAAACACAACATGTTGACTAAATTATGACGGAAAAAATGGCAGCAAATACTCGACTGTTGTGTGGAGCGGAACTACATACTCCTTTCTGCGTTTCTAAAACAAACGCTCAACGGTTGTGCAACAGTTATGTCTTATGAACGCGACCAATATAATCGCGTATGCAGATAATCTGATAACCAGCATACTGTTAAAAACCTGAGTATATTCTAAATATATTTTTTTCATTCATTTTATAAAAATTGACTGCCTGTTTTTGAAAATTAAATAAAAATTTTCGTTTGAAAATTTATGTATATTGTAACAGCCAAAAAATGCATACATGCAATTGCAAGAGAATTCGCCTTGCCAAATATCATTCTTAGATGCCAAATAAACTGTTCAAGACTAATTTGAAATCAGAAAAATATACCGAAATGTATATTTTGACTATAATAGATGACAAAACACAATGAGTCAGCTGAGCTGTCGAGTTCACCTGGTTTGAATTCACCTTGGAAACACCAATAGAGAATATCAAAAATGTTTTTGTGTTCAAAATAAAATTGCAACTAAGGCGAATTCATTTTACAGGTGATGTTAATATTACAACAAGCGCCACATTGTTGAAATTTGATAACCGCAGAAACACACAAATAAAAGTATACAACTACTGAGGCGAAATAGTCAAATGTATTTTCAACACCACCTTCAAAATGAATTCGCGTTGCTCCTAAACGAAAATTTTAATTTTATTTTCAAAAAATACATACATACATACATATATATTTCTGTGCTACACCATCAGTATCAGCTCTAAAGTTAATTCTAACATCTGATGGTTCATCATTTATACCTTTATACCTAATTTCTAAGCTCAAAATGGATACATTAGCTGAGTGTGGATAGTGATTTCAATTGCGATAAACCTCACTACATGTTCATTATCATTTTCTTTACATGGTATTTTGTAATGTATCTAAAAAAAAGACAAAATATAAATCTTAACTTCACTCAAATTAAATTTTTCGCCAATTTCTAAAACTTGTTCTTTATTCTTTATACTGTTTCAAATATCGTATAACGTAAACGTATAAAAAAAGGGATTACAAGTAAATGGCACAGTTCAAAAATTAAGATTCCAAAAAGCTGTATTGTTTAGTTCCCATCAAAAGTATTACACGGCATAAATGCCACTAAATGAAGGATTCTGATGAAAACGTCTGCAAAAAACAACAAACAACAGTAACAAGAAATAGAGAAATAGTAACACTAATGGTGTTTGTTATTGTTGTACTATAAAAAACAAAATATAAATTCATCTTCATGCTTTTGTTGTCTCAACTTGCTGCTGTTTTATAGCGAGAAAAGAAAAACTCTTGCATATCGTAAAAAACGGAGCGAAGAAGATTTTTTTGTAAATGTAAGCATTTTGTATCTTTATGCTCAAGATGTCAATGGAAACATCTAACATTTCCTTATAAGACTTTTACATTTATTGAAGAAAACAAAAGCGACCGAGACTTAAACAAAAACGTATTTAATTTCACTTTTGTCCTACGTGGCAATTTTACTCTTAAAGACACTTAAGTCATATTGTTTTTGACAAATAGACAGACAAATAAACAAACTATTCTATACAGGAAAACACAACAACCTGCCAGTCTTTTATGTATGAATAACATAGCAATAACAATAACAACAAGAATAAAAGAATTAAATAAATAAATTTAGAAAACGATCACCACCACAACCGTTTATTATTCAATGAGCAACAATTGGCATGCAACACGTGTCTCAAATCAGCAAGCCCGTAACATTGTATCAATGCTAATCTATCTTCTTCTCAGTCCATTTTTATCATAGTGCCCCATTCAAAATCAAAAATAAATCACCAACAGCAATTTGCAAAACGGGAAGTGTTGAGAAAAAAAATTTAATATTTTTTAGCTTTTAACAAGAAAATTTTGTATTTTTTGTCATCGTCTTTGTGAATGGTTGTTATTATTTTTGCCGTACGGTTTCCTGTCACGTGACGAAATTGTATGTTCTAACTGTGATTATACTGTGAGCTTTCTCTTTACATTCATGCATATCTACATGAAAAGTGGAACAACGAACAGATGAATTTGATTTGCAGGAATTTGAAAACTGTTTTCCGAAAATATTTGTAGCAAAAAAATTGGTTTGGATCTATTAGATCCTCAAAAACGTTTTAAAATTCCTTCCCGTAATAAATGTGAAGAGTTTAAAGTGTTTATCTGTTATAAAGTAATTGAAAATGTATTAAGAAAAGTAACGAGTCCAACCGAACGTTTGGATTCGGTATCGAAGTTCAGAAAATTTTCACCGAACACCGAGCTTTGCATAAATTTGTTGGACATGTTTCTATATCAGCAAAGATGCGCAAAAATTAAACACTGTAAATTACAAAAGTTATAATTTTGTCAAAGTAAAAGGTTTTTATGAGAGTTAACTTTTTTATTAACGCTGCAGTCACACCATCAAATTAGTTTTCAATTCTCATTCAATAATTTCACACATAATGTTTGTACAATACATACACAGCTGTGACGTAGGCTGATGTAGCAAGATGACATCAATTTAAAGTTAGAATGAAAAAACTGTAATCAGCTGTTTTCTTGACTGTAATTTGAAACACTCCATGGAATAAAAATGTGTAAGCAAATTCTCGTCAAATTGTAAAAGTGCTAGTGTATTGGTAAAAAAGTGAGAAAGAATTTAAAATTTGAAAGAAAATTTGATCGTGTGACTACCAAGTAAATTAAAAAATCGTAAGAATTAAAATTGTTTCTAATCAACAAAAAAATCGGTTTCGGGTTCGATCTGAAAAATCCACCGAAGTTGAGGAGTGGTCGGCAAAAGTGCGTGCGGTCGGATACTAAATTTAATTTTTCAAATATTACGGAGTTTTCCGGCCTAAGTGCACTCTTAAGTTGGAAAAACATTTAGAATTTCCAAAAAATGTTTATCGGATTCTTCATATTAAAAAATATAATTTAAAAAAACTCCAACTTCCAATGTCGCTGAATTAAAACTTTATTCCATATCTATTTGCAACTTTTATTTCTAAAATTTATTTTATTTGCCTGTCGTCTATGTATCTCTTCATAATAATACTTGTTACATCTAATAAAAGTAGCAAACAAATAATAAACGAAATTATATTCAACATCTATAGCAATTTTCTTTTAAATTGCCATACTTTAGTTTAAACGTTGCGAACTTGAAACAAAGAAAAAGTAAGTTTGCTCAACTTAAGTGAGGAAAAGTGAACAACAGCAATTTTTGTGTAAAAATTACATTTTATGCAGCAATTTAAAGTTTAAGTTTTTATTCCGTTTCGTTAAAAAACGTTTTTTTTTTCTTCTGATATTATTAACTTGCTGTTTTGTATTCTATTTTTTCACTCTCTTCATTTTTTTTGCTTAAGTCCTTCAGGATGTTCATATTTTCATATTCTTTTTTTGTTTCTCACTAACTACCATTAGAAGGAGTATATGGCATGGAAAATGCAAGGAAACATTTCATTAAGTTCATTTTTTTATTTTTTGTTAATGCTTCTTTCATTTTTTCATATCATATTCAATAGCACCTCCTGCTGCTACTTCTGCTACTGTGCCAGAAAGACTACAGCAGCAACAGCTACTGCTACCTTTACTTTATAAACTCGATAATTGCCTTTGTTAAGTACTTTTTGATGATGGAGCATATTTACTACAACAACTATTTATGATTGTTGGTGTGAGTGTGTTTGTTAAATCAGCAATAGTATAGAAAAAAATAACTAACTAAATACGTATGCCAAACTCAACTGAAACTTGCTTGCTAGAATGGCAGTTCGTTTCATTATTCTTTTTACCAAAGATGAACAAAAAAGTTATAACCAAAACTAAAATAACAGGTATCGCTATATCTTCCACCTTCAATTTATTATTTCATACCTTTTTTCAAAGTGGTAAATAAAGTTTTGAAAGACATACATAGATTCTAAAGACAAAGACAATACAAACTTAGTTATTATTTGCTTTGAAATTCAAAAATTAATGGAATTAACTTAGCAAATAAATTTTAAATAAATAAAACACAAGTAGTTTTATGCTTATTAACAGTGTTCAGAATTACTACTTAATTAGTTGTCTACAAATGACAACTTTTATCAGTCGTCACATTAGAAATAAAATCAGTATTTCAAATTTGAATACTATGGAAAAAAAACTGTAACGCGAATTTTAAATTTCCACTCCTATTGCAAAAAATGGTCAAAAATGGCCCAACTTCAGGAGGTCGTAAAAATTAAATTTGAACTAACTTTTCAAAACATGGTGAACTTTCATTTCCCATTAGTGTTGTTAAGGCTTGCAGCGATGACCCGAAATTTGTTGCACAGTGTAATTTGTATGAGAGTAAAAGAATTTTCGGATTTTGATTTTGTTTTCCATGAGGGTGGCGTTGGCTCAGGTAGTAAGCACGTTGACTACAAACCGAAGGACCTGGGTTCAAACCCAGTGTCAGACAGAGTCATGAAATAAAAATACCACGCATTTCTCTGATGTGCATTGGTGTGCCTTTGTGTCAGTTGTTGGCGGAAGGTTTCAGTGGCGAAGGCATGGTCACTGGTCATTGAACAGTACCAACTTCAGCTGATACTAATTCCAATGTAACATCAGAGCGCCCTCCTTCGTTGGTACTGAGTAGCACAATCAACGGCGAAGTAAAATAAAATTAATAAAAAAGAAGTGGCTACTAAACTAAAACACAGCTTCAAAACTCGTAATGTCCTCCTCGCCACCAGAGGCGGTGCAACACTGCTCTACGAATAAACGTGCAGAAAAAAAGCAGAGTTGTAAAGAACGAATGAAGCTTTCACCTCCTTTTATATCTATCACTATCCCTTTCCACTAGTTCCAGGACAATGCATTGCATGTGTAGGGGTCATCCCCTGAGTGCTGGACCAAGATAAAAAAAAATAAAAAATTGAATAAACAAATATACTATCTACAATATATCTAAAAATAATCAATTCTTACGATATTAGTTAAACAAATTCTGTGTGTGTGCTACTATAGTATTTACATAAATGCACTTTCATAATTATTCTGTGATGTTCCTGCTACTGGAAATTGCAAATGCGAATTACAATTTTAATAGTAATACGAAAAAATATTTCGAAATGATAAAAATGAATAATTATTGCATAGTCTTACGTAAGAAAGTTGGTGGTAGTGATGGATATTTAAACTGCACTTTATAATTTCATTCAAAGACATAACAGAACCACTGGTTACGTATACGTAATTCAAATATAAATATTATATCGCGTATGAGTTGAAATGAAACAAACTCGTTTAATGTTTTCATTTTCTTTGTATTTTATTTGATTTCACTGCGCAACTCGAGGGAATTTTATAATAATTTTGGTTGATTAAAAAATTTGGTTTAACCCTTAATTCTATAATTGAATATAAAAATATATAAACATAATGTGGAAAATGCGGGTGCAATATAACTAAACGCCAGTGGTCATATTTAAGTCAAGTTCATATCACAACAAAAGCAAAAATAGCCGTTTGGGATATGTGCACATTTATTCCGTGCCTCGCCTTCAAGGAGTCCCGTAGACTAGTAGATAGCGTACTAGACTATTAGTCGAGGGAACGCCAAAATGGCTTCGCGGTTTGTGTTTGTCCTTAAAATATATATATATATATATATATCTCAAGAATTTTTAATAATGATTCGTGATATGACAACAAAGTCTCAAGTGATGGTCGATAGTATAATTTGAAGGTTTTGGTGATATTTGATTTTCTGCGCTGATTTCTGTTTTAATCGGTGATGCAAATTCTAATGTATTAAAGTTTTTCTCTTGTCTCCATAAACATGGCATGTCCTTAGTTTCAAATAAGCAACAATAATGTTGCGACGAATATATAATGGAAATCGCTGTTGAAAAATAAAACTTTATTGATTTTATATGAATCAGAAAGGTTTCTACACATTCTAAAAGTTAGACAAATTTTTATTAATAGTGCTCTATAGTTTATTTATGTTTGTCGAAACATTAATGTTGCTCAAGTATTTGAAACGCAGAAAATATTTTAAGATATTTTGCGCAGTAATCTATTAAAAGTTGACAAGAAATGAAAAACAAGCTGCTCGAATGTAAAAATTTAAAAACAAAATTAAAAATAAATGGAAAATGTAAATGCTCTTCAATGATAAAAACAATTCAAACGTTTCCAGTCACACGCAACGCTCTAATAATGATATTAAATAAGAAAAGTGCGGCAGCAATTACTTCACAAAATACAGTAAATGCTGTTGCAAGTAGCCTCTTCATAAAAACCACACAAGCCAACATAAACATACATATTCATACATATGTGTGTGTGTACGTACATATATACTGTGTATGGTTATGAATGCATTTAAATATGTTTATTGAAGAAGTGCTAAATATAAATATATTTTATAACAGTATTTTTTCTCTTCTCTAGTTATTGATTTTTATTGTTCTCATAATTTTAAATATCCTTTCAAGGATGTGTTTTGTCATCATGTATTGGTTGTTTTTTGCTGCTGTTCTTCTTTCGATACGTAACTATTGGAGGATCCAATTATTCTAATCTTGCTCGATTAATCAAGTAAGTTTTTTTAAATTACTCGAATAATTAAAACTTTTTTATTATATTAATAAAAATAAAACACATCTTTTAAAATAGTCTTTTGAATATTGTGTAGAGTTCACAGTTTGGGTTTTAAAAGGTTTTTGGTCTTGTTTGTATCAGACTTGACGCCTAAAAGACTTACTTTCGACCAGATTAGATGTAAAACAACCGCTAATAAAATTTGTTTGCAAACTATATTTAAAAAAAATCATTCAGATAAACAGTAAAAGTGTTAAGTACTCTAATTTGTCTTTACGACAAGAAAGAACATTTCTTAAAGGGTCCAGTTTGACTTTTCTAAGTTGTTGATGAAAACGTTTTCTATTCCTTCCAACATAATTAATGGGCAAATCCAGCGGTCGTTGGGTATTTATGAAGTAACCGATTTATATATTTATAAAGGAAAAGAATATTTTGAATCATATGAGCTAAAGATGGAAAACGATATCATATGTTAATTAATATAATTTCCTTTTTTTTCCTCTCAGAACAACGTAAGTCCGTAGTCTCTTCTGTTTTTCGTGTGACAAATAAAAATAACAAGGAGTGAAAACTAAACATGTATAATATAATTTTGACGGACAAAAGTGAACAGAGTGAAAATCAATAAACAATTTTAATGATTCAGAAGGCTGGAAAATATACAAATTTATTAAAAAATGAAAAATTTAAGTAGAAGTAAAAAAATTTTATCGATTATTCAATTAATTAGCATACATTTTTCGATTGATTAATTATCGATTATTCGATTAAATAAAAAAAAATCCACGAATAATCGAGGGGATGCTCTAGTAAGTATTTTCTCAGCTTTATCATGGAATTAATAGTCTTGTTAGCCATTAACTGTAATGAATATGACGCCATCTTTATATTATACATTCGTTCTATTTGTTGCTCATTCATGGAGTCAACCATGAAGATAGCTAGTCTGTCAGTCTGTCAGTCTGTCAGTCTGTCAGTCATTCAGTATTGTTTCATTCATTTTCCTTTAACGGCTGTTATTTGTGAATTATTATTTTATTGAAAGCCATAAAATCATAATACGAAATTGAGAATTTATATTGTTGTTGCTCCTATTCCTGTTTCTGTTATCCTACATGTCTATATTGGTTAAAGTTTTCAACATTAAAGACAACATCAATAACAAATATTAAATATAAATTTATAGTAAAAAACACATATCAGAAAAAAAGTGTAACAATAACAACGGCAGCAACATAAAAAGAAATAAAAAAACAACAAGGGGATAATAAACGTTTTAATGGAAACCTCATTCATTGTGATAAGAACATAAGACCATCATAGTTTCCGAGATATAGTTCAGAATTGTTTTGATTTTTAAAATATCTTTTTAGAAATATTTTTAAGCACCACCAGCATTACATATCTGTCTGGAACACTCATTCCTGCCTCTTGACTCAAATTTTTTTTAATTAAAAAACACAGCGTTTTGCGAACAAAAGCCAGGCGAACAATAAGCCGAAATATGGTGACGCGGATGCTTTGTTAAACGAAAGTGAGTGCTTGATTTTCTCTCGATATTAAGAAATTATGAACCATTAAAATATTTCTTTCTTCTTGGCCTTACAAATGAATATTGCGGTTTCAAATTCCACTAATTTTCGATTTTATTAAATTCTGTTCGTATTTGTGCTGCGGTTCAATACGAAAATAACATATTTTGCGAGTCAACTAAATGAAAATATTATACTGTTGCTGTGTCTGGTTTCCAAAATATTCACACAATTATTTAGAAACTCATAGACTTGGAATATGACTGACACGGAATTTATTTGGATTTTTTTTGAAAAATTTCATTAAAGCAAAACTGCTGCAATTGTTCGATTTAAATTGAATTAATAGTTCTCGAACGCTTATTCGCTGTCATGACAATGGAAATATAAACTAACCGTCAATAAACAGAGATAAAGCGAAGACCCAAAAGCGATGATCATTCTCTTTAAAACATAAACCATAGAGATTTACATGGATTTAAAGTAAAAAACCTGTTACAATAACGAATTTGGATGATGGAAAATTCCAAATAATATGAATAATTTATTTGTGCTAAAAAAAACGCAATTGATAAATTTCCAAAAGAACTCGCAATTTCAACATGTTTTTGATCAATGAATATATCGAATAATTTTTATTCCACATATTGAAAATCTGAAACATCACATCACCATGTCAATGCAATAGAAATAATTGTACATTAAATTGAATAAGAATAGATTTTTTATGATAACTTAAAGACAAAAAAAAAAACAAAGTAACGTCTGAGAACTAAAGATAGAGTCAGACGATGCAGACGCTTGACGAATTTTAATAAGTAGTTTATCAGCATGGATGCCAAAAAGGTTAAAAACAGATTACCCGATTACTGCAGAAGAAGGGCTTCGCTGAATCCTCAAAATTAGTGTTATTTTAATTGCAAATTTATGTATTCATAAATAAAGACAAAATGATTATTAAACCATTTGCCACGCATCCTGCTAATAAATACCGCATCGAGTTAATGTTATTGATGTTTGAAATTTACATGCGGCTCACGCCATCAAGTTGCGAATTGTTGGTTTGAATGTCTGCTTAAAACTTCATAGAAAATTCATGATTAAAGACACAATAAATAAAACATTTTTATATATTTTGTATCTGAGAGCTGATGGATAAAAGACATCAAGAAGGATTTTATTTTACATAGAAATACAGAAACCACAACTTACATTCATTCTTTTTAAAGTGAAAAGAAACTGTTTCTAAATTTTATTTATGGCCTGCATCTGCATCCTGGTCGCGCATCGTTATCATAAATGGCGTGGTAGTCATTGTCACTGTTGCCATCGTCATGCAGTCATCATCATGATTTGATGATCCAACAATTTACACACACAAACCCAAAAATTATTCACTTATTTATATGGGTATGAGTGTCCGCTGTTGGTTAAGGCCTGCTTGCATCATCATGTGTTGCAAACAAAACTCGCTTTTTATTGCTGAGTCTACAATTTAAGCAACTGGTGCTTTTATTTGTACGAAGTGAAATCCAAAAGACAAAAAACACTTTTCATGTATTTTTCTTCATATTTTACTTTTCTTACAGTTGGCAAAAAAAATAAATATCCACATTCACACACATATGAACATATACATATACAAACTGCTTTTTTTTTGCTAACAATATTTGGTCTTTACATCATAAAGAACACAGTAACCTAACACAGTGCCGATTAAGCAAATTGAGTGCAGTGATGGCAACTTAGTGCTTTTGAAGCTGATTTTAGTGCCTTTTAAGACTGAAACAGAAAGATACAGCAACTTTTTCAGACTTTAACGAAACCTTCAACAAATTATGCAACGTATGCACCGGCACCAAAATTTTTTTTATTCTGCAAATTGCATACAGTTCGAAAATGCAGCTTTTGTTCCACCAAACAGTTCACATTTACTTGTTGCCGTTTCAATTTGTCGTTAGTCCTCCACAAATTTTAATAATTTTTAAAATTTTTATCAGTAACTTCCAGCAAACTTTTATAACGCCCCTCGCACTCTCTTTAACATAAACAAATGAACACAGAAACGTGTTCATTTCAAAATAACGCATTAAAATTGGATATTTACTGTTGCTTCGTTAAATTTTTCCAAATTTCGGAGTATGGCGCGTTTTTTTTGTTACTTTCAATTTTCATGGATGGTCAGGACATTTAATTCTGTCTGTGTTTTTCTGAAAATGTATAACTGTATGAATTGAACTTGTTTGTTTGGCAATTTTATAAGCATAAATTATGACCATAAAATTTTACATTTTGAATTTTCAATACATATTATAATGAAAGAGAGTAAGTAGCTAGAGAAGCAAATCGTTATAAAATTCTTTAATTAATACGAAAATGTATTTTGTATTTAGCAGGAAACTTTATTGATTTATTAATTATACACGTAACATTTTTGATGAAATTTTATGGAGTTGAAGGTACCATAATGGAAATAAAAACAAATTAAATGCAACATTCTAAATTTAAGGCCAAACTCATAATAAATATTTTTGGTTTATAAATGGTTTATTAAACTGAATTTTTATTTAAATCTGTTTTATGAAACTGTTATAAGCCTTTGATCAAATATTGTAGATAAGTTATTATATTCTTATTTTTGCACATATCGTAGTTAAAGATTATATTTCAATTAAAGATTAAGACATTCGAATTCCAAGCACAAACTTGCTCAGCACATTTAGGTGTCTTGGTTCGTGTGGACTTGCTTACAGTATCTGAGAGAAAAATTTTGTCAACCATAATAAGAAGAATATTTTAGAGCTACTTCAAGGCAAAGTCGCATTTATATAACTTCCAAGAAAATATCTATAGACATAAAAATAATTTGTTTTGTGTTTGTCATTTTATACCTCTAGAAACAGTCAGGCGATTTAGAAACCAACCCTTGCGTTGGAAAGATTTACTTTCACTGATGGTTTGAATAAAATAAAATAGAAGAAATAAAATAAAATAGAAGATTTCTTTTTTAATATCTATAAGACGTAAACGTATATTAATGTAGTGTCTAGAAACGCGGGCAGGGCTACTCTAGTATTTATGTGTATAAAAAAGAAACCCAACGCAGATTTGGTATTGCCTCAGAAAGGAAATCTCTTGCATACGTAATATGACTTATTTTTCAAATCAAGAATCGAAGGCTTTTGAATAATCTTTAACATCCAAAGCGCTTATAAAAAATAAATAATCAAGAAGCTTAGAAGAACGCACTTAGGAATATTTTTCATTTCCGGTCTAGACAATTAAATATGTCCAATCAACTTGAATTTGTGTAATTATTACTGGAGTATTTTTGATTCGTATCATTTCAAATTATTTTAAGCACTTTGAATTTTGGTATCCTAATTATGTTTTTATTTAGTTTTAATTTTTTTCAATGTTTATTAAATAAATATTTAGGATACAATAGTAAACTCCAAATAAACTAAAAGTATAATGTTTTTATTTTCATTTAAAATTACTTAAAATTTTACATTTGATTGCGTTATTAAATTTCAAATGTGCGTAAATTTTAACAAAACCAGTTATAAATTCTCACTCAAACACACTTATATATATGTATGTATTTATAATGTGTAAATGGCAAAAGCAAAAACAAATTAATATTCAGGCAGAAAAAAAGTAGAGAAGAAATTTTTATATCTTTATATGTTCATCATTCAATCGGACAGAAAAATTTTTTAATGTTTATTAAACATAAACATTTTTTTTATATATTTTAACTGCACAAAAACCAAAATTTTAATTTTGCATTTGCTCCACCGATTACTGTAAGCGATCTTTCATGCAATCCTGTAGATTAATAATATGTGTATCAATTTGATCCACAATTGTAAATGTTTGATCATTGATTTAATATGAAATGAGTTAAAATGACAAACAGACTGACGCAGGACACTCAAATAGAAAGATTAAATACAAAATTTTATTTCTTTTTTAAACTAATAATTTTAGCAACAAAATATCACACATGTGTATGTGTGAGAATAAAACACTGACATTTCACTAACACTTACTTAAACACCTCATACACACATGCAAACATATAAGCAGACATGAAATCAAACATATTTGTCTAAAAGTACAAGTGCATGGAAAAACACACAAATGATGCCAGTAGTGTTTCAATGTGTTGCATTTGTTGCTATTTTTTAATATTGTTTCTGTTGTTGTCAATCAGGATATTTATGCAAAATATTTGCATATGTGGCTAAAATTCTAATGCCACACAATGTCAATCAAAAAGGAAATCCTCTACACAAACAGTCAGACATTCGCATACGAAATGCATACACATAATGAATGCACTTTTTTATTTATTTTCCTTATCACACTTGACAACATTACGAGTATAAGCACATGTAGTATGATATATGTGTGTATGTACAGTTTACTAAATAGAAATCAAATGCTGGCAATTTCTCTACATATGAAATGTAGAGAAAAGTTTGTAATCGTCTGTGTGCGTTTGTGTGTATATTGGTATGTGGATCTGTGCGTAACGAAAAGCAACAGGATATCATCAAATAATGGGAAAGGATAACTTCGTGATTACTTGCGTGTGAGAGTGTGTGTGGATGAAACTTGTCCTTAGTTAACTAAAATGCTATAAGGGTTTCATTCATTTAATTTGGAAAAGGAGAAACGGAAATAACAGCATGTTAAATATCAGACAGTCAGGCAAATACTCAACAGCAACTACCAGCAGCAACCGTAGTCTAGTGGTCACTGCGACAACATGCACATACACATCTACATATGTATAAATATGTATTTACATACTTAGCAAATACACATATGTGGAGGTGTAAGTTTCTTCTATTCATTTTGAAATTAAAAAAAACACAAATTCAACAATTTATTTGTAAGCGAAAAGGAAATATTCAAAAGAGGGGTTCACCCCTAAATTAAATCATTTACTCGTCATGATTGCAGAAAGTGGAAAGTTGGAAAGTGCGCTTAAAGTGCGCTTTCACTTTTTCGAACGACTTAAATCCGAATTACGACAACAGATATTTAAAGAGGCACTAACGATATCAGAAATGTATTCAATTTAAAGTGAGAGAAATGTCACATTGGCGGTTTTGAAAGACGAAAGATTCATACTCTGTTTTGATGGCAATCAAACATAGAAACAGTACAAGATCTCTGCTTTTTATAAAACCAAGAGTTTGCAACATGTTAAAATTATATTTCATGTAACCAGTGATGCCAGTTTAGCATTTTCGAGGATAGATTTAGACTTTTTTCTTGTGTTTTAGTCTCAAAATTTACGTTTTACCTTTTTTGCCTTTTTTTATTTTAAATTTTGCCTCAAAAAGGCTAAATTTTTATTTTCTATTGAACCCATAAAAGAATTTTGAAACTTTAAAAATTAATCCAATGTGTAATCGTAAGTACACGGAAGACAAAATTTCATTGATTGAAATACAATGGCGAAAGCTTTTAAGTTAGAAATGGACAACAGTTGTGTTCTGAGTGGAGGTGTGACAATTTAAGAAGGTTAATTTTCGCACATTTGTTGCTGAATGCCCTCGGTAACTTGAATCTGTTGTGGTCCCAAATAGAAAAAGTCTAAAGGCTTAAATCACAGGATCTTGGTGGACAATCCGGGATGTCTTCGAGAAATCACACGGTCAGAGAACTTTCAACGTAAAAGAGCGATGGTATCGTTACTAGTGTGGCATGTAGCGCCAACTTGTTGAACGTCGTCTACAATAATATCTTTATTCAAAATACGGTTAAGTATCGCTTGTGGATTGCCTGATTCCAAAGATCGAGAAGAAATGGACAAACCTGAGATTCCCCCAACACTATGGGCTACAACATAGTATTACCTTGAAAATAATTTTGAAAAATATTTAAAAAAAACTGTACTAGAACTCAACTCAACTCTTTATTATACATTCAATACTCTTTAAAAAGATTACAGATATATTGCCATGATTGAGAAATTTCCGGTGATTTAATAAAATTAGTAGACTCGCGTGATATTTATGCAATTGATAGTTTTGATATCGATAGTTCGCCATTCCATATATTCTATATATAAATATATATATATATAAATAGGCAAAGACAAATTTTTAGATCCCTTTTTCTCCTTTGTTTGCCAACCGATTTTCTTCATTCTTTTATCAAATGGTAAACATTTTTAAGCTTTAGTGACGCAACCATATATTATTTAAATCGGTTCAGTATTAAAGGAATAAAAGGCTCATAAAGTTGACACCACTACAAATGCTAAAAATACACACGTACACGTATTGTAAGTATTGGTTCAAGTAAAAACATAAGCAAAGCAATTAGAGTGTCAATTACGTCAATTGCATTTTTTTGAATATCTTTTAACATGTTTGATCCATTTTTAAAAAATAAAACGTTAAATTATGAATACAAATATTTTTAACTTTTTTTAACTTTTATTTTGGGCGATTTAGCGCTTTCTGGCCTTTTTAAAAAGCCGTTGTAGACCCTTTTTTCTCCAACTGCTGGCAACAATTCATACAGCATTTCTTTTTAAAGATTCATTAACAGAAAATACACTAAAACATGAATTTAATTTAAAATTACAATCTGAAAGTTGATTCTGTTTTCACTCACTCTTTTTCGTGTTTGAATGTGAATTGTTGCTGTTATATTTACTTCAAAGTAAAATAATAAGCCAAGGGCAAGTTTAAATATGCACAAATATCCCTAAAAAATACTTTAAAATATGCACAAAAATATGCACCCGAAAAACACACACTAATAATTTAAACAAATTACGAAGTATAATCATGTCGTCGGTCACAGGTTGATAACTCTTAACATGTCGTACAAAACGATCGAATATATTGAAAATATACGTTCAACATCAGTCGATGTTACTGTATAAGTGTATGTTGTTTTTTATCTTGGTCAACGTTTCAAGTTCAACATTTGGGTTAAAAACTTTGTAAGCTTTTTCAATAAATATTTTATTCTTAATATTTTAAAGTTTTCTTTTACGTCTTCTATGAGGAAGTCCTTTGGTTTCCAATTTGATTATACTGTGGCAAATGCATTCATTCTATAAATTATTTCTAAGGCATTATTTCTATAAAAATGTCGCAATAATATATAACAGCCTTTACCGAAGATCCACATCTTGGTTACATAAAATACTACATAAAAAAATACTACAAACTATGTACATTTGTATGTATATACATATGTAATTCTACCTTAAGCAAATCGGCTTTGCAATTTGCGACAAGTGAATTAACATTGCAAAATGTAAGCGAACAAAATCTGCAATTATATGCCAGACATGCACAGCATACAACATTTTTGGGTTAAGAATTTTAAATGATCGCGTTGTTGAGCTGCGCCAGTTATCACAAGCAATTTTTGTTATGCAAATTATATCTAAAATGCTTTTTTTGGAAAAATTTTAAATATATGCAAATTCATATTTTTCATGTAAAAACCATGAAAAACATGATGATGAAAAATAATTTCATTTTCTTTATTTTGTGTATCATTTTTAAAGTCCATAGAAAAAATTTTCAAAACGGACAGAAATAAAGAAATAAATATGTATGTATGTACTCGTATGTATGTTTTTTTTATTATTTACTATTTGGCTATGGAATTGAATTCCTTACAGACAATTGCTAATATTTATTTACATTACACAACATTAATGGGATGAAATCATCGAAAGATGGTGTTTGCCAGGAGTGCAAGACGATAAAACGCCCCTTTACACTGACCCAAACGTTCCGTGTGGAACTACCATAAGGCTTTACGTCACGGGGTGGGAGAGGTCCTAGACCCTATATAAACTATAACGATTCTTCTGCAATAGTTCTAATTTCACAAAATTACATACACACGTCCAGTTATTTAAAGATTCCAACATGATTGGAACCATGTTGTCCGGTCTAATGCTACGCCCTAAAACTTCTTCTAAATACGCCCTCCCACTATCAAGTCGTGGACATTTGAAGAACACATGTTCGGCATTTTCCACGACATTGCCATCATAGCTTGGACGAAACGGAACACTGTCATGTCCGAAACGATGCAAGTTCGACCTAAAACAACCATGTCTTGATGTCAGGTATCAGTAGGTAAGTCCATCTTCCCTTATCAGTTGCTCTCCATCGTTCTTACCACTTCCGTAGGCACAAATCAGTCACGCCGTCCGTACCGTCCGATACGACCTCTACCTCGATGGGTATCATGCCGGCAATAACAAAAGCGGCCTCGGCCGATAAAGTTCAGAATGCGCTACATACTCACAGGGCAGCCAGTCTATACACAGGGGATATCAGACGCACATATGTAGAATATCTCAGTGCTCTTGACCATATAGGGGATGCATATAGGATAATACTCGTTACTACACTAGTGAGCTATTATATAATTAATTAAGAATTAAATTCCATTTTTATTATTTTGAAATATATCTGGATATAACTTCCGAAAATTAAAAAAGTGTGATTTCGATTTAGTAAATAAGTTTACATAGGTAGTAGGCAAAATTATGATATATGCAGATATGTACATGCATACATATGCACATATTAAATATTTTATAAACATACACTGTACATACGTATTGTGTTGCATATTATTTTCAATATAATATATTAAATCATTAAAAAAAAAGATTCTTAAACTTACCGTAAACACCACAAAGTTCTTGTTGCGTTTTTTCTATTTTGGCCGTAGTTTGCGCGCCGTTTTTCTATTACTTTTGTCTTATAGTAAATCTACTTAAAGAAGTTGTTTTTATTCAAATGGCAAAAGTATTATGGTAGTATGTATTTGAAATTTTCAGCAACAGCTGCCATTTTGTCGAAAGTCTTTATTCAAAGTCATTCTTGTGAATGTATTTTTTTTTTCGTTTCCTTTTTTGCTGTTAACATTTTGCTGCCATCATCGTTAGTAGCAGCACTGCCAACATTGTTAATGCTGAAACACAATATGATGGTTGGCTGTTCTCAGTCCCGCACTGCCAGTGTTGAGAAATATCTGTGGCTTACAATACATCTTGCTTCACTTTTAAAATTTTTCTGTTGTAACAGCAACAATTGAACGATGTTGCTGTTTTTTGTTTACTGTTATTCCTAATCAGCAGTATTTGCTGTCTTTTCTTTAATGAAAAAACAAATCTAAAAGAAAAACGAGCATCTAAAAGATAAAGGTACTTAAACTCAAACAATATTCCGTTTCATGCAAAAGATATAAATATATACTTTGAAAAAAATGTCCTTAAAAACATAAGCTTAACTTATTGTTCTTAAAAAAAAACTCTTATTGAGGATAGAAGAAACATAAAAATAAAACAAACTGTATTGAACTTTATGAAAAATATATTGATTGCCTGAAAAATGATGTATTTTGCAAACAAGAAACACAATTTTTAAATCTTTGTTTTTTGCTAAGAGAAAGAAAAAGTAACAATTTTTATCAGGCAAATCTAACGCTTTAAGTAACCCAATAACAGATCAACGATACTTCTTGTGGCTGACAAAGTTGTACAGGAACAAAATACGACAAAACCCTCCAGGCTGTTTTTTATAGTCTTATTATACGAGTAAGTAATGAATCACTTAAGTGGAATATTTGAAGATTTTTTTGTGTGATGTGTCATTTTTTAAACGCTTCGATTAATCCTAATTGGCACTTATTTCTTCGATTTGCTTTAACAAATAACGAAAACTCGTGACTGTTTTTTTATTGCATGTAGAAAAAAATAGAGATTAAGAATTTCAGATGTTTAAATTTGTTCAAACTAAATATATAATATATTACCTAATTAATATTCATACGTAATTGTTCAACTGTTTAAGGTATATATTGAAATGATAATTTATGGCTTGAGTTTACCCATTTCTTCTTAATTTAAGAAATTATTTTTTGGATTTCGATATATAATAAATAACCATTTAAAAATAAGTCCTTCTTTCGTACAATTACTTACATTTAAAAAAGAAAACAAAATTTTTGAAATTTGAAAGTGTGAAATCTTTCGGGATCACTGCTCAATAAATCAGTCTAGAACAAATTACGAAAATTTTAAAGAAAATTTCAAAGCTAAAAACTCAAAATACGCTGCTACGAAAGTTACTAAAATTTGAACGCCATTTTTAAAATCTAAATAAAAACGCCTAGAAACATTAAAATAGTATGTAAATTTCAAAACTAGGAATTAATCACAACTTGAAGTTGAATCTTCGTTGTGTGAAATATCAAAAAGCTTGGCAATTCAGCTCAATTTCGCCGTGATATTGTGGCGAATGTACTAAAAATGTTTTCTTTTTTATAAAATAAAGTTGTGAGATTGTATATAAAATTGTATAGTTTGTGGAGAAGACGTGTTTTAATCCGTATTAATCTCGCTTTAACAACACAGTAATTGAAAAAACCGAATGAATATATAATTAATTTCAATAATATTCATGTATTTATTAAAATAAAAATATGTAATATTTATTGCAAGATTGATGAAAAAAACGTGATCTCTTAAAAATATAAAGAATAAAAAATAGCGGATGTAACCAACGAAAAACAAAGTAATGACATTCATGATTCATAAGTAACTGATATTGAAGATGCAAATTAAAGTAGTTTGACAAAACGGCAACGGGATATCCTTTAAATGGCAACATCTAAAAAATGATTTTGTAAAAGAGCGGCAAAACAGCGACACATGGTTCGAAGAACCTGGTATTATTAATATTTACTTTGTGTGGACGGATCACTGTCCACTTTTCTTGTTATTAAATTGTATTGTCAGGGAAATATAAATAGATAATATACAACAAGCTAAAAAAACGAATAATATTAATAAAAGAAGTCCAAATTTCACTCCAAAAGATGTTGATTTTTCAATGGCCGCAAATTTTTTGTTTACTTTGTTGCGCGAAACACCAACACGTAAGCAAAAAAATATGTTTGTGTATGCATGTGTGCAAAACTTAAATGAACTTTAAATGCAGAAGAATGGTCATTTAAGTTTCATTTAAATATCACATAATTTTTTACTGAAAAAATGAAATTCGTACTTAAGTGGCATTTAAAGATAAATGCCACTTAAATGAGTAGTCAATTATTGAATTTCATGCAATTACAATAAAAAATCAATATAAAATTTGTTTGTTTAAATTATGAAAGAAAGAAATCTCTCGCTATCGTGGAACAGGCAGTTAAAATGTTGGTCACCTTTCTCATTTATTAAATTTTTCATATACTACAGAGAACAAAAGTTATTTCGTCGTGGCAACACTTTCACTACAAAATTTTCTTTAATCAATGCAACACTGATCGTGAACGCAAAGAACGACAAAAGAAATAAAAAACCAAGTAAAACAAAATTAATAAGGAGTTTTAAATAAAACAGGTAGTGTTGAAACGTTAACGTATTTTTTTGGGGTTTGCATCTGTCAAAATTTGTTTATGGTTTAGTAACGCACACCCACAATACTAAAAAAGGACACTTGAACATTTGATTCAAATGCAAATAAGAAAAGGAATAGAAACAAAATTCTTTAGTTTGTGACGCGTCATGTGTTATTGACATGATTATTACTTATTCGTTTTTGAACCACAAACTACTTTGTCTTTGAACTTTCATTGTTGTTCACACAAGTCATGTAATGTTGATGATATTTGCTAGCAAATACCTTCGGGCTTATAATTACGAATGAGAAAACAAAACGTAATGAAAGTACATGCATCTGAGTACTCGTTTCTTCCCCACACGGCGCTCACGCATATAAAATATCGATTTTGTTAATAAGACACGATGTGTGTAAACGCAGACTTATTCAGCTGTCAAAAAAATAAAAGAAAATGACGCATAATATTTGTTAAAAATTAATAGTATTAAAAACTGGACTTGATGTAAGACTGGAGAAGATGTAAGATCTTTGCAAATTGATAAAAGCCTTTTACACGTATGCAGTTTTATATGATGTTTGACATATAATGAAAGGTTAATACTTGCTGACAATGCCACCCGGTTTCGTGTTTGTTTTGACAGTTAGTCAAGTTACTTGTGCAACAAATATGGTACTGTTGTATAATCGCTATTACCTGGTTGACATGTTTTCGTTTTCCTTTTCGTTGCTGTTTGTAAATAAATAAAAACTGCAAAACACAAATAAATAAAAAATGCAAAATAGACAAAAAATTATTGACACAAAGTACATATATTATTAGTTTGTATTTCTGGTGACAAAAAAGGAATTGTATTATTCCTTGTTTTTTTGTGAGAAAGTTATTAAATTGTTTAAAAATTAAAAAAATATATATATGTACATAATTTGCAAAATTGTGTCCATGTACGTTGAATAGTTATCATTTTAAGAACGAAATTTTAGTGTTTCTACTTGTGTTTGACAAGATTTCCTTATAATTGTTAAAATTTTCTGAATCAATTTGTGTTAATTATGAACGCTAAGGAAATTCTAATGAAAGCTGTTCAATGCGACCAGGTCGGTCGAATATTAGAAGCGCAAAATTATTATCAAGAAGGCATACAAATTTTAAAGGAATTAGTCAATGGTAAGCAAGTAGTTTTCAACAGAAATACATAGGTTTTATTTGAAATGGTAGTTAAAAACTATATGTATACATACATATGTTATTTGTTTTTATTTATTTATATAATTTCTTTAAAGACGAATGTGACGTTGCGAAGAAAAAAGTATTCTATGAACGCATTAAAGAGTATATTGATAGGGATGAACAAATTAAGGAACGCGTGCTAAGGCATGTCTCCCAAGGAGAATTGGTTGCCCATATACCAATCGATGAAGATGCTACTGGTTTTAGTTACAAGGCTCTGTTTGGAAAATATATTAACTCAGAAATAAAAGAAGTGCTCTTAGAGGAACCTCATCTAGTGAAAAGACATCAAGTGAGTTTGCAATTTAATAACAAAAAAACAGCATGTGAATAAAAGGTGTCCCAAAATTAACGCAAGATTTTATTAAATAGAAATCACTGTCTTAGACTTCATTATTTTTCAGATATTGTTTCATAAAGAAAATAACACCTTCTATCGTGTAAAGCTCCATTGTTGCTAACCATACAATTTCAGTAAATTGTCTTTTTTACTGCCGACACACTGCGCAAATGGCGGAAATTTGAAAATCTTGCTTTAATTTTGGGACACCCTTTATAAATTTTCTATAAAAGTAAAAAATCTATTACTACGTATAAATTGAAGTACTAAAAAAACATAAAAATTAAAATCAATGTTAAGTAAAATAATAAGCAAAATGAGATAGATCGAAAATCTTATCATATCGGAATTATTCACATCAGTTTCCAACGAATAAACAAATTAAGCAACCCATATACTTGCAATATAATTATGCAATCTTTCATATTGTACAATAATATCGCCAATGTGACTGTCGTATTAGAAGGTGGCACAATATATTGGCAAAAATCAAGACTTGATTTTCATTACACAATCATGAAAATTGCGGTATGATGTATAAAGTATGTTTAATTCCCTTTTGAGCTATATTTTATTTTAAGGCATTGTGCAACTTATAGAACTTATATGGGCCGCTTCAGTATTTAATTGCTAAGATCGAAAAATTTGCCTAAAAATAGTACAATACAATATCCGTATATCAAATGCAATAATTAATCCCCTTGAAAAGCAGCTCTTGGCTGCAACTTTTTTCATTGATTTCTTTATGCAAATAATTGATAGTGCTGCCTCACATTCTTGCAGCTACGGAAACTTTTTAATTGCTGTTGGAATAGTTTGAAGTCATTTCGCCCAAACTTACACCATTTTTTAACGCATCCTATATTGTTGTGCTTAAATTATTCGAAATATTTCTTGTTTTTTCGGCTGCAATCATAACTTTTTGTACAACTTCTATTTTTAGATAATCGATTAATAATTTTAATTTTATTTATTAATAAAATACACATATGGTCTTTCCATATATATTTTTTTTATTTATTTATAAAATATATTGTAAATAAATTATTAAATGCAATAGAAACCTCAGAGCCCAAAATGAAAATATAATACATAATAGTAAGTATGCAAACTAATAAGAGAGAAAAACATAGTTATAGGATATTCAAGGATTTATGAAATAGCCATAAACAACTCCCCAGCTGAAAATAGTTAAGGATAAAAAGAAACCCGGCAAAGTAAATGGGTCCCATTCAGTGGCCAAAAAGAAGAACAGAACAGATAATGTATATACATAGATACCAAGTAGTCGATGAAAGCCGCAAAAGTTTTAATCGATAAACGTTATTAGAATGATTAAAAAAATGCGCAAAGAAAAATGCAAAATATTCGACCACCGTGCAATCCTTTCCCCAAAAGATTTAAAAAAAGAAGATATTCTCGACATACATACAAGGGCGGATTGATATAAGTAGGAAAAAACATTGTTTTTTTTTCAAAAACATTTTTTTTCAAAACCTTTTTTTTCAAAAACATTTTTTTTAGCTCAAAACACTTAGTAAGACGATATTCCAACTTTTTTATACCATCTGAATAATCCGATTTTGGGAAGCCCTCAAAATACGTGTGAGTTTCGGTAATCACTTCTTCGTTTGAGATGAATCTTTTTCTAATGCTGTGTGAACCGGTGTGTTGTCGTGAAGAAAGAGCACGATAAAGATATCTTATATCTATGTTTATTTATTTATTGGTTTATTTATTTATTAGTACATATTCTACAAAGTAAATTTGCAGAATATGGTTGCACAGAAATGGCGCCGATAACTAGACCATATGTCCATGATGTTATTAACAGTATTTTAAAAATGTTTTGTGACTGACTACACCCGACCTATGCCTTCATATAGGAAGTAGCAACGTGGTTGTCAACCAGGCTTGCCATTTTAGCACTTTTAGTGCTAGATCTAGCATTATTTTTCTTGTGTTAGCTCTAAGTGTTAAAAAAATGCTAAATGCTAGTTTAGCATATTTTTATAATTATTTAGCATTTTAAGCACTTTTTTAGATCGCAGAATTACTTTAAAAAATCATACACATATATAATATCAAGTTAAGTATAAATTCTCTCACTGTATAAAAAAGTACAAGTACAAATATATATGCTGCCTTTTCTACAACTTCCTCGTAGGTTTTTTACATCTTTGCAATGTACGAAAAATAAAACAAAAAACTGTTATTTCCGGTTATACGATTGAGAGAGGGTGTGAAATTAGACAACTTTAGACCAGGGACCCAAAATAACTGCCGTTATTTTTTAAATATTCAGTTGGTCAAAGATGAAGTAGCTGGAAAAATTTTGGTCCTGAAATAACAATTAGAAAAATCTAAAACTCTTTTAGTCCTCTCATAATTGTTATGAACGATTTTTATTTATGTTGGTCTTCTCTTACCAATTTTTTATTTTTTTCGGTCTTTGCATAGCCATTATTTAATTAGAGCTTTTAGAGCTTGCACACAATAAGTATGTGTTGATATAGATGACCAATAAAAATAAAGGTCGCGAGAAGACCTAGAAAAATAAAAATCTTCTGCAACGGTTATGAGTGTTATGAGAGAACCAAATAAATTAAAATCTTTTATAATAATTATAAGAAGACCAAAAATATACTTCTCATTTTTAACTGTTATATATTACGAGCTTTTTATTTTAAAATGCTTTGAATATAATTATTTGAAGATTTTTTAAAGTACTATTTAAAATATTTTTTTGTACCGAAGAAGAAAAATGTTATTTTCCATCACTGATTTCAACACAAAACTTTTGACAACTTAACAATTTTCGGCCATTAATGGTAATCACACGATCAAATTTTCATTCAAATTTTAAATTCTCTCACTTTTTTACCAATACACTCACACTTTCAAAATATCACGAGAATTTGCTTACAAATTTTCAGTCAATAGAGTGTTTCAAATTACAGTCAAGAAAACAGCTGATTGCAGTTTTTTCATCCAAATTTTAAAGTGATGGCATCCTGCTTAAAAATTTGCTTTAAATTTGCGTACAGCCACGTCACAGTTTCAATTTTTGTGAATTTTGGTAAGCAGTATGTGTAAAAATCTTGAATGAGAATTGAAAAATAATTTGATGGTGTGACTGCAGCGTAAAAAACACAACGCTTCCAAAAAGCAGCTGAAATAATTATGAAATCTGACTATTGGCGGAAGCTGAAGCTGATATTTGGTCAGAGACTATTAAATTAATCATTTTGTTCTCTCTTTGTTTTAGTTTCAAAATTTAGTATCGTTTTTCGAATTATTGGTTAAACATAATAACAATTTGAAGTTTATAAGTTTGGTAACTAAATCAGATACAAATGACTCTCCCAGTCAACTGAATATCCTGAAACAGATCAAGGAAGATTTGGCCAAGCGTGGCGTAACATTAAGCATTAAATTTGAAAACTCATTACATGACCGTAAAATAGTGTAAGTTTGTATGTATTTTTATTTTTTATTATTTAAAAAAAATGTTCTTATCTTTTTTGCAGCTTAAGTAGTGGTTATATAATTAAAATTGGCCGTGGTCTCGACTTCTTTAAGCCCAGTAGTCCTATGTTTTCCTTAGGCCTAACTGATTACGATTTTCGTAAATGCAAGCAAACCGATGTTGATATTTGGCGTACAAAATACATATCCTGAAAATATTTTCCTTTACTGAACTTTTTTACTCGTGTCCCTAAACTAAGTTCGTATGTATTTTGAATTTACATAAAAATGAGATATTTGCAACGTGTTTTTCTGTAAATAAAATCATCGTTTAAATAAATTTATAAATAATTTGTATGTTTTTTTTTTTGAATGAGATGGAAACAAAGTACTAATCCTGTTGTGCTATTTGTGCTTATGATTTAAGTAAGTAAGTCAGTCAGATCACAGCGCGACCGAATTGACGGACCCAAGTGAGCCACCACTTAACCTAACCTAAGTCAGTCAGTCTAATTACACTTTGTGAGCGTGGTGATCGATAAGAAAACAAATTTTTTTCTTTTATTGAATAAATGATAAGTTAATATCGTTTAAAATATTATTCAGGAATTTTTATCATTGAAACTAAGTTTATGGTAACTGAAATAAGAAACATAAGTTTGAGACTTGATATCTTCTAAATATCTGGAAGATACCGCTTCAAAACCTACGAATTGTCTGTTTGTTTATATCATATTTTTGTCAACCACGATTGCTCGTAAGTACGCCATTTTGTGTTTTCCTACATGTAAAAATCTGTTCTGGCAATACTGTATGTTAATGAAAACAATAACATACTTTACGGGTTAACATACGCTAGGCGATTAAAATAGTTAAAAAACAAAAGACTTAAGAAACAAACTTAGTGTTAGGTTTTTTCGTTACGGAATTTCTTGATTCGGTCGGTCGCAGCGCTCAAAGCCCGCGATAAAAGCTATGCAATAGCTTAAAAACCAATCAATAAAATTAGGCAACAACTTTGCTGTCAGCATCAGTAGTAAGGACTCCTGAGAATTTCTATTTAGCCTACATATTAGCGTGTTCTCTTAAAGAAAAATTACATTGCGCATCGTAGTGGGTCATATTTCACTGATAACGTTGTAACAGTGAGTAAAAAATTACCTTGACCAAAAAACTTTTATAAAATAGAAAGGAAAAAATCTAAAGAAATAAAATTTTAAATGAAATCATAGAAATTCATAGAAATTAAATTTTTATTTATACTGGATTTGGGCGGCTATAAAAAGACGAATTTAATTGTGGAATTGTTGAATTATTTCTAACCATAGAAACGATAACAACAACAGAGCTCATAAAATAAGATAGTAAACATGATTAGTAAGTAAGTAGCAAGCAACAACAGAAAGAAAAACATTTAGAATGTGGCTTGCAAAATGTGAAAATATGTTATTGTATTTTACCAATAAAATATTTCCACGGCAAAGGAACGAATGAAAAGGATAAAAGTTTACTGGTAAGTTAAACAATGGTGATGGTTAGTTATCTTTATCAAAATGCGTGGCATCAAATTTAGATAAGGATTTTCTATAACAGAAAATAAAATGAAAACAATCTTATACATACATATGTACATATACATACATATGTACATATACATACATATATGAGGGTTATATATTGTTTGAAGGAATTATTACCAAATATAAATAAGTGTTAATTCAGAACTTTATTTCTGTTATCATTTATACGATTCTTTAGGAAAAAATATTATTTTACACTGTGGCAAAATATAAAAAAAGAAAAACTGCAGACACTTTTAATATCACGTATCCCAGGTTTTAGATCTGGTTGAATACATCGCTTGGTAGTTTTTAAAAATTTTAATTTATTTAACTTCGATGCCCAATTCGATTAAAATAAAATATAGCGAGAGTCACCTTGAATTGAAGTCTCCAAACACAATACATAAATTATAGTACATTATATGAAAGACAGTGTCAAGTCGTGTCCAATGGTGGATAGATCTTCACCATTAGTATCACGATTATCTTAGTTTTTTTTCTGTGAGTAAGATCCATTTTCCTTATATGAAGATGATAAAAAAGTGTTTTTATACTCTCAAATTATAACTATAAATCCCTTCAAATATTGCCAACAATATTTTTGAAAGTAAGAATTTTAGGAGTACCGCATTACCGACATTATGCTATATTTGGTGTGCCTTCAAAAGACCTCTCAAATGATGACCTTCTTTATGTCATCTCGGAAGAAAATATGGAAAAAAATACAAAATTATAAACTTTTTATACACGGTCATTGCTAGACCAGCAAACATATTTTTTCGATCGATCAGAAAAGAAATCTATTTATATTTCGTCACCTAAAATGCAAAATAACGTATCATTAAAATATTAAAATATGTGTGCAAAATTTCAAGCTTATGTTACCAAAAACAACAAAATTATGACCCAAATTCAAAATAACGTATCATCAAGTGAATGATTTTATTAAACAAAAAACAAAAACGTATCATCATCAGTGTTGTCAACTATTTACATCAAAAATACGCTTTCAAAAATACAGTTTTCATATTATACAGTTTTTTGTTTCTCCTGTGTACTTATGAAAAGTGATGTCACGTTATTTTGCATTTTATATGACGATTTGTATGCATGTCATCTTATATATAACAAGTTCGTTATATGTATAAATTAAATTTATTATACTTATTAAGATACACAGCCAGATACATACTTCAAACTTATAACTCTACTCTTTTTTGGTTGGGGCTGAAAAGTATCGAAAAATGTAAAGATTTTTAAATTAAATTTGAAAATGTATTCTGGTGCCAAGACTATTATTGTATTAAATTTTGAATATTATTAAAAAGTTTGCGCGCACACATTCATCTGCATGTAAAAGTAATTTTTATTATTTTCTTTTTTTTGGCATTCCAAATGCTATAATTTAAAATTGCCAAACTTATATTTTCACCTGCAATTGTGCACAAGTGCAAAGAGAATGAAAGGACATCCAAAAGTCCTTAAACATACAACTTATGGCCATTTACGGTTTTAGAGTTTCAGTATACAAACAACTCAACGAAAGCAATCATTGCAGTTTAAATTTTAATCTAGACGAGTGGTGTGGTAAATTTTGGACAATGCTTCAAAGTTCTAATATGAATTTTGGCTCTGATTCTTTAGAAATTCGTCGATGTGTTGACTTTGCTAACGGCAAATAATGTGTATTTACTTGGTGATAAGTCTAACCAAAGACTTCATCCGGTAAGTCCCAATTCACACTATCCAAGTAAATAAGATTACTATTTTTCATTTTCTTCTTTGAGCTTCCTCTGGCGTTCACACACTGCAAGTTTTATTGCTGAAATGTTTTTCCTTTTTGTATACATTTTTATGAATATATCACAATGAGTCGTCATGTGTTCGTTTTTTATGTTACGAATCAAAAAGCAAGACGAATTTCATGAGTAGACGAAGGTTTCTTTTTTCCCTTGTCTCTCTCTCTCTCTCTCTCTAATAAACTTTGTCTAACTAATAAGTTTATCAATAAGACTTGCATTGTATGAATTGCGATCAACCCTCGCATATAGACCAAAATATCTGCTGATATACATATTTATGTACATACTACATACATGCAGTCATGGAATGACATTTAAGCGAAGTAAGATTATATGTAAGTACGTAGGAATCTATGTACTCGTATCTTGAATAAGTACCTGCTTCTTCCTCACATTCACTTACTGCACTTTTAAGATATTCTGCCTTCTGGTAGTAAATTCGAGTGTATCACCACATACTTGTGCGGTGCAAGCAGCAACCAACATAAAAAAAATCATATTTTTTGATCTTTTTTATACGTAACATTTTGTGATTTTCCCATCGCACGCTTTGCATTCACACTATTTTTAGCAATAGAAAAGAACACAAAATATGTAGTTATGTTCAAGCATAGTGTTCAACGATTGAGAGGTACGGTTACTATCTGGGCTTCAACTGAATCCAAATATCGATGATACAAAGAAATATGAAATCTCCATAGGAAAAATCGGCTCAGGAAATGCATTCAATTCTGCTAATGTTTATGATTCTCAAACTCTGTTTGTGTTCCGCGAGACAGCAGCAATAGCCGGTAAAAATTATTGCTACTGAATTTTGAATATTTTTCACAGCTCTTCTCTTAAGCAACAAGGTAAAGACCGCCTAACATTTTTTTATAAGGAAGTAAAAACTAGCTCTATAATAATAAAATTAATTTTACTTAAAGTTTTACTATAAAGTTTTTAGTGATCATGGTATTACAATGAATTCTTGTTGTTGCTTCAGTAGTAAATGTGAAAAGGATGCAGGATTTAAAACGTGCGCATACATAATGTTACCACCTTTTAATTTTCTTGAATGATGAATTAAATGAAAAAGAAAATCAGGCAACAGAAACGAGTAAAAGGACAGAGAAAAAATAGCAAGCTACTGCCAAGTGTACTGCAAATGCCATAAATCTCTGGCAGAAGTTAGCTTTGCTGAACAATCACACGAACCAGCCAAGACATGGAAAGGCAGGCCAACTCAACTCAACCAGCCAACTGAGAATTTTAAAGAAGTACTCGTATTAAGTGCAAAAACATGAATGTGTACGTGAACATTTTTATTGAAATGCACAAGATTCAATGCAGTAAATACTTCTTTTTATGTCGTTTTGCTCCCACGCAGGGCAGAAATAAAAAAACTTGAAATAATATGCAACCAACCTGCTAACAAAACTCTGCGGGACACCATACTCTTAGTGTCTCCACCACTGGTGGCGTTTTCCCAGCCAAATAGAGATTCATAAGTATTGAAATCAAAAAATTTTTTTTTATATACCTTTTGCAACCAAAAATAAAACATTTATTTTCTGTTTCATACTTTGCTCTTTTTTTGTTTTTTATTAAAATAAAATCGAGCCAAAATATCGCATAAAATTGTCGCCAACAAAAATTTATTTTCAATTTTCGTTAATTCAAATAATCGAGTATTATTTGGAGTTCATTCATTTTTCCCCTCCACAGAACCGTAATGTGATCGTGTATGCAACCTTTTGTATGTTTCATTTTGTTTTGCGAACCTGCAGAATTGCAACAATTTAATCCATTCTGCCGGCGGATGGGTCGATGGCGTTAAGGATCCAATCCAACAATTGTCGTTGCGTTTCAATTACTTCTTTGTATGTAGTTTGTTGAATTAAAAAAAAAATAAAACAACAACAAATAAATTAATGACTTTGGTCTATGTATGTACATATGTACATACATGTGTATGTATATATTTATGAAATGGAGAAAAAATTTATTTCACGAAAATAATAAAGAATAAAAGATCAAGGCTGTTAAAAAGTGGTAATCGCCCGCAGTTTTGTGACCACCCGCAAAGAGGAATATTTACAGCCGCAACGAACATTGTCACATACAAAAAAATTCATTATATCTTTAAAGACACATCGCACATACAGGCATATATGTATGTATGTACGTATGTATATGTACATACTATGTACATAAATAGGCTTAACATACTACATATTTTTTCATGTGATTGTGTGCACGTTATGACCTGCAGGTTCGAAGAATGCATGCGTGGGTGGCTGCATGTGTGTGTGTGTGCAAATAAATGTGAATTAACTTTATTTCCGCCCGTTTTAAAGTCTTCCTTTTGCAACAGATAAATGATTTTCATTGGTATCGTTGCTTGAAGAAAATTAACTAAAGCTGTTAAGAGGTAGATGTTGATTGTCAATAGTAAAAAATCCTCTGCCCTACGATATTATCACGACCGAGCTAAAATTTTCAGATGAAAACTTTTTATTTGAATAACACAATTTTTTGAAAGTTATTAATTATTTAAAAAAAAGTTTGTTGTTGAGGTAGTTTAGGTATAAATGTGCATTTGATTGGTGCTTATGACAAATCTTCAGTAGACTTTAAGGTTTAAGATATCGAGACATGTCTCGAATAATAAATTTAATAAAAGTTATTAATTATTTATATTATTCTTCTAATTGAGCTTGAGGTCACTTTGTTATTAAAAATATCCAAAATATCGTTACCCTTTAGGTAACTTCTTCAGGAGTGTAAAAATCGATAAACAATTTGACGAACAAAAAATTAACAAATTAAAAACCAACAATTTCTTTTTCCGTTTTGTTTTAAAAATTGCTTGTCAATTGAAAAATTAGTTTGAATTTATTTTTTGTTGTACTTACATAAACTTTATTACAATTTTCATTATCATTACTCTTACATGGTATTTTGTAAACAACATTAGATTTATCTAATCTATGTATTCTATCCTTTGTCTTACTAAATAATTTACCTAATTTATAATTTATAATAATTTATTAATATCAAAAATATCTGACTTTACTAATCTTTCTGAAGTAAAAGAAATAACATATGTCAGAGATTTGTAAGTTTTTGGTTCAATACTGTCATTTCTTAAATTATTTCTATTATGTCTCCTATACTGCCCTTAAAAATTATACACTAGTCCAATAGGAAAATCATTATTAACAAAAATATCTTTGATAATCTCTCTATTTCTTCTGTGGAATTTTAGATCACTAATAGTCAGTACTCTGTCTATAAGATTCTTCGCCGTATTAACAACTATTCTGTTTGGATGTTTCGAATAATAATTAATCTCATACCAATCAATTAATAAACTATTACAATTCCTAATTACTAATGAGTCTAAATAGGGAAGTCTATTATCCTTTTTTCTTTCAATAGTGAATTTTATGTCAGAATGGAATGAGTTGAAAGATATTTAGTTATAATTTTCTCTTTAACATATAAATTATCTATAATAATTCTTCCATGACAATGTCAGCTGTAATTGGAGATGCCGGAGATCCCATAGGAAGTCCTTTTTTCTGTAAATACTGTATATCTTATTATTATACTAATCGCTAGTTCTTTTAGAACACTTGGAAATAAAGAAACAATATCAAATGCTACTAATAATTCATTATTATATATCCTAACATTTTCTATTTTATTTCTAAATTGTAAATGAATTCTTAATATTATATTTAGAATCCTTAGTCATATTTTTGAGTACATGTGTAATAAATTTACTAAGTTTATCGCAAGATGAATTTATAAAAGAACAAATCGGTCTCAATGGAAAATTATCCTTATGGATTCTCGGAACTTCATATAATCTGAGCCGGCCTAATGACTTATTTTATTTGCAGCAATTTCATATTGATTTTTAAATGATTTTATGCAATTTATGTGAACAATTTTATGTACATAATTTTTGCTGCTTTTGCTTTATATTGTTGCCTCTAATTTGTGCATTTTCATCCACTTTAAATTTATTATATTTTTTGTTTTAATTTTTTTTCTGTACGTCCTTTGTGTCTGTTGGCGTTTTGTTTTTAAAATACAGTTTTTACTCAACCTTTTTTTCGAGCAAATTATAAACGTATAATCATTTACGTGTGTATGTTCATGTGTGATGAATATTTTCTTGAACGTAAATTGGTATACTAATTCAGGTTGCATATACAAATAAATCAAAGAACTTGCAACAATATATCTGCGCCTGAAAACGTAAAAGATTTTTGTTACAATATGAAAAAAGAGGCCGCTGGGATATAAGGCCTCAAAGCAGTCATTGAAATATGGCCCTAAAATGTCCGTAGAAAAACACTCAAATCTTTTGGGGCGATCTTGTGAATTTTTTGCGAGTTTTTTTATTTCTAAAATGAAGAATTGTCCCAAAAAAAATAATTAATTTTGCGTTGGGGCTATTTTTCGTTGGATATTCTACAGATATTTCGAAATTAGCAAAAGAAAAGCTTTTCTTTGACGAATAATCACTTTTGTTGCTTAGCAGAATTGGTGAGTCGAGTAGCGGCTTCGCTGAATAGAGATTTTATGCCTGTCCGGTCTCCGGCCGAGAAAAAATTTTTTGGAAAAGAAAAAACTCATGAACCCTACCAAATGTTGCCTATGCACAAAAATTTTTCTAAGCGAAGTCTTTATTCGACATGCATTGAAAGAAAAACGTTGGGGTTGAAAGTTTATTAGTATATTTGGATTAATTTTTCACAATGAAAATTTCTCCAAAACTTGGCGCCATTGCTTTGAGCAATATTTCATTCTAATGGGGTGATATTTCATTAAAAAATTTGCTATAATTCATAATACAAAATGACCCCAAACTTATTATCATATATCGGCCCAAAGCCTCATTTCCTGGGGCTTGAAACAAAAATTCAAGTAATCATCATCGGTTAAGAGTTAAATTTGATTTCAAGCTTTGACTAAATATATTTTCTTGTTAAATACTGTAAATATTTAAATATTTCGAAATATATAAAACTGGAAACTGTCCAAAGTTTTTGAATTTTGAAAAATATTGCTCAATATATATTTGGATCACTTGTCCAGGATTAATCTTGGCCGTGGTCGAATATTTTCTTTTGATGTCTTAGCTTAAATTTTGATCAAAATATGTTTTAACAGAGTTTTGAACAGATAAGTGCAATAATCGGCTAATAAAACATAAAGATAGTCGATATACTGTTTTTCCAATAGATCGATTGATCTTAACAGTTCTGAATAATTTAACTCGTTTTCAATTTAAGAGCAAATGTTTTGACGCATTCATGGGGCGCATCTGGTATGAATACCTGTTTACCAGTGCCATCGAGATAGTCCTTGTAATATTTAATATTAATACATTGAAAGCCCATGCGTTCAAATAACCTGGCTGAATAAAAACTGGTGCAATCAACCGTCGCGACTTCGAAATTTAAATATTTTGCTTGGAGCAAAAGTTCCTCTACTAAACGATGTCCAATAGTTTTGCCACGCATTCCGACATCAACTGCTAAGACGTGAATGTGTACAACTTTGTGTACATTAAAACGTTCACAAACATTTGCCTCTCGTTCCACACAAGCCGAGAATTGCAAGATGTGGCCAAATTTAGTAGGACCTAATTTGGCGGCCTCCTCAAACAGTTGTTCAGCTTCATGGGGTCGCTTTGGACCGGATATAAGAACACCAACAAATTTCTTTCTATTTGAAATTGCCATGAAAGACATATTGTGATGTATATGGGACAAGATCCAATCTTCGTCTTCTTTATCTTGCTGCTTGGGCTCACTACCTGCCGTCAGAGGTTCTTCCAGATAATAGTGCAAACGTAAAAAATTTAAAACCTTCTGGCGTTCATGCTGCTTGATAACGCGTACTATAACTTCGTTTGTTGTCGAAAATTTATATTTCGATGAAATGCATTTGACTGAAATAAGCTGTTGACCAAGAGCACAATGATGTGATCGAAGATGTTTGAGCTCTCGTGTGCATATCTCATTACTGTAATACTGCTGCCGTGCTGCGATATGTTGCACTGATCGTTGCCAACATTTCGTTGAATTTAGTTTGCACCTTAATGCATTAAAGAAAATATTTCCTTTCATTCTCGTGATTTTTTAAGATATTTTTTCCTGTAATTGAAGAGAATAAATATAATCAGAAAATATTGTTGTATTAGTTTGACAACACAGCGATATTGTTTTCACACAAGGTACATAACATACAAAAAAGTTTATGTTCTGCCCCCAAGGCGTGTCCGGTCCGAAGTAATCTTATTATTACATCAACAACTATTTTACAATTTACTAAACTAAACTCTATGCAAAAAATGTAGTTTTTTCATATTTAGTGTGAGAGGTGGTGTGCGATCAGCTCTTGATCAGCATTTCTAATGAATTACGGCGTTCGATATCGAAAGAAATTTCTATTTTAGTTCCATTTAAATTTCGATCAATATCGAATTCCGCAATCTGACCTCTTTTTTGCCCTCTCATAATATATTTATTTATGTATGTCAGTCTGTATTTTTTTTTTTTCTTTTTTTTTGAAAGAGAAGTAACACTCAGGCAATTAGTATGCCTACCAACCCGTAGGTGTGTTACCTTCTTTGGGAAAGGGATAGTGAGAGAGTGTTGCAGCGCCTCTGATGTCAAGTAGGCGCATTAAATGTGTTTTAAGCTGTTGTATCCATTTTATTAATTATTTTACTTCGCCGGCGATTTTGTGTTTGTATGTACTTTTTTGTTTTATGACTTCTCTAAATACTTTCGGTTGATTGAGGACCGTCCCTGAAAGTTTCGTAATCACTGTAAAACTTTCCCTTGTTCCTTTGGAATATTGTCTTAAATCCAATACTTTCTGAATAAAAATATTACGCCCTTTATTTGGCTTAAGGTGCAGTGTTGATTTCTTATAAGCTCCAATGAAAGGCAGACCTAAAGATTAACTTAACACAGAACACATGAAAGCTTTTTGAAATGTGTTTTTACCATTTTTCAAGTCCTAAACGTTCTGAACAGCTGTTGTCAGATCCTTTTTGGCGTAGAGAGGAGTGTTAGTGTCTCTTTATAAAGAGTATAAAAGTTTTATGTTACAAAGTTTATTTATTTGTTAGTTTAGAATATACAAAAGAGCTTCATTTCTGTACGTTTTACTACAAAACCTTAATTTTATAAAAATTAAGGCTTTCTTTTTTAAGTCAAGAGGGAGGCAAGATTAGAAAATACATTTGGACGTATTTTTATTAGATGAAGCTATTATTATTCACTCAATTAGGTTACACTGTACTACCAGAGTTCTTGTTTCAATTTCATAATTGTTGAATCAAAAATCCATTACAAAAGCAAATAAACGGGTCATTTATTAATAAAATTTAATAACGATTTAATTAAACACTTATTTTTTTATTTTCAACGTCAATGCAATTGTTGCTGTCGATTGCGCTGTGGTGAAATCATTGCCTCAATAATGATTTTAAAAATTAAATCTTTATCCTTTTAAGCAAATATTAAAAACGTGTCGTCAACAAAAACGTAACATTTCAATTACACTGGACACGAAATATTATATTTATGTTCCTTCCAATATATAAAAGAATAAGACACAAATTTGTAACTGATTTTTTAAAGATTTTTGTTGCCTCTCTAATAAATATTTCACGGAAAACTATTAAATGAATGTTGTGGCTTTTTTCGTGTTCTAGTTAACGATATACTCGTACATGTGTATGTAGGCTTTCGTATGCAAATAATAACGTGTTAATCAATGCAGTCAGATAATTTTATATTTAGTATAAACTGCACAATTCAATGCACCGTCTGCTGAATGTGAAAGTTTTTCTTAGAATGAAGCCAGAACTCGCGCAAAGATACACTTGATATCGCACATACATATTGCGAAGTATTTACTGATAATGTAGTAAATTCTGGTTGAATTGCATTATTATCCTTTTCATTACATTGACAGGCTGACAGCAGCAGCATTGCAGTCTACAAATGATTATATGAATGACTCTTCTTTGTCCTCTTTAAAGTAAATACTACATATTCATACAGGCACACACACATTCATCCATTTATACTTACGTACATGCCTGCATATGTGTGTGTACCAGCTTACATTTTGACATCATATTGATTGGCAAACGTGCAGTATTTACACATCGATTCATTTTTGGCGTGCTTGGAATATTTAAGTCAAACTCGTTGAAACTTGTTCCTGCTCCATTAAAAGGGGTTTTAATGGATTGAATCGATAAAATTACACACATTAACAATTACCCGACGTTCTGCAAGGACTTATTTATAGAAATCTTTTTGACCAAACAGCTGTATGGTGTAGAAAGTTTACTAAATACAAAATTCGTTAACTTTTTATATGAACCTTGTAATTAAATTATGGCATTATATTCTTGAATGTACTCATATTCATAAATCTATTTCATCTGCCACTTTGACGTTAAATTAAAATATGTACACATTGACATATTTTAAATTGTTTGCTCCACTAAAATTTGAAATGCAGTTTTATTTTTCAGCCGGAGCAAAGGCATCAGTCTTTGCGCGATGTTGCCAAAAATCAGCTTAATTTTCAAATGAAACATTAAAATTTTCTTTCGTTTTATTATTCAGTGAACAAACTTTTTCTTTAAGTCCTACCAGTCAGTCCTTTCAGAGGATAGAGAGTCTAATGGGAGGGTTATATGAACACAAATAATTTATAGATTTGTGTACACATGCAATTCATTGCAAATGTTGACTTCCTTCAATGTATCTTCTGTCTTCAATTAACGATGCTCTTGCGACAGCTATAAGGCGGTATAACCTCCATATCTGCCACAAGTTCGTAATGTAAGAGGAATTGAATGTCAGTTAACCATTGGAGACCTAGGGGCTCCTCAGTAACTAGGAGAAGCGCAAAAAATGACTGCGAAAATTGCAGCACGTTGGTCCTGTCACCAAACTTGGGAATGAAGGCAAGCAACGAACGTTACCTGAAATAAAAAGGCTACCGAAGTTCGAATCTACAGGTCTGCTGCTTGCGACAGAACCATAGAAGAAGTACGAACTCTAACTACGACTAAAAGAATTTGAAGTCCTTTTTTTAGTTATAAAATGATTTCCTTTACATACATATTGTTCACAACTTTCACTCAGATCCCATCTTAAAAGAAAAAGGTCGTTGAAATCCAACATTTCTTGTAACCTGTTCCATACATAAGCACACTGCAATGAGCTGAGTCCAAAGAAAGAAACATTTTTTTTTTGAAATTTTATGTACATACATATGTATATTTCATTATTGTTATAAACACTTACAAATATGTACGAATGTATGTATGTGTTTTTTGTATATGCAAATGTGTAAGATGAAACCCTTAAGTTGCTTACAAAATATCTTATCTTTATAAAACGAGAATAAGCCATAACAATATCTTTTCACATCCACACGAATGACGTTACACCAACAAATCCATGAAAATGGACATGATATCGATTTTATTTACTAGTTTAAATTTGTTAAAAATATCACATCGAATAATGTAGACAAAAACTGAATTTTTCGAGAAATCGACAGCATTTGGACAAATACAGGTGATGTGTTTTCATACCTTCGCCGTAAAGGAACCTCTGCAATCAGTAACTTCCGTATATCCTTAAATTAAAAGTGGTATATTTTCAAAAATGTTTTATTGAAAGCTCCGAAAAGCTTTCATGAACGCCTTTATTATGTATTTTTAAAGTGATCCCTATTATTATTTTTTATACTAATTATCACTTTTTCATTTTATTAAAACCATCATAAAACGACTAAAACTTAATTTATTTTATAAATATATAAATATATGTATGTTTATGCCAATGTTCATACGAAAGTTTATAAAATTTAGTGGAGAGATACAAAATCTCGATGTCATGCAGTCGAATAACTTTGAAAATATTACTCATGATCTTTCTTACTTCAATTTCTTTTTCACTTATTATTAGGGGATTCAATTAATCGGATATTTGTTTAATCGGTTATTCAGTCTCTTAATTAATCGGAGCATTTTTTAAGCGATTTATAAGACATTCCCACATATTAATTAATAATCACTAAATAAAAATACGTAAATTAATTTTATTATTTTTGGATTTTATTAGTAAAAAATAACAACATAATTAACATAACAATTCTTGAAACAAATCAGACAGATGTTAAATACATATGTAAATATGTAAAAAAATTACGGAGATCTTCCAAAAAATAGAATATTATTTTGGTTAAAATTTTTGCGTTCTAAGCGACATTTTTCTTTAGTTTCAATGGTCTTTTCACTTATCGAAAATGTTGGAGAAGTCGAATGCAATCAATAATAGAGAATATCTAATTTCTCAGACCATTTTCTGGTCTTCTCTAAGCATATAAAATCGGCATTGAGTACCGTTTTGATTTTATCAAGCTCCCAACTCTTCTAATAGTTTGGGTCAATTCCGCTTTCAAATATTGCACAAATATGAAATTTTGTTAAATCGGTTAATCGACCCAAATAAACTGATTGAATCGTAAATCGAAGGTATCCCATTTAATCGATTAACCGGTTGAAACCTCGAATTATAGTTTTAGAAAATACAAGAATTAGTAAAAGAAGTTGAAGCCAATCATAGAGTTTTTCAATTTGCACAAATAATAGCGAACTTCCTAAACATATAAGTTTTATTGCAGCGAAAAATCACAAGCACAAATTAAATTTCGAACGCATTTTTCCTTTCTGTGTACGTGTTCATCGATATGTAAATACGATTGTGTCATGTGCGACACATGTGTGCGTGTGTCTTTGATTTTTGTTGTTTATTTTAAGTCTAAAGGATATAATTTACAATATTATAATCAGTTTTAATGGAATGTCCCTGAATCGTTTAGAGTGCCAGCAAATAGATGAGTTAAATTTGTATTTTGTTGTTTAAATGTTTGAGCTTTTGCTGATGTGTCTGTGCTATTTGAATTCTTCCCTGCAAACATTTTCTATTGCGGAAGTCTCTTAGAAGTGACTTCTTTTTGTACTGCAAACAATATTGCATGGGAAAGTGTTATTCCCCGTGGTAGTGATATCTGGGCGGATAGAAAAAAGCTATGGAATAGCGTCTTAGTAGCACCTAGAAGTGCCCAAAATCCTCAGAACGAGAAGATAACAAAGCGACAGAATAATTCGATGGTTAGAACATGTGTGTGCATTAGATATAAATCTAAATGTTAAGACTCTGATGAACAAATGAGACTATTTACTTAATTTGTTAAATGTACGAAATCCTTTTCCCAATTTAACTTAAGGTCAAAAACAGATTTATTTACTTCTTGTTTTGCTTTTTTAATATTTGTTTCTTTTGTATTTGCTATAAGTATGTGTGTGTGTATATATGCATGATATTTTTCCTTCCTAACAAAACTCAGATCTTGGCATCTAATTTTTCTTCTCGTATTGTAATATACAACAAGATAAATTTAATACAAATAAAATGTTCGTGTCCTTAGCAGAGGACTGAAATAAGTCTATACTGCATAATTGTCTGGTCGTTGAATATAAATGATCAAGTGTTACGATAACTCTTCCCGTCGGCACCCAACCATTCAGTTACACGAACAGCGCTAATTACAAAAAAAAAATATGTATTAGGGGCTGTTCACAAGTTACATATCCCCACTTTTGCTGTGCTTCTCAACTCCGTAATGAATTTTAAAAGTATCTTATTGAAAAAATTTAAATACTTATGAATTTTTTAAGCAGTTTTCAAACAGTTTGTCTTCAATTTTGAATTATTTCAATCCTTAGATTTCTTTTATGTTGTTGTTGTGTGTATGGAATTATCTTTAAATATGCATGTGTGTTGGCATATTTTGATATCCTGAGAAGGTTCATGTTGGTCTGTAAGATTGAATTGAGGTTGAAATTAATCATTTAACAAAATTCAATTTTCCTTTTGCTTGAAAGTAAGAATTTATGTGTAAAAGGATTTGTGTCTGTGTAATAAACTTTTCAAAAATAAAATTTACATACCGATGGTCGAACACTTCTCAGCAACAGATATATATATATATATATATATATATATATATGTGTTATAGCTGGTGCTTTTTATGGAAATTGCTAAGATTTTTAGTATTTCAAATTTTAATATAGTAAAATACTAACAGTTTTATTAAAAATAAATTGAAATTGATTATTGAGGTTCCTATGCGCATTTCACTGTTGCTAATGCAACATATGTATGTAAAATATTAATTAAAAAATTGAGTCTTAAAATACTTTTAAAGAATATTTTTAGACTATGGATTCGTCTTATTTATTTCGTCGGGATTTCATATAGAGTGAATTATAATTAAAAATAAGTTCAAAATACGGTAGAATCTCGATACTTCGTAACCCTTTATGTCGTAACTTTCAGTCATTTCGTAGAAAACTGTTGCAAAAATCGCGTTAAATCGCAACAAGTTCATACATTTCGATGTCCTCGTTAAATCTTTTTCGGTAAAAAATTTGTTTAACCTCTTCTAAATCGTAACTGTCTTATGTAAACCTTTTATTATTCGTAATGTAACAAAAAAAGATTTATATAATTGGGGGATTCAAACGGTGTCCTATTAACTCATATTGTCTTACCATTTTACAATAGTTTAAACAATTTTTGTTGCGCTTCAATATTTTAACTTCGTTAAACCGAAATATCTGCCATTCCAATTGCGATTTAGATCTATCGGGACTCTACTATATTTCATAAAAAATGTTTGTAAATTATGTTTTCTTATCATTCATTCCCAATTCGGGCTTGCAGCTTAAGGTCGGGGCAACACGAGCAATTTAAAACACATGTTGGTTCGTTTACGTGGCTGCCTCTTCACGCAGGCATTCAACTAGAATGTAGATGATTCCCTTTTGAAAAGACTGCTCCACTCGTTGGTGTCAACCTATGTAGAACCGTATCTAAGTCCTCGGATACGGCGATTGGTACTAGCTCCAATCCGATCTCTGATATATATGAAAGGTCTTCTAGTACATGTCTGCCTAAGAACTTGTGTCTCGAGAGATCCAAAACTGGACATTCGCAAAGAAAGTGGAAGATTGTCTCTTCTTTGCTTTCTTCTCGATGTCTGCCGACCGCCCAGTGCCCCCTCATGACTGCAACAAGCCTCGAGATATCCTTGCGGTTTCTACATGTTAATTGTATAGAGCGTCTATAATTGTAGCATGACAACATTTTCTTAGCAACCTTGCAAGTGTCTATGTTTTTCCATCTGAGATAATGCATGAAGATGCAGTTTCTAGTAGTGCCAAACGGCATGGCTACCGATTCAGCATTCGAGGCCAAAGTCCGGAGGAGAGCCAGTTATAAGCAGTTCGTCCGCCCGTTTGATGCTATCTTGTGGAACACAGATGAGGGTGAGGTCAGCCTGAACACCCAGTCCAGATACCACATTCTTACACTGCCCAACTAGAATATAGGAAATGGAATATGGATAGGGATAGAAGCGCTGCTTGCCTGTCGACAAAGATAGCCACTTTACCCTGTACCTTCCTATCGACCACCATTCTGGCTGCTTCTATTACAGCCAAAATTTCGTCGGAAAAGACTCCAGAGCCGACACCGGAGACCATTCTTCATCCATCAGTCGATTTTTCTTATTTTTGTGCCTTCTTTCCACTCTCTCCTGGATGAAATTAGAGCTTTAAACACTTTATCAAAGTCCAGATGAGACTCCATGTAATCAATTTCAAAACTTCCTCTTTGTGGGGGTAGTTGATGCAGAATTCTGGCACGACCATAAGACCTTCACCACGCAGATGCCGCTAATCTTGCCGCACGCGTTCTACGTTTTTGAACTAGTTCATGGTTTTGGAATATTAAATACTATTTTGAGGGATTATATTCAATAAAACTATAACTAGGGAGTTGTATATAATGTTTACTACCAGTGGATAATACTATTACATCGAAATTAAGTTAAAACTGCAGAATCGTAAGTTTTTAAAACGTTCGTATAATCCTGGCCCAGTGGTCTTGAGCTTGAGCACATGAGGTTTAAAGTAGTTTTGATTTTCTAAGATGAAAAATAACGTTGAACAAAGCAATTTTATGAGGCAATTATGATGGAAAGTATACATACACTTGGCCTTATAACATTATGCCATTGTAAAAACAAAGATACACTTGCACACTCACATTTACATTTATGCACAGATGCACATGCATTTAGATGGGAGAAAATTAAATTTCCTTTATTGTGATGCCATCATGTGTCCATCATGCAATGTTGTGCATTTTGATAATCTGTCGCATTGGGATCTAATTTCAGATAATCCACAATACATGAGAGCAACATGTATTCCATAAAAACAAACATACGCACACACAAACAGGAAACATATACATAAGGATGCACTTTATGCAGAACAAACTTTGTGTTTTATAGTTAAATTAAGCAAACAATGAAAAAATACAAGGACATTCTCAAAACGAGGATGAATAGCACTACAAGGAAGCCTTCAACGAATGACATTCAATTACACACACACAGACGCGCACAAGCACTCAAACTCATATCAACGTGGAGTTGTTTATAAATGTTCACCAAGTAAATTACAGCATACACTACTCGTGACTAGAATATGAGCATCCCGTGATTATGAACTTTGTTTTCTTAATGCGCTATTTCTAGAAGCTTCATATAAGTTGAGATAAAAAAATGAGTTATGATTCGAATATATTGTGTGTAGCAACAATCTTTTCGAAAGTCAACGCTTTGAAAGTTAAAAGCATGATTATTTATGACTGAAAGCAGTCATAAAATATTTGTTTGTAATGGGATTATTCAAGTCTTTGGAATTTCGGCGGATTGGCTTAATGCCGAGCTAACCAAATCACATGGTATGGATAAGAAATATTTTATTAAGGACACTGAAGCTTATTAATACTGAAACTGTTAGACAATGCACGGCCTCAAGAAGTCTCCCAAAACTTTGCAAGAAATACATAAATATCGTTAATATTATTGGATACTTTAAAGAAATATTAATAGAATGTATACACCTGAACAAAATCTATAACATGCGCGGTTTCGATCAGAATATACTTAATTATTATTATATTTGCCATAAAAAAAGAAAATCAAGCTCGCAAGCTAGATTTAAGATACACATATCTCGCTAAATATAGAAACTACCGAGTGCTACAAATAAAAATAAAAAATACTGCGGCGTACAAGGCAAGAATTTACTTTTATGTTAATTGTTGTTATACGATATAGAATTTGACAGCATTTTACATGAATTTTCGAAGAGAATACAAACTTTTCATAAAAAAATTTTCAATATATGAATATGTACATGCGAGTATAATAACAAAGAACCGAAAAACTACATGAAGTTTGATTAAATAAAAATAAATTTTCAAAAATTGACATATTTATTCTTATGACTGGCAACGTACGAATACAAACGGCTCTTGGTTTAGAACAACTCCGTTGTAAAGTTATATGTGAGGATGCTTGCATATATAACAAATAGAGTTACCAAAAAAAACGGTTTTTTATTCGTAACTCCAGATTTTGGGGGTGTCCTGGAAATTTCAAATACAGATTCTTGATCTACTCGGCACCACCTACAAGAAAAAGTAACATCACATCCCAGGTATTTCGACTTAGTTCTTTTTTGTAACACAGTGTAATTTCAGTTATCATATAATTTTTCTATCGCCAAACAAAAATTTTGCAGACCAAGATTGTGTTGTTAGAGAAACCCATTTTTAAGACGTTTAAATTTTTTACCTTAAAATTTTTTGTTAACCAAGGAAATACAAATTATTAATATAACTTTTTTAGTTTGTGAACTTCATATGTATTTTAATTACAAAAAATTTAGCATTACAAGTGATCTGTTAGCAGAAAGCGGGGATCGTTTAATAGTCGTCGGCTTCTACCCGCCGCAAAATTCATTTATGTACCAAAGCCGCTAATAAAAACTATTTATATTTTTATTTAATTTGGCTTTTGGTATTGAAACGGCCACACCTGATGGTGAAAAAATCAAAACTTATTTATTTGTTTTCACATTTATGGGAATTATTATTTTTGCTATTACAAAGGCTTACAGGCGGCGAAATTTGAATATTGCAATTTTTATTTCAACGCCGCCATCAGGGCCTTTTTATTGACTTTGCTTTTACTTTGTAAGTAACCTGATTTTTCTCGATAGTATCGCTATCGGATAAAAACCATCGATAGTCTACTTAAAACCAAACTATCGATACCATTCATAGTACCATCGGTAGTTTTGCAGCTCTTATATGTTGTGTTCACCTTTTAACAAAGGAATTATAAAATTTTACGTTCTCAAATTGAATCTATCATTTCAAAAATTTTCTGTATTTACAAAAATCCTATTTTTATATAAAAAATAAAATTATAAAATTGGGGAACTCAAACGGTGTCCTATTAAATCATATTCTCATAATGTCTTAACATTTTTTGTGAACAATATTTATTGTTTTTTCATATTCAATTAGTAGAAATTTGAGCAAAGTGTGAGAGAAATTACATAGTACTTATTCTTCCTCGTCATATCTTTTCGTTTTATTATTTTTAAACATATAATTTTATGATTATCATTTGAATCCAAAAGAACTAAACTCCTGTAAGAGTTGTAAATGGTATTAAAGGTTTTGGAAATTTCCATATAAAGCAATTAATTATATAAAAATTTACAAGAATATTTGTACAGCTTACAAATATTTATTTTCGATATAAAAAAAAAACAAAAGCATTTATTATTATTTATTATTATTTTGGTTTCAAATTGTTTTGAATTTAAAGCAACATTTATTAGGGCTTGTTTTTGAATTTAGGGCTTAATAGACTCAAACTCGTCAGGCAAAACAAAAACAAAATTTGAACAACTTCTTTTTGGTTTTCATACAAGTTTCAAAATCTTTCCACTTAAAGACTTTTATTTTTAAATTTTAGAAATACTCATCTACATATACATATATAATTAATAGGCAAACACGCTTTTTTAGATCCCTTTGACGGTCGTAATGCTGAACCGATTTTACAAAGATTTATATGTCTTAAATTGGTTTTTACATAGATGTCCACAATCTTAATTTTATTTAAATCGGTTCGATATTTAGGGAGTTATAAGCGTTTAAAGTCTCTACTAACACATGTACACTTGTTACACATACATGTATCAGCAGCTTCAACTTGAAAAATAAACAAAGTGGTCATTTGTGTTTATTCAATTTGCTGGTTATTTAGAATGTTGTTTGTCTTTGTATTTTATTAAATTCTAGAATGCGGTCGATTGAGTCGACCGCTGGATATACAGTTATACAATTAATTTGAGATATTCTACACGACTATTTCAAAGAGTTCTGCGACTGCTTGAAATTCAGGTTATGACTATAAAGAGTCTTAAAAAAATTGTATTATTATAAAATTGTTATATTATTATAAAATTTTTTTTATATATTGTGCAAAGTTTCCGTTGTAAAAAATAAAGTTGCACAAATTTCCAGTATCATTTAAATCAGTAAAATATAGTTTAGCATTTTGCGCTTTCTCCCTTGGAGAAAAAGATATTTTATCGCGGTAAAAAGTGTACCAAATAATAACCAATTTACTCAAGTATTTCCAAATCTAGTTGGTGTTAAAATCCATCTAGTAGTTTTTGTGTGATTCATGTTTAGACAAACGCCAGCAGGTAAATGGACAAAAATTAAAAAAAAAATTATATTTTCTAAAATGGTTACTAAATAGACCAAAATTATTTTATGTAGATGAGTATCGTGCATGTGTCCGAATGTTGTAGTGTGTCTGTCGCAACAAAGATTTTGCTCTTCCTTGGTTTAAATATTTTTTTCTTCTGGCAGATTTTTCAAGCTTCAATATCCTTGATTTTCATACACTGCTTTGCATTTTCGAAAATTTAAATTAATGATAGTAATTATTATTACAGCTCTCATTATTATTATTATAATAATCGTTGTTGTTTGGTTTTGTTGCATCTTTCTGCTGTACCGAAGATCCCTCTTAGCATTACACGCACTTGTTTTATGTTGACACTTTGCATTTAATGTCTTTTAATGTTAAAGTGTTGTTATCCTGGGATTAAAATTGTTTGAATAGACTAAACAAAACACATGCACAAATCTTGTATATGATTGTGAGTATTTGTTTGCATACTCCAAGCAGTCTTCTCTCTACAAGCTGATACACTTGAAAGAGCTTAAGCTGCATTTCTGCATGCATCTAGATAAACTGAAAACTTCTGCTGACCATACTACAAGTCAAAAATAGCAAGATATCACATGACCTTGAATATGAAATCGAATATGAAACCGGTGTTTCGGAAACTTCACACTTATATTAAACTTATATTTCAGCTTAAATGGCATCTCTCTTGGATTTGAATGGGTGCATTTTTTTAGGATCTTACTTTGAAATAAATAAAATAAGTTTGAATAAGTAATTGGAACCATATTGTTTTATTAATCAATTGTAGCCATTTTTCGAACGTAGGGTATTCGAGTGTATCTACCATGACTACACTTGTATCTTTATTTATTTATGTATCTTGTCTGTATTTTGGTTTAACTACTTACGTAAATATTGCAAGTTTGTTATTTCATAATTATTCTTTGTCTGTTGCATTTAGTTTCGTAAACTTCTCTTTGCCCATTTAACACAAACTTTACTTTGTTTAATTTTATTAAACTGCATAATAGTAATGTAACGAATGTCAATTTTCCAAAATTCGCGAATACGAATACAAATTTATCGCTACTTGTTAATGGCACGATTATAAATAAGTTTTAAATTTTTTTAGAGGAAAGAAAACGGCATTAGTTTTTGTTTCAGAAGTTTTTTTTTGAACACTGTTAAATATCTTGACGCAGATTACAGGGGGTCTTCACGTGCAATAAACTTGGAAATAATTATGTTTTCAACTGTCAAATTCTATTGCCAACACAATATGTTCACGTGTGGACCGCACAAACATTTATTTGCACATGTATTGCGAAATAGTTGTTCAAACTTATTTTCAAGCAATTATGTTGGAAATAAACTGTCAAATTTGGCTGTCAATTCTCTGTCATTTCTTTTTTCCGCGAATTAAATAAAAAACCGTGCAAATATGTATGTATATATTTACTTATTAGCATCTGCTAAGCTTTTTGCCCAACAAAAAAATCAAACAAGCACAGAAAACGCTGAAGCTAATGTATTCATTCACAGCGAACTTTTTAATTTTATGTCCAATGTGCACTAAGTGTTCTCCACCTAAAAACATAAGCTTGTAAATGAACATATTTGTGACGTCATGCTGCCGACGTTATTGCTTATGTTCGGAAATAAATATTGAGCGTGGAGACGTGCCGTTAGATCCAACCGAAGATACCGTAAGCTAATTAGCTTCCAAAATCCTGCTCGCCTCTTAATTCTAAAAATTTTCCATGGATTATTCAGCGGAAAAAGCAGCTGCAAATGACGTCGACCGCCTGACATGGTATTACGTAAATAAGTAGAGTTGAAAAAGCTGGGTATTTCAAATACTTTTATTCATTATTTTTTCATTTTTCTATTTAAAATATAAAACACAAAATAATTCTGAACATTTTAGCGATTTTTTCATAATCTTTCGTGATCGGTACAATTTTTTGGGATTTTACAGAATTTTTGGGTTCATATCCAATATTGCAAATTGTTAGCGAATATTCGCGGTTTTTTTTAGTTTTTAGTTTCTTTCAATTCTTAGCAATTTGTAATAAACTAGAGTTTGTCTAGTGGTTGAAATTCGATATCCAGTTCATACGTACCTATTTTAGTTGCGTTCATTTAAAGAGAAAAAACTACCTAATAATATTCCCTTACTAATGGAAAAATTAAAAAAACACAAAATAAAATTGCATACAACTACGCACATTTATTATGTTAATTGTTTATTTTTTTGAAGCTAACACATCCATACGTAATGAACATGTGAATCCATGTTTACGTCTCATCTCTTTTCATTCTGATTTATTTTTCTTTTTCAACTTCACTCATTTGAAGAGAAAAAATCTTATTACTCATATAAATATGTAGGTACTCTTAAACACCCTCATTGCTTTGCTTATGTTTTTCCTTGAATCAATACTAACATAAGTGAATGCATGTTCGTGTGTATTTTTAGCATTTGTAGTGGAGCCTTTTATACTTTTAACACTTAACCAATTCAAATAATATATAGTCGGATCGCTAAAGCTCAACAATGTTTACCCTTTGGTATATGAGTAGTAAGATTTTTCTCTTCAAATGAGTGAATTTGAAAAAGAAAGCGAGATCAGAGTTGAAAGAGTTCTATACGTTCATTACGCATGGATGTGTTAGCTTCAGGCAAAAACTTAATTAACAAAATAAATGTGCGAGTGGCTATTTTATTTCGTTTGCTGTTTTTTCTATTGAGAGGGAATGGAAAATTAGGTAGTTTCTTCTCTTTAAATAAATGCAACTAAAATAGGTATGCGTTTGAACTGGCGGTCGAATTTCGATCACTAGGAAAACTCTAGTTAAATCAAATCCAATATATTAACGAAATACTTCTAAACGCAAGAAAAGCCTTTCTTCTATACGCCATTATTTTATTATAAATTTATTGAACCAAGGATCAGCAGATCACCTGAAGAATCTTTCGTATACCTAGATAAAAAAAACAAATTCTGCAGAACGAAAGTGGCACCCTAATATTCTATTATAAATTATTTTTAATTTTAAATGTTAAACATGGCACAAACATATCAATAGAAGATTTAAAACTTTTACAAGAATCAAAAATCCACAAGTTTCGGTGGCTTTTAAGATAGTAATGTATAATTTTCCATTTTTAATCCTTGAATTTAACCTTTGACCCTTCTTTTAATATATATGCAATGTTTATCTTTTACAGGATTTTATTGCAAAAAATACAAATAAAATTATTTGTTTTTCATTTGTAGGAAGAAATTCTAATGCTAATTTGTTAAAAACTATTATAATTATATTAAGAATACTTCTCAATTGCGTCAATTGCAATTTAGAAAACGACAATTATAAATCAGATCAGTGAATTGTATTTCACAAAGTGTCAATTGTAATTCAGGAATAGTTAATTGTAATTCAGGAAGAAAATCGTTTTAACTATTTATTTTTATTTGATTATAATACAAAAATTGCAACGAAGATCCAAATATATACAGATGTAGTATTTCGACCGACCGATATGTCATTCATTGTCAATGCTGTAGCTTGGTGAACTGTACAGTGTTGCACAGCACGAGCGCAATCTTTTCCAGTTATGATGTTCTTTGCATGATCTATAATATCCTCCAACTAGATCAATATTTCTTCCACTACGCCAGAACCTGTAACGTATTGAACCGGAACGTTACTTTTGGCATAGACTTTAAGTTTAGACCAGTTATTCCCAATGAGATTTAGCATGGGAGAATAGGATCCTACACACAAAAGAGAGGCTCGCATACCACTGATGATTTTTTTAAACTTTGAATGACAAGGTGATTCGCCCGTAGCAATCACCAAATCTTCCAGTTGATTTCCAATTAAAATATTTAGGCAATCATTTGCTAACTGGGCAGTACATGAGCCCCATCCGCGTTCCATGTATACGGTTTCTGTAATTAAAATTGCTCCAATTAAATGAATGTTATGATTTCTTGATGCTGGAAAGTGTTGTAGTGCTCTATTCTATAAAAAATTTTTGTGATTTTTCTTTATTTGATTTATTATTAATTACAATAAAAGCCTTCTGAATTGCAAATGAAAAATGTGTAATAATTATAATAGTGTAAATATAACTTATTTTGTAATTTAAAAACCGTTGAAAACAATTTTTATCACACCACCGCCAAGTGATCCGGTCATGCGAATGTTTAGTGGTAAATCCTTTATTTGCACACCGATTCACAATAGATTTGAAGGAGAAAATACTTTAAAACTTTCATTTTGAAAGTTAATGTTGCAAGAGAAGTTCAATTGAGCAATATTTGTATGGTTTGGTTTTTAGTTCTCTTAAAGAATATTATTATTTTTGAAAAAGGTTTTTTTAATTATAATTATCGTATAACAAATCAATATTTTTTATTTTTCTTTGTTCATTCTTAATGTATTTTTGTTAAGATTTGTGAAATATTCACCTGAATATGACGAATGTGAATATGAATATCAAAATTATTTGAATATTCGCGAACACGAAATCGAATATTCGTTACATCACTACTACATACATATTTATCACTGAAAATACTTGGTGGTTAACAAAATCTGTGGTTACAGCTTTTAAGCCTTAATGAGTTTAAGTATTTTATTGAACTAATTTGAGACACAAAAGCAGTCTTGAGCAAAATGTTTTTGAGCGAAAGAATCAAATAACAACAAAATATTTTGGTAAAACAAATTTTTCCGGTCGATTTTCTTTTTTTGATTTGTATTCGAAATAATTTTGTATCGTAATCAATTTTGAAAGTGCAAGTGTGAATAATTTCGTTACATTCAACTTTGATTTTCTCTCAGTTCTCTATTAGGATTGAACCATGCTTTTAATTAATGTGATCATTTTTAAAGAAGTCAGAGAAAGTTAAATTGCAGCCACTCATTAAATATGTAGTTCGAGTTAGATATTTTTTGATAGTTGAATTTCAACATAGAATTGGTTTTTATTACTCTACTAGTTTAAGTAACATCGTTTCTAAATGAGAATTTATGCTTTTACCGGTAGTTTGTTAACTAAATATAATTTTACAGAAAAGATTTGTAAAATCAATTTGTAGAATTAATATAGTAATTCATGATTGACTAATAATCAAATCTGACCTAAAACAACTGTCTGTCATCTATCGACACGACAATAATGCTGGCGGAAAGTCACTTATAATTTATTACTTTTAATAGTATTAATTGCCATTATTAGTTATTGTTATTGTTATTGTTATTGACTATTACAAGCATATGAGAATTCGTCTAATATGTATCTTTCAATCAATAGTGGGCACGGACACTGCGCACGTGATTACCGCTGTATACAATACTGTTAGAAAAAAAAATTCGGAAATTTATAATCCTTTTGAGTTGCTGAAATGCAGGAAAATTTAAAAAAAACTCGACCTCGGTATTATCTATTTTACACTCACGTGGACACCAGAAATATATCGTCTTGTATGAGCGTGCATAAGTTATGATTTTCCTTGCGAGCGTACATAATCACCAGTGATAAGTTGCCCACGATCCCACCTCAAATCAATGAGATTTGTTGCCGTGTTTTATCTTTATTTATTATCTTTATCACAATTATTGATCCACTTGATGCATTTAATTCAGTTATGTAATTCTTGTAGCAGCTGCTTCTACTACACGTACAACTTCTGTTATTATTGTGGTAATTATAAGTTAAGAGGACTAGAATAATTACCGTTTTAACTTTCAACATTACAGTCAATAAAATGATCTTGTATGATTGGAAAATAACACAAGTTTACTGCCATGCTTTGGAAAAACACACTTAAAACAAATAACACACACACATACACAAAATACATATATACACATACGTGTGTACATTGATAGTATAAAGAGATTCATAAAAGGATACATCTGAGCATAAGGATGCTCCTTAAGACAGCAGACAACTAACTCTAATATTCCGTTTACGCTGAGTTAAAAAATCGCTCTTTCAAATACATCAATTAAAAGTTTGTATTGAAATGCTTCGAAATGATCGAAATGTTTTTGCCAGATCTCTTTTATATGAAAAGATAAGCGTCTAGATCATTCATAGAATAAAGCTTGTCATAAAATAGTCACAAGACTCATTGCGGAAAAATTGGAGGAGAATATAACAAAGCTATTAGACTTCCTTAAGACACGTTCGAATGTTCATAAGGATATAGTGACGATGTCCCGTGAAATGCAGGCTTTATATATGCAAATGTCAGTTGACTTACACAGCAGGGCTGTAAGTAACTACAGGGAATCAAAAATGAGTAAACAAACGCAGACAGACGAAGTAAGAACGCACCTTGTGCCACGCGCAAACCTAAAACGGAAAAGAGATTCTACTACTCACAGTCCCAAAGGGGAATAAAAATAAGAAGAAAAGGGGCACTACTCCCAGCATGCGTAAAAAGTCACCAAATAAGCCTCCAGTCTACTGGTGGAATTATGAAATTGCTAGATTGCGATCAGAGTGTGTAAGTGCCCGAAGGCTGCATACAAGGACTCGCGGCAGTTTTGAGAATTGTATATACCACCATCTATATAAAGATAAAAGGAAAGCGTTAAAGATTGCAATTCGTAGGAGCAAGCGTAGGTGTTTTCTCAATGTATGTGATGAGGTAGATAGTAATCCATGGGGCCTTGCATATGAACTGGTAACCAAGAAATTTAAATGCCTTGGTCCATTGCCGCCAAGAGAAGAGCCTATCGTCGAAGGAATTGTTGATCATCTCTTTCTTCAATAGGAAATTCCGAAATGGCATTTCCGACAAAATTCTTCGACATTCCTGCGGTTACGATATCCGAGATAGAAGGTGTTGTCTCAAAATTTAAAGACAAGAAGGCACCAGGCTTAGATGACATTCCGAATATGATTCTAAAAGCAGCTGTTAAACTCCACCCTGAACATTTTATGAAGGTAGCAAGCGCGTGCTTGAGCCAGGGCTTGAGAAAGATCAATAGTGGATGATATCAAAGTTGTAGTTGAAACTGTTGCTCGGGCCAAGGGAAGAGGTGGAGAAATGGAGAAAAAGAGTATTGTGTAGTTCTAACTTTAGACGTGAAGAACGCCTTTAACACAGCAAACTGGGAACATATTGTTGATGCCTTATCTAGATTAGACATCCCAGGTTATCTACTGGCAATTATACAAGACTAATTCCGGAATAGAGAATTAGTTTATGATACTCATAAGGGCGTTAGAAGACGAAAGGTCATTGGTAGAGTGCCTCAAGGATCAGTACTTGGCCCACTGCTGTAGAACGTCATGTACGATGGACGATTGGCTCCAAAGCATCAAAAATATGCTTAGCACTGTCCCGGATCATGCCGAATACAAGAGGTCCTAAGGGAAGATGTACTTACTTATTGATACCTGACATCAAGACATGGTTAGCAAGGACACATGGTGACTTGAACTTCTACATTACACAATTTTTGAGTGGACATTGTTGTTTTAGATCGTACTTGTATCGTTTCGGACATGACAGTGTTCCGAGTTTGTGCGAGCTGTGATGGTAATGTCGTGGAAGATGCCGAACATGTGTTCTTCATATGCCCACGATTTGTTAGTGGGAGGGCGTATTTAGAAGAAGCTTTTGGGCGTAGCATTAGACTGGACAACATAGTTGCAATCATGTTGGAATCTTTGAATAACTGGACGTGTGTATGTAATTTTGTGAAATTGGTTCTATTGGAAGAGATTCGCAGAAGAATCGATATAGTTTAGATCGGGTGTAGGACCTCTCCCACCCCGTGACGTTAAACGTTATGCTAGTTACTCGGGGAACGTTTTACATACATATGCATATATAAATGCTTAGATATTGACAAATACATATGCATACACAAATTCCTTTTTGCATATTTAACAAGTTAATGAAAGGACTATCGGTATTTGTACTACTTGGCTACTTGTTGGCTTACATATATCAAGGATTTTCAAATTCTTGTCTCTCCAACCAATTAAGTAACTGAAAATAAAACAGCAATAGCGTAAACAATATTATAAATAGCGACATTGTTAAACACTACATACATTTAGTACGAGTGTGTGTGGGAGTGTGTGCATGTGTGCAATCATTAGTACTTGAGTATTAGTTATTTGGTTTGACTTTGTCTTGAATGGATGTGTAAGCTAAAATAAAAACATATTGAGAAAATAAAACTACTAGATAATTGTTCAGCGCCATGAACTTTTAAAGTTGTCATTCTCTTACTAGGATGTCAATGTGTGTGTTTGTTTACTAATGTCCTTCAGTTCTACAACGAAAACTTGAAACAGTGAGATAGTTTAAAGATATAGTGAACGATTTTATTTTTGTTGCCAATAATTAGGTACATTTCTTTAATAAATCTCCAAAATAAAAGAGCAAAACTATCACAAAATGTAAATTCATAGGTTTGCTGCTCCACTGTACCACATTTAGCTTAAACTGTCAGCTGAAGCACTTTTCAATTAATATGTGAATTAAGTGCGGTTAATACCGGATACTTGTTTCAGTTTGGAAACAATTTGTATTAATTATAATCAAAACTAGGCAAAACAACAAAATACCAAAAAGACAGATAAAAAGAACTAAAAACAAAAATTAGAAAGAACATAAATAAGCATGTATGGACACATGTGTACCGAGCAAAGTACATGTCTGCTAGTGGATGTCCAGCTTTATTGGGATGAAGTTGAATAAACAACATTTCATTTGATTTTCTAAGAAGCGAAAGGAAAAAAAATCACACACATAGACAATCTAATATATAAATGGACTTTAATGGAAATCATTATGGATTTGTCAAATGGATTTCACAAATATTGTTATGGGCATGTTTCTTTCAGTGGTCTACTGTCTGTTTGTACATATTAACTTACGTAATATGGACTGTAATCCAATTAATTTTATTACTTGTATGAATCCGAATTAGAATTACATATTAAACCAAATTGACAACTCTTCGATTAAAGTTTTCTGCGGCGACGGCGATAATGTTAATGAAAAAAAAACTAAAACGAAAACAAAGTTAGAAAGAGGGTGTTAGTTTTCGTGCGATTCTAGTGAAACTTTAATCGAAAGTTACATAGTAAAGATAATTATGAACTCTATATACGAATAAAGATAATAGGAATAGTTTATATTAGTTATAATTAAGCTAGTAAATCTGTACAAACTGCTTATTAGCACATGTCTTCGACCATAAATTTTGATTAACTGGGAACTCGGAGTTAGAAATGTTAAAATGTTTTAATTAATTTCAATGTTCAAATAACATCTTAAGGCTAAAAGAAATAGACTCAGCGCTAAATTAAATTAAATGAAAGTAGTTTTTCTTTGTCTTTTATTATCTTATTGTTGTGTTTTGACAGCTGGCAGTTGTTTTGTGGTTCCTTTGGTTTTCCATTTCATAAGGAGTTGACACATGCAAAAGCAAATGCTCCAAGAAATATAAAAAAACTAATAACTTCACATAATTGTTCACCAATATCTTGCTATCTATCCCCATTAAATTATTTACTTTAGTGGTATATCAACTCACTTGTTTATGCCGATAAGCCGGACACGATTGAACACCTGAAACACAACATTCGGTGGAGTTAATGGCGAAATATTGCGCAATTGCCAGGAAAAATTGGGCTTCCTGATTACGCCATCCGCGGCGGCCACATCGGTGAAATTATATGCAAACTTGAATGGCTTAAAATTATCTTTCCAGAAAAGTTAGTTTGATTGACTTTAAAATTATATGGCTTTTTTATATAAATTTCAATTGTTGAATATTTAAAAAACATTTGTATTTGTGAATGTTTATATTTTTAATTCAATTTTCAACTTCAACTTAAGACAAGCTTTCATTTAATTCATTAATTATGGGCAGGCTTTTTACATTGACCAGAGTTGAAGAGTAAATATTTTGAAATTAAATTTTTTCTAATACCACCACAATCCTTTAATGCATCTCAAATTTCTTATGCTTTTGTGTCAGTTCGAGTTTGCTTTGCATAAATTAAGGCAGCAGGCCAGACAGAAGTGAAGGAAAATTTAATAAGAGATATCTGCTTTATAATAAAAATGTTTGCCAAATAAAACAATGAATATGAATTAATTTTAGAGGATGTTTTTAGTCTTATTGAAAGTAGTCCTCTAAAGCAAAGCAAAATCCTCAAAAGCCTTAAATTTAGTTAAAAACTGTATTTGCTTAGCGCGTTTCTTTCGAAAGGTTTGAAATTATTAAAATAACTGATAATTCCATATAAAGCTAATATTTTCAATTATTAAAACAACTCCACCCTTTAAAATTTATATAAAAATTAAGCGTAAATAATAAATAGCGACGCTTTAAAGTCTTAAATGTATAATAACGAGAATAATGGTGACAAAATGACTTTAATTATGACTTAAATTATCACCGTCTTTATTAAAATAAATAATGAAGCAGCAGTCAATGTCAAATACAGAAAATTAAAATATAAAAAGGCTTTAACACTATTTTAAAGAAAAACAAGAAAATCCTCATGAGCCATTGACGACTATTTGCTGTTTATATTATCAGCCGGCATTGTCTAGTTTCAAAAGGCCGTCGTTATGACAAAAATGATAAAATAAACTGCCGCAAATACGTAAATAATTGTGTAAACGTTTGTTCATTGTTCATGTTCCAATGCAAATGTAAATGAAAATGAAAATGAAATTTTTTAATTATTATTTAATTAAAATTACGCGGGCATTTGCCACACGCCATTATGATGTTGCTTTTATGTCAGATTGTACAGCCAGGACATAAAAGTAACTGACTTTGTTGTTAATTAAATACAGGTTAAGACTTTCGGTTGTAAGTAGCAGACAAAGCTGCATACTCATCAGATTTTTAAATGGACATGTCCTGGTACGCGGATTTAAAAATAAACAGGTTAATTTTGATGCTGACTTTTATGAGAAAATTCAACAGCCAAGCTTCAAAGCTAAATCAGAAAATATTCTAAAGCGTATTTGAATAATGGAAGAAAAACTACATTTCAAATTCAAGATTTAAAAAAATGTTAATTCTATTTTACTATTACGAAACTAATGATAGCACGACTGTGTTGTAACACTTCGATATTTATCAAAAAAAAGAGAATTTTCTTTAATAAAGAAATTAATTTACTTGGAATATACACGTCATCATTCAAATGGGGAAACAAAATATTAAATGTTTCGAAAAAAAATGTAGATTTAGTGTAAAAGATATTCTTCATTTGATAAACTTCACTGTTTAAACGAGTACACATTTCTTTTGATTCTGGTTTGTTGCTTGATTTGGGACTATTTTCCTTAGCTCCACTTGAAAATTAATTTTTGTTTCCAAAACAATTGTAAAGTCCTTAGAAATTTATTGACAAGTTGTTTTATGCAAATGTTAGCCATTTTCCCCATTTTCATTATTTTTATTTTGTGACATTAAAAAACAATTGTTTAGAATATAAGTATATTCTATACAACACAGCACAACACAATGATTCTGTTCAAAACATCAACAGCAAAATATCCTTGACATTTATTGTTTTTTCTATAACTCACAGCCTGGAAACGAAGCCAACAAATGGATTCATTTATTTAAAAAAATAATGTTAAAAGCATAATTTTTAATTTGACGATGCAAATAAGTCTCAAAGAATCATCAGTGCTCTTCATCCTGTTTTTCTTTTTTTAATTTAATTGAATGTAAGAAACTTAAAAAAAATCCCAATTGTGATTCGAGGGATATCAACCTCAACAAAATCATCATAGAGCAAAGCAGAACAGGAAACACAATCAAAATGATCAACACATTAAAATTTAAGAATGAATATGGGTCATCGGGATTCGGGAATATAGAATTTAAAATTTCCACGATTTTTCGAGGCAGATGGACATTGTTCCAATCTGGAAGTATATCCCATAGAGTACAACTGATCCGAAACGTGAAAATATAACTAATCTGAAAGTATGTAGATATGCATGTATATCCTTATAAATAAAACAACGTAATAAACAACGGAACAACTCTTGAAGTATATCCTTTAAAAAAAAGGAATCATAACCGGCATTAAGTTGGTTGAAAATAGAAAGACGTAAGATCAATCACTTAAACACATGAAGAGTCACAAAATAAAATAAAACAAAAGAGAACTTTTATTACAATTTCTTAAAGAGATGGAACCACTTAAGCAATTAATGGCTACCAATCAATATGTGTGTGCTAACTTCTTTGAGAAAGGGGTATTTAAAGGGGGGTACTCTCTGGTAAAAACAGACAGCTTAATTGTTCTACAACTCTGCTATTGCGCGTTATGTTAATTTTTAGACCAGTGTTGCAGCGTCTCTGGTTTCAATTGGGCACATAAAATGTTTTTAAGCTCAGCTTCCAATTTTATTAATTTTTTACTTCGCCAAAGATTATGCTACAATACAGATGAAGGAAGAGGCATGCACCAATATTAGTTGCTGCCGCTAGTATTCAATAACCAGTTCTATGCCTCCGACACTTAAACAGTCCAACAACAATTATTTGAAGAAGTTAAAAAATTGTCCATCGGTTTGCCTAAGCAAAACGTTAAAAACGCGTACTGTTCAATATCCTTGAAAGTTTTTATTTAAATATTTTATTGCAAATATATGATGAATTCCTTTTTCTAATCTACGAATCGCTTAGAGCATTTAAATGCGGTATTGAGCATTATCCTTAATAACATTTACCCTTCTTCATTTGAACGCGTACTTATGAAAACTTTGTTTTACAAAATCAACACGAATAAATTTTAACCAGCAGGAATTTAAATCCTTAAATACCTCTTCCTCTGCTACGAAATCAATGATTGTTTGTTGTATGATAAAAAGAAAAAAAAAACATTATTTAATTATTAAAAATAATTTAATTTAATTTAAAGTTTTCCCTTTCCTCTTTTTCTCATTCCCCTCTCTTTGGGCTCTTAAATAAAAAAACAATCTGGTTCTGATGGCCCTGATGATGCTGCTACGAGAATGTTGGGCAGCGTTGCCACTTTAGTCTTTTTGAGGCACTAAAGATGACTAGAAGCTGCAGTCATATAATTCTGGTAATCCCAGCAGATAGAAGAGCAAAGACAACATAATGTGAAGGTAATTAATTGTTGATGGTTAATAATTCAAGGAATATTTTTATGGGAAAATTGTTGATTGCGGCAACGCTGTTACCAATGACAATAATGAGAATGGTGACTATTTATGAAGACTTTTTAAGTGGAGACAAAACTGAATAGCAATAGAAGCAAAAAGGAATGCAACAGGAGGCTTAAGTAAATATTTGCAACACTTATTCAACTGTAATAATGTTGACCAAAACCGTCGTTATCATCACCATCGTCACTACGTCATCAGTATCACTCTCGAACTCAACATTAAATGTGTGTTGTATACAAGGATGTTTGTATGTGTGTGTGTGGGACACTTATATCTCTATAGTATAGAGTATAGAGTCTATACCCTCCTCACAATTGGTTTTATAATGATGATTAGCTTACTTAAGTGTATCCCGCTAACGTTATTGCGTTGCACTTTTTTCTTTTCATTTTTCCATACACTTTATTTTTTTATTATTTTTTTTGGTTTCTTTGCTGATGATGTTTCTTGTTGAAACATTTTTATAAGTATGAGAAATTAGTGAAGAAACTTTTACTGAAAATGAGTTTCGAAAGTGTTTTAATTTGATTTCATTAAAAATAAACTTTACTTTTCTAATGAATAAAATAATAAAATTACATAAGTTCAACCTGGATGAAAAAATATACCGGATACAAAATATATACTATAAGTACATGCAAACAAACACACATAATTTCAAAAGATGCTGATAAAATTTCAAGTTAGATCACGCAAAAGAAAAACTTTGTCATATATTTATTTGCTAGTTACAAATAAATATTGCAAAAGTTATGGAATAATGAAGTGATCGTGGCAGGATAGCGTATTTGTGTACAACAATTTTATCGTAAAATAAGAAGTTATCGATATGAAATATTCAAAAACCCGTAATTTTTCAAAGAGTATCAGTTTTGTTATAAATTATTAAAGTCAATTAAATTTTAGTTTGAGTTAGTAAAATAAAAATAAAACTAATCATTTGCACACTTTTAAGGCTATTTTAATAATGAAGTCAGTCAAAAATATATTCTAATGAGAAAAACATAATTCTCTTTTTAGAAACTTTAGTATATATTATATTTAAAAACTGGATCCAATAAAAATTATCGTTCTGTTTTTTGTAACAAATCATAACAATAAAAATTGACAACAATTGCTGGACATTAAAAAGTTTTTGCAGATGCTTTTTGTTCGATGTATAGTTTGGCCTGGGTCACTTGCAGAATTTTCGCTACATTTTTTTTAAACCAAAACTATTAAAAACTAAAAACTTAAAGAAAATAACGACAAAGAGTGGTCCGTCCATAACATACGATTATATAAAACTTTTCCTATTTTGAAGTTGAAACAACACAACAAATTACAACCAGAACAGGAAAAAAATAAAAGAAAAATAAAACACTCATACAAACATTATTAACTGGCTGGTTGGCTGTTGGTTAAAGGACCTTTTTTCAACAATTCTTAATGTTGTTAAAACATTTTTATTAGCAGTTTTTTAGAATAAAAATTTCTCAAACAAAGTAAAAACTGTTTTAAGAAATGTTATAAAACAAAAGTACTTCTTTCGAGCAATTCTTACGAGTTGGAGAAAACAAAAACAACCATCTAGATTTTGGCAAAAAGGTGCATCACTACAGCCAAAAAAAACGGACTACACAGAAAAGAGAAGTTACGAGTGATTGGAAAAACTTATAACTAACTAAAGAAAAACACCAGTAAAAACACACAAGTAAAAATCCAACCTAACTGCATTTTTACGGCTCACAAAACAACCATGTGTTGCCTTTAATAGTTTTTCTTCCTATTTTTGTTTTCAAGTGATTCGGTCTCTACAGATTTTTATTCTTTTGTTTTTCTTATATCTTTTGTTGCTGTTGCTGTTGCTTGAATATTGTTGGCTTGTTGACTAAACTTTTCTACTTTAAATGCAAACTTTGACCATTTGTAGAAATATCTTGTGTTTTTTTTTTGCCTGCAACATGGTGTGCATTGCTTGATATTTTTTTTCTTTTCTTGCAAGGTTTTTATTTCTGCTTTGTTTTTCTGTATAAAAGATGAATAGAGAAGCGTTTCGTATAGAAAATCGGACAAAAGTGTTAAAGTTGCTAAAATCATATAAAAATTGTTGGCCAACGTTATTAGAATTTTTTGTTGCTCGTGCCCGTTCGATACTCTAACGAGTATAAGAAAGATATAAAATATTTATTTTATTGCATTTTGTGTTCTTTTTTGTGCAATAAAAAACGAATGTTTTTACTGAAGTTAAAATATGAAAAAGTTTAAAATAATTATTAATTACACGGTGCAGTGAAACATCATCCAATGAACACTATTCGTTTTAGGTTTGCAGAAACTGTTTCATAAATAATATCATTAATCGGGAGTGTTTTCTTGTGCCATATTATCAAATAAAACTATGTAAAATAATTTAGTTAAATGAAGAGAAGTTCATTTTGATAAGCTCAATAGTTTCACATTTCAATTAACACTTGTATTATACTCAATTACATTTATGTATATCATACTATATAAGTTGTCTGATTCTAATACTATAAATTATAAGATATTATGTATTGTTGTACTCGTGTTAGAAACTCAAATTTACAACAAATACAAATACCCAATAATTTGTTCTTATTGTATTTTATTAATCAAAATAAAATAAAAAGTGTAAATGTAAAATTCAAGTGAAAGTAAACTTAGTTGATTATTTTTTAGATTCACTTTTACTATTTTAGATTTTCTTAAGTTCAATTAATCAATTAATGTGACTTTTTATTTTTGAAATTTGACATTCAGCATTTGAGAAACATAAGAAAAAAGTTGCATGAGTTCCACAAATGTATGTATGTATGTATGAACATAGAAATTACGAACAACATTTTAAAAATATGGTGAAATCTATTGACATACAACACCGACAATAGGTTGGGAATGAAGCAATCAATCGTGATTAACAAAAATGAAAAATTTCTATTAAACAAAATACTGATGCTTCCATAAATATGTATGTACATAATAAGAAATAAGTTTTAAGTATGTTTTTAAATGTGGTATATGTACATACATATCGTTAGCTAAAATGCAAAAAGGCGTAACTAACAAAAAAAACTCAAAATCGAATTTTTATATTTTATAAAGTACTTCAACTATATGTATAAACTTATTTGCTGTAGAAACGTCCTTTTGTATTTCAGAAAAACAGAAGTCAAAAAGGCGTATCTAACACAACTCTTTAAATACTTTAAAAAAAAATTTGTTTGGTTTAAAAATAAATTTTTCGGTGTGTTTAAATTGAAATTAGAGAAAACTTCGATAAAAATCTTTACAGTTTTCATTTTACAAAGTTTTTTGCTTCTCCTGTAAAATTATATTATTGTTAGTTACGCCTTTTTGCATTTTAGCCCAGTCAATACGAACAAGTTTTACAACATTTGTTTGTATGTACAGTCAAGGAAAAGACCCTATACACAACCATAATTTTGGGTTTTGAAGGAATTGGAGAAGAAAATAAAAATAATTTATGTAAATTCCAATGATGAAATATTTCGAAATTAATTTATTAAAAAGTTTTATTTGGCCGGTCAATTTTTGTCATTAGTAGCAACTTGAAGATTCGGGACCATTGAAGTCACCAAAACTTTCTCTAAGATCGGGTGCAGTTTCGGGCCATGCTGGAATTAGATAATTTTTAGGTTTCTTTCTGCACTTTCTTATGCCATGTTTTCGCAACAAATTTTTTAAAAAACATCCCATATGTTTGTTGTCTATTGCGTTTATTAAGAATGGTGACTGCTGTGGTATGTTAAGTCTACTTAATAAAACAATATGAGTAATTTCATAAAGAAACCACCTTTAATTAATAAAAGCAAAATGCTTAAGATCGTTGTTTTCTTCGAGGGACCAAGCAGTCAACAGATATCCTCGCACTTGGTTCTAATATGTTCCTAAGCTTACACTTGCACTTAAAATTTTCACAATATATGCATTACTATGGCCACTATAACAACAAATACTAAATATAAAAAGATATCTTATTTTGGATACATTTACATTTAATTTAATTTAATATTAGCATTAGTTTCATACAAAACCAGGTTAATAAATAACTGCATTATCAATATCTACGAGTATAAATAAATATTCAAATGTAAAACAGTTCAGAAACATTTTCGCATGTGTTTGTTAGTCGACTTCCTTCCTCATTTCCTTGTTTAGGGGCTGCGGACAAGCTTAAATGCCAGAAGGTATCCCTACCCAATTAAATACGGAAACCTACACGCGCGAGTCAGACTTGCACTCGCCTGTTTATTATTAATATTTATTTTTTGCTCTTGTTTTTTAATGAAATATTGTGTATATTAAGGAGAAATGTGAACTTTTCTTTAAATTTCGAAAATAACGAGTATTTTTGAGCTTTTGTCACTCACTGTAGGCGGCACCCAAATATCGAAATGGATTTAAATAAAATTAAGACTGTGCACATCACACGTAAAATTCCCATTAAAATTATATAAATCTTTCCAAAATCGGTTCAGTATTACGGCCGTAAAAGGGATCTAAAAATCGTGTTTGCCTATTAATAATATTTATTAAATAATTTCTTAAATTTTCTCAAAATCTACTTTTGATAATGTATAGCGCGCGAGTTAAGTACATAAAACCAAATACTAACACTTACATTAAGAATGACCCTATAGATGAATTTATTGAAAATATAATTACTAACAAATAAAGCCAAATGTAATATAAAACCCATTTCCGATTTGCTAAAAGAAATTATAATTAAATTAATAAATCAAAATTATTTTTCGGTCGCAATTCCAAGAATTGCAACCGTCCAAATTTAATATTAAAGAATTAACTAAATTAAAGCACTAAATAACAATATTTATTTTTCGGTCGCAATTCTGAGAATCACAACCGTTTAAATTTAAATAACATTTCACCTATAAAATATTTTTCATTAAATATTGTCAAATTGCATTTATTGCATTTCCGTTCCCAAACGAAAATGCAATATTAAAATTCCATAGAATAATTAACAAAAAAACAATAATTTTAATCTATAAGAAGCGATTGTAATTTAGAATAAGTTAGTCTGATTCCTCCCGCCGGTCAACAAGTATCAAAGCTACAATTAAAAAATAAATAAAGTTTAATAATAAAAAAATAAAATAACAAATTGAGTTTTTTTTTTAATAAAAACCAAACGCGGAAACATAATTCGCGCGTAGTCGCTGATCGCCTTTAAGCCGTTTATCTATTTAAACAATTTAATTTTATTTATGTATTTCTATTGCAACAGCATTCAACTTAATCTTGCTGTTTTTAAAGGTTATTTGTGGCAAAATAGAAAGAAAAAAATGCAAATAAAGAAATGAAAGTGAAAAACAAGATACAAACAAGAACGAATAAAAATCCTTTAAGAGCAGATGGAGAAATGTTTATTACGCTTGCTTTTATGTATATATGAATGTATGCATGTGTGCATGTAAGTATGTATATGTTCAGCAGAATGTACTTATGCATGCCATTGTATGTGTGTGCGTTTGTTTATTTCATTTTATTTAGAAATAAATATTTCTCAAAGGATTTGCCAAAGTAAATCGTTTAAGTTTCGTTTTTATTTATTTATTTTTTGTTTTACGTGTGTAATGGAAGGCAGACTGTGGCGCAGTTTCATAAAACTTCGCGTCATCATTATTTTAGGAATATGCAGATGTGAATTGAGAAATGTGTCATGATGATGTTGATGCTTCTGAAAATGGTAATGGTGGTGGAGTTATGTTGAAAGCAACAAGATATTCAAGTTCTTTATATTCCTTTAAATAGACATGATAAGAGTACATGCACATATTTGAAAATACTTAAATACTCGTATACATATGTATATGTACGTTCGTTGAGCACGAATATTCTCTCATTCTTATATTATTTGCGCTGACACATAAACATAAATGTACGTTGTGTGTGCCGGAAACTTTAAAGTTATCATGACTTTAACTGCTCTTGTTCTTGAAAATTTTTTTAAATTAAACACAACATGTTTTGGAGTAGGGTACGAAATCCATGTACAATCAGGAATGGTACTTTTATGTAATATTTTGTAATATATTTTGAGTTTTTTTTTTCAAATCAGACACATTCTTTGAGTCATGGAAGTTGATATTCCACCGTCAAAATTGGTAAAATTGAACAAAGAACGCTGATGAGATGGTGTAGCGACCTCGAAATCAGTACTGATCCATTCTGCTACTCTGATGAATAATCAAATTGTTCCAGTAGTACTCTCTTAATAAAATAATCAATTTATCATAAAAAAGAAATGGCTAACTAAACTCAGATTTGAACTTGAGCTAAACATTTCCTTTTAATATAAACAAAAATAAAAAATGCCATAATCTAGAAAATAACTATTGAACTTATTCAATTTGTTATATATTACTCTGTGACTTAAAAGTGTTTTTGCATGAAATATTTAAAACTGAAATACGTTTATTAAATTATTTTCCAATTAATTTTATGTTTGCCTCCACCAGAGAATGCTGTTGCAACAAGCCACAACTATTTCATATGTTTTTTAAATGAATTATATTTAATATAAAATTCTGAATAATAAAAAAACCAAAAAATTACAAAATATAAATCGTTTATAAACTTCAGTCTAAACAAAGGAAAAAATTTAATATTTTAAAGTTATATTATACGTACATGTACATTTTGCTGTTTCAATTATTTGCAACATTTGAAGCAGGGCTTTGGTGCTATTTCAAACCCTTTTTTATTAGTCTTAAAAGTGAAGCTCCTACATACATACGTATATATATTCAAATCCATTTTTCTTTATTTAAATGTATGAACAATGTTGGTTGGCATCTCCAATTACCAAAATATATTCTTTTACATACTCTATTGTGTATGTGAATGTGACTTAAGTGTATACATATACATGTTAATATTTACATACATACACTCATATGTATATAGTTAAATCTGCATAAGTGAAGTCATAATAAGAATTGTTTTTGATGGTTGTGCTTCAGCACAAATGTGGTCTAAATGTCCCCATGGAGTTGTACGTACGAACGAGAAAATTTAAATATGACTTTATTTTCACCAAAAACATAGAAAACTAAGAAAATTATATTTTCAATTTATATCTGTGTTGTGTTATCTTTGTTGTCATTGTACTTACAGAATATCTTTATTGTTTGCTGGCATTAGATAAAAATGTTTTGCGGGATGATAACACTTTTGGTGATGAAAATGGTTTAAAAAAAATGCTACTTCCCAACATATAAAAATACAAACGAAATAAATGTGTATTATTATCTGAATGTATACACATACATATTTATAAGATTTTTTTTATTCTAAAGATGATTTCATTTGTAAGACTATCTCATCATCTCATATTTAGATGCAAATGCAATATTATACACTCATCTAAAGTCAATATATTAAATTTGAATGCCATTTAAAAGTTAATAAATTCCTAATAATCGTTCCACAGTGATATTTTTTTCCAACCAAACACAAACTGCTGAAGCCTTTTTGTCATGTGTGCAGATACGGCCAAGGCCTTGGCACCAATCGATCCTGCGAGCCCCATTACTAATGTTCTAGCATACTACTATCCATTCAATCATTAAGGACAAAAATAAAATAAGAATTCGTACAGAAAAACGGCTTGAACGCATGTTTAAACTAATTTTAACGCTACAAGTTGTGTTTACATAAAGCGCGAACTTTGAAGTGAAAACAAAGAAAATGTGTTATTATAAAAATTTTTAATTAACTATTTTCTAATTTGAAGGTGCAGTTTAAGTTTTAATAAAAAAAATTATAATTAAAAAGAGTGAAAAAAGGAAAAATGTATATATAAACAAAAGTTATTATATATTTTTCTTAAATTTCATTGTGATGCTAATCAGCTAATAAATTTGAGTTTATGACTTCCGTTTTGCGAAATAATATTTATTTTTTTTTATTTTTACACTTAAAAACTAAAAGCCTTTGTGTTAAAAACTCGTTTCTTACAACAAATTGTTTTCAAGCCCAGCTTTAAAGATAATATTTTCTTCAGCATTAATTCTGCTTTTCAAACGCTAATGCCGTTTTCTTTTATAGTTTTCGTCAAAAATCTGCTATACAAAATTTAAGTAAGAGATGATACAATAACTTCTAATAAACTCACTATTTCAAAAAATTATTATATGTATTATAAAATCCCACTTTTTGATAAAAATCATACGACGCGTATTATATTCGCCCCTTATATTTTTTATGTGAAAATTCAGTTTTTAAAGCTTTCAAGTTCCGTCATGAAATTTAAATTTTAATTTAATGTCGCATCAATATATTAAAGCAAGCGGTAAGCTGAAATCATTTTCAAATTTAGTGAAGTTCAATGTGCTCCGATTAAAGTAAAAGTTTATAGTTCAAATTTTTAAAGTTTATACCATCAAAATAATATTTTTTCTTATTTAAATTAAAATAGAGTATGAGAAAATTTTGAGGCCAAAGCTATAGTTATTGACAGCGATGTTTTCAATGCTTTAAAAACTTCAAAATCAGTTATATTTTTTGTTGTTCTTTAATGTCCTCGCAGTCAACGGTAACATGATCAGCAACAAATTTGACAAACTGTTTTTAAAACAAATATACTTCACCAGCCATCAAATTTAAACTGATTTAGCCGTTTTTATTCTTCTTGGCGCCAAAAGCTAAATTGCATCATTGCTAAAGCAACAGTTTAATCTATATGTATGTGTGTGTAAAATTGAAATGTGTATGTATTGGTGAGCTTGATTGAACAACCAAAAACAACAGAAAATTAGACAATGCAACAGAAATGAATTTAAGTGGTTGCTCAGCAACAACAACTGGATATATGTACACACATACATGTGTATGAGTGAGTGTGCATACATATGTATGCCAATTTAGTCCTTGACAAACAAATATACACGTTCTCAATGTACGGTCACACGGAGCAAATATTTATTTACTTTTAAGTTTAGTAAAACCAGATTTTTGCTGATGTTATATTTTCACTTTTCGCTTTATTCTCTCAGGAAATTAAGTGATGTCAACATAGATATTTTCTACATATAAATGCAACAATAGGACACATTAATTAGAAAAAATGTATTTTGCAGGTGCAATTCTCAAAGAAAAAATAAAACTGTGTAAAATTCTTAGGCAAAGGCAATTTTTTAACATTTTCCATGCTCCGTCGTCTGACTTAGTTGTACTCATACGTACATTCAAAATTTAATTTGATATAAAGTTAAACTGAAAAATTCTTTCTAGCAATCTCGTGCTCTAACAATCAAGTATTTTCTAAATAATAAACATAAAAGTATTAAAAGAATTTTACGTTAACCCTCGTGTCGTACATACTTAACTATATATATTGACTCGTCCGTTAGTATGTACATACATATGTATGTGTGTATTTTGGTATTAGATTGCTTAAGTTGTTCGGGGAATTGAATTTAGTGTGCAAAGTAACAACTACACACTCAACTTAATGCAAACATTGACAACAGTAACAATAATAGCGCTACTGGTAACAAATATAACATTGTTATTGTTCTTGTATTACTAAAGCATCATGACAACAATGTGCTGAAATTAGTGCTGGAATGCATGCTTGAATTTTTATTAAAAATTTTTTTTTACATATACTCGTATTCAAAAACCAGAGCAGAATTAGAAGAATTGCCGTCCGTTAAAAAAATAGTTGATGTTGTTGCATATTAAGTTCTGAAACTCTTATATATATTTATAAAATCATACGCTCCTGTCAAATAATAGTCACAAACACATACACAGTTCACATTGCACATGCATAGGTCGCTACCTCAATATCTTCTTTTGGTGCAGTTATTTAGATAGACAAGTTTAGTTGTGTGTTGGTGTACAGGGATTTATTTTATTATTATTTTTTAGTGTATGTGTAAGAATTACAAAAAATGTCTTTCTTTAAAAATTACAAAAAAAATAATAATTAAAAGCAAATGAAACTTCATTTCTTAAATTTTTGACACAGTACACCGTATCATTGCCATTGAGTCGAAATATTCTGAGACAGTTGTTTCCGGTATACTAACAAAGTTGTAAGCTTAGATACATAAGTGATATTTATTTCAGAGATTTATTTATTTATTTCAAAATTCAATTTGTTTTTTTTTTTGTTTGTGATAACCCAAATTGTGTCCCTGCAGCTATACAACAACACATTTGTAATTCATATTGTGTTTGTCAAACTCTATATAAAAAACGCAAGGAGCTTTTTTTATATACATATGAAGTACGTTTGATAACCACACGATTTTTTCGTTGTTGTAAATATAATTTGTACTCGCCCATAATTTAAAAAGTTATAAAATAATTGTCTTAATATCCAAACAAACAAATGCGATGGAAAGTCAAAAAGTATTCGAAAAATCATGCAAAATTTAATAACAATAAACAACTACTGACTGACTTCTTATGTAAATCTGTCATTCAGTCTTCTTCTTTTCAACAAACGGATTGCTTATGTTTTTACTAAAAAAAAGAATAATTTAATGCTGTCGAACGCATTCTACATTATGCTTATACAAGAAAACATCAGGAAAATAATCTGAATGCTAAATAGTAAGCCGTGGATTCGCAAGTCAAGAAACATATGAATAATCTCTAGTTGAAGTATGAACCACTTATAAAAAATTAGCTGACTCATTAGTTTCTCCTGGCAATAGGCTAGAAATTTCTGTGTGTTAAATATGCATTCGATTACATGAGATATACATACAACATACTTTGTCAAAGCTAAAACAAAATTCCGCAATTTATTTTTCACTGGGATATTCCAACTCTAGATGTAGACTGCAAAAAATAAAATGAAGAACAACGACAGCTTCATTTTGTTTTCGTAAGAGTTTTATTGAGACTTGATGTCGTACAAACAAATCATTTTAAAATTTTTATGAAGAAATACGTTTTGTAACAAGTTTTTAGTTTAGCACATTTTTACTTTTAAATAAACTGTCATTCAGCGTTAATATCAACAAAACCCATCACCTTCGCCGCTTTTACTATTTTATAAAAATGTCTTTGGCATTTAAATAATTCAGCATCTAATTGAATTGTCTCCCTTAACATTTTATTTCTCAACAGGGATGGAAAGGTCAGTACTATTGTATTTTTTATACATTTTTTCAAATCTTTATGGCAGAGCAATCCTACGATATAAAAAGTCTTATCAAATGAGAATGAACCGAAAGAAAAAATTTAAAATACTTAAAATTTTCTTTAAATATTTAATCAAGGTACCTCCACCTGAACCATTTTCGTATATAAAAATTTAGTGTCAAAAAGTTTTGTTTAAGTTTAGCTCAAAATTTCCATGTCTGTTGTGTAACAATACGTAAAGTTTGAATTTACAAATATCTTAAAAATAATTTTAAAACATTTCATTGGCCTCGTTTTGCAAATTGTTACATTACAACTGATACATTCCTTAATCCACAGCAGCAACTGACAGTAAATAAGAATACAACAAACAAAAAACAAAAAACAATTTGCATTTCTTCTTCTCTCGAGATATTTTACTCGTCGTTGACTCTGAAAATTGTTTCGATATATTTTGTTTTGTTTAGTTCCACTTTTTCTTTATTTTCAATATCTAACAAAATATAAATACTTATAGTCGAAAAAGAAATCATGTGAAACTGTCATAGACATGAAATGAAATTGTATAAAAAAAGAAAGCGGCACGAACAACAGCAGCATCATAAACAACGTAAACAACAAGAACCATAAATTCGACATTAAGAATAAGAAAAAGACAAGAAACAAATTGAGAATATGTTGTTAAATACATTAGTTACATTATTTTTATTTCCCCTTTATGATTTTTACTTGGCAAACAGTCTTAGTGGCGCCATTTCCTTTTCCGTCTTCATAACTTTTAGTAGACCTTTAGACCAACAGAATATTATACACATTAATACAGTGAGAGAATTCGGCCTTATATTCACGATATTTTATGATATTTATTAGCTAAAAGGTAAAAACGATTATTTATCTTTCAAATTGATGCCAATTAGATAAATTCGATGAAATTTGCCTAAAAACATTTATTAATTCATTCCCTTTCTTTTTTAGGTAATTTGTTTTAGTGAAACTCACCCAAAGTTCAGGACGATTGGGTAATTACGAACTTTCATAGGATACTTCATGATAGAACCAAAGTATCCAAAATTCTTTGATGATTCTTCACTTTCAGTTTCGAGTGATTTTATTTTGTTCATTTAGCTCGAAATAACTTTGATAAAATTGATGAAGAGTTTGATGTTGCAGGACAGGACGTAAGATTCTTTCAGCGTAATTCTCAAAAAAAAAACAAATATACAATACCAAACTACAACTAAGCTAAAATTAAATACATTTTTTGTATTCATATTTATTTATGTATAATATTTTTTATTACATTTGTCTTCAAATAAATACATTTATGTCTTTTTGTGTTGATACATACAATAAATACTTTTCAGCTGTTAGAAAAGAATCCAATGAACGGCAGTCAACAATGCCGATAGCGAGAAGTTGAAAACTATTCCAATTTCTTCAATATGGAGTTTTCCTAATTCCATCACTTTTATTTTTCTAGGAATTGTTATTGTTGCTGTGTGCTTGTTTGCATACTTAGTTTTTAGAAAAAACAGAAGAAATTGCCAAATATATATAAAAATATCTCCGATGTGTTTATGCATACAATAATGTATTCGTGAAATAATTTGAATTGAATATAAAAAAATAAAAATTTAGCCGAAAGTTTTGCCAAGTTTGAACTTTGTTTTCGTTTTTAGTTGTTATACTTTTCAATTTCTCTTTAAGTAAACCGGCGGCAAATAAATTTAAATTCAAATTTAAGCAAGATTTCATGTTTAGTAAGTAACGAAACACATTTGGCTTAAGCATGCTTGAATTTTTGAATATTTTTATCTCATCTCACATTAATTATGTCATGTTTGCTTAGCGTTTGTTTTAAAAACAAAATATTGAGTGGAAAACTGGTCTAAACTATGTGAAAAATTGTGTTAGCATTGGAGTTCAAGACAGCTTTTGTACAATAAATGGAAATAAGATGAGTAACTTTAGATGCAAAAACTAATAGCTTCAAGATATTTTCAACGAATCTACAAAATTCACAACCCTTAAGAAATAGAATTTTTATCTTGCGTGCGCTCTCTGAAATCCAAAAAATGTAAAAAAATATTTCAGTTTATTACAAAATGAACTGTGGCACCTTTCGGAATATAAATGGCATTAGATATACATCTGCAAGAGTACCATTTGGATACTTTTACAAATAAACAATTTCATTTCACGCTTTTAGCCTTCATTTCGTTTGTTTTTGGTTTATGCATTTTTAAATATTCAGCGAAACCAAAACTGCAAAGCACAGCTTTCTGACCATTTTCTAAAAAAGTTATAAGTAAAATTTAATTTTTAACTCGATAAGTTTGTTTGAAGTATCCTTCATACTTTGAATTTTTAAATTTCTGTTTTTCACTTTGACAGTGTTTGTTTGAACAAATAAGCGACATCAAGGCGAATTCATAACAGGTGGTCTCGACAGCTTTGCTGATTATTTTTTGTTCCTTGCATCTCCTTGCATTTTGATCTGTTTTGTTTGTCAACATTTCTTTAAGTTAATTTTGACAAAGAAAGCAGCTATTTTTCAAAGCGAATTGAGTGTATACAACGTATACGGCATAAATACGTCTTTGGAGATAATTAACATTGAACAACATTAGCAATTCCGCACACACTTTTTGTGTTGTTTTTAAGTTATTGCATAGCTTTTATCGCGGGAGTTGAGCGCGGCGACCGAATCAAGAAATTCCGTAACGAAAAAAACCTAACACTAGGTTTGTTTCTCAAGTCTTTTGCTTTTTTAAACTATATTAATCGCCTAGCGTATGTTAACCCGTAAAGTGTGCTATTGATTTCATTAACATACAGTATTGCCAAAACAGATTTTTACATGAAAAAAAAACACAAAATGGCGTACTTACGAGCAATCGTGGTTAACAAAAATATGATATACACAATGATAAAAATTCCTGAATAACCTACATGTATTCTAAGATAATAAAAATATTTTTTTATATATTGAAACGATTAAATAAAAATATTTTAAACGATATTAACTTCTCATTTATTCAATAAAAGAAAATAATTTGTTTTCTTATCGGTCACCACGTTCAAAAAGTGCAACTTGAATTAATATCAAAGAAAAAACTTGAATTAATATCAAAGAAAAAAATACTGCATAAATAACAAATAAATAAATAAATAATTATAATTGCATAAGTTGATAAAAAATGCTATGCAATAGCTCTGCCGCGGCAGTCCCCGAGTGCCAAACGTCTCTATTTTAATGGTCCATGTTAGTCCATGCTGGAAGTAATTTTAGGACGTACGAGTATGTGGTTATTCATGATATCGTAATTAAATACAAATATAGTACTTTTCGATTCTTAATCACTTAAACTTTTATAATTAATATAAGGATTTCCATTAGTTGAAATCCCTTGAGGCATAAAAGAAATGAATGAAGCCACTTAATTTTATTCGCGACAATTTTTCTGAAGTTTGTAATGCGATCATCACAATGCTGTCATGGTAAATTGGTATTTTTCACTAAATAACCAACCAACCCCCCCACAAAAACCAAAATTGTCAATAAAAATTGCACGTAAGATAAATGCAAACGTATGTATGAAAGTGAAAATTTATTTTTTATCACACAAACAGGCTAGAATTCGAACAAATTACATTTGCAACAAACTACGACAAGTCATTGATGCAAACGATGCTGAGATTTTATACTCGTAATAGTGAAACGATGACGTATAAATATTTTGCATAAATGTAACATATACTGACATATTTGCAACTGTACTCACTTACACGTTCTTGATTATATTTAAGTACATAAATGCATAATGATGTTGCCTTAATATCATTGAATATAAAATATTTAGATGCCTGCAGCAGCTGCTTCCCAAGTTTCTGTTGCAAGTGCAATGACAAAGCATTAAAACTCAGAAGGTTGAAATGGATATAAGAAATCAAGTTACATGATGTAAAAAAAATCGAAAGACTTTTGTTATGACAACTTTGGAAATAATACTAACATTAAAAACAACTACAAAAATTCGAATAATATTGTTATTTAAAAAAAATATTTCTTCTTCATTCCAAAAGCAGGAAAAACATGTGGAAGTTTCAACATCGTTGGAGCAATAAATTTTGTCGTTGTTTGAAGAAAAAATACTTTATTTAAAGATTATATAATAAATATCACTAAAAAAGTATCTTATTATTAAAAAAAAGTATGCACGAATAAAGAAAAAATTAAATTATACATAAATACATACTGCAATAAATAAATAAATACTAATGGATGGTATCGGATTTTAAACTCACATACAATTAATTGCGTCTGTTTTGTAATCTGGTCAATTGCCTTTATGTATGTATCGAATGAATTTTTCAATTACATTATTCAAATACTTTTTCTTGAAATGGTAAGATCACACTGAATAACTCTCCGCAGAATGATTTTGAACGATTATTTTTTTTTTTTTGGAAAATTTAATGGTGTAAAATGTTTCAGTGCCAGCTTACTATGCAACTTTTGTCGCTGCAATTTTTCTATTGTCATCTGTAAAGTTGGGTTTCCGTTTACCTCTCTCTTAACTTTCGCCCACAAAGTAGGAACTGCAGCGACAAATGGGTCAACTTGGCAGTTCAAAAAAAGTTAGATTTGAAACGAAAAATGGCTAGAAAAGGGTAGATTTTTAAAATTATCAAAAACTGCATTTTGTACCTCAGGAATTAAATGTTCAATGATTTTTTTTTCACTTAAATGTCATATAAACTTAAAATTAGTTTCTTATTTATTCGGCATTTGCACCAGACCAAAATCTGGTCGATTTTGACTTCAAAAACAAAATCTAATTCGCGACTAGATTTCGACAAAATGTGCCCAAAGTCTGTCTGTTAGTATTCAGTAATACAACTGTGTTTTTGTCTAATTATAGTGAAAAATACTACGCTGCTCAGCTGTTTTGCAATTGACTGATAATCTTATGTACGGAGTTTGACACTTGAAATGGAAAATTTCAATTAGCTGTTCAGGTTATTGATACGAAGTCTTGAAAAATGTCACGAATAACACGTTGTAAACGTTATAGATTTTGATAGAGATTTCAATTGAAATCTACTAGAGATTTCTCTGAATTAGTCAGGCATGCTTTAGAAAAGTAGTGAAATTAAAATTTAAAAAATAACCTTTCAGTTTTAATTTTCCGGAAAAATAGAGTATTTATTACCGCCATATTCAGATAATTTAAAATAAATTTATTATTTTTCACTTAAATTTTTCTTAAAAGAGATTTACAATACATCATATTTCTTTACGAATGTGTGTGATACCTCATTATTTGTATTGAATATTGAAATTCAAATGTAAAAATTAGAATGTAGAACATAAAAAAATTAAACTGAAGTAATTTCAATTCATTCTACTTTAAAGTAGAATGTAGAACATACCAAATAAATTGCGTATACATACATATTTTTTATAGAAAAGTTTTATCAATCCATCCATCTCCATCTGGTTCAACATTTTCATACTAAAGGTACGACCACATTGGGGAAACATTTGATGAAAAACGAGAAATATTTCTTTGCTGTAGTGTAACCAAAAAATATTTTTGAGGGGCAAACAGAAAAATAGCTGATTTTTACAAACAAAATTATTTGCTTTCAAAGTGAACAAAGTGTGACCACCCAGTGCCAAATATTTTCCTTTTTTTGCCAAATAATTATAAGCTCGTGCAAAGTTTTTGTAAGAAAAAAAGTATGAAACAACAGTGTTTTAAAACAAAATCAATGAACTGTAAATAGAATCACATTATATATATTTCCGCCATATTCATAATAAAAATACAATTTTTATTGTTCAATTTCCATGTAATACATCGTTGAAATTTTTTAAAAATAAAAGGATTAATATATTTTTCAAAAAAATAATAAAGAAATAAGAATTAAAAATTGAAAGTTAGTACAAATTTAATGCCGGTAAATAAAATGCTTCTGAAAATTTGACTATTTTTAGTAAAACTGCTCTCCTGGCCACATTTTTGAGCGGGCGGATAAAAATTAAAAGCCAGATTAATTGTATTAAATATATCTAATATATTTTTATAAGAAAAAAATTAAAAACCCGATGGGCGTTATTTTTTCTTAAGCGAATAACTTAGAATTTCGATAAAAAATTCTCCATATTCGTCCAATGCTTTTTTATATCTTTTGAAATAATGAAAAAGAAAAAATTTGGTTTTGAAAAATTTTTGAGAAAAACGTCGAACAATCAAGTTAAATTTTTGTTAAAATTTAGCTATTTTTTACTCTCATTTCAAAAACTTGACTTTGATTTGTTTACTACTACATGAATTAAGATCAATTAACTAATTTTTTTCTAATTGGAGCCACTGTGCGGTGGTATAAATAATAAAACTTTTTTAAATATTTTTTTCTTTTGTCATATCCAAAGAGTATAAATTTGAGAGAAGTGTGAGGAAATTTATATAGTAGTGCTTGTTTTGTAAAATATTTGATCAAATGTTTTGTATCGGAAATTAATTTGAGTCTGACCACAGGGAAAAAATATTTTCTCACGTTTGCACTTAATGTTATTTGAAATCTGTTTGACAAATAAACAGTGACAAAAAAATATACGTAGTGTGACAAGAAAACAAATTGTTTACTGAGTTAGAAACATTTTGTTTAAACATAATCAAACATATTTGAATGAAATGTTTCCCCAATGTCACCGTACCTTAAGCATATGTTCCTATTTGCTGTAAACATTCCTTGGGTATTTTGTAACGGTGACAATATTTTCCATGGAGTTCCAAACCACATCTATGAAACCAGTTTTGTTATATTTGTCCTTTAAAAAGTTTGTTTTTGATAATACGTACCGAACATGCAAAATTCCATTATCAGAGTCGCTTTAAATTCGATTTCTTTATTTACTTTACAACATCAAAGTGTTTAATAAGAAGACATTTAATAAAAAACGCCAAAAATTGTAATTAAAAAAATATTTAAAAAATAAAATTAAAAAATAGCTACATATTCCGGCGAGATCAAATCTGGCGATTTTTTATAGCTAAATTGGCGTCCGGGCACCGACATGCGAATTCGTCTATCTCCGTAAAAATTTATTAATATGATTTTTAAATATTAATAATTTTTCATGTTGTAATTTTCTATAATAATAAGCAAATTTAATTTAATTGTGTTTTGTTAATTTTACCTTGAATTCTTATTCAAGTTATCGGTATCGGAATCGTTGATAATTTTTTGGGATATCGCTATCGGCAGAAAGTCGTATCGATAAGTGATACTATTTTTTATTTAATAGATATGTGTACTTTCCCACAGTCTTACAGTAAAAATTATTCAGCAACTTAATGACAGAAAGAATAATGTTGTGTGCTTCTTTAATCTAGTACAACTTGGCAAAGTCGAAGGCGAAAATTCGACAGACGTAATAAGATTCATTAAAAGGGAGAAAAATATGTAACATAAGCCTAAAGCAAAATCGCACTCTTTCTCTAGCGACATCTTATCGCAAATAAATGCGGTTGAATTGTTTAACATAAAATATAAGCCATCGCAAAATATAATAGTTATAATACACAAACACGCACTCACACACACACACACACATGCATACATACACACGCACGCACTCACACACACTATAATCAATTTGGCCATTTGTGTTTATACATATCAGCCAAGAATGGATGTGTAAGCAGGTAAACAATGGCGTAGCTGGATATTGTTTTTAGAAGGATTGAGTTGAGTTTTTTAAATTGATTTTTTACTTTATGCAAAATCAAATAAAACTTAAAACGTAGTAAATTAGTTCAAAATTAATACTTATTTTTTCCAAAAATTAAAATAGCAAATAAAAATAAGTATTCTGACAAATTTCGAATTTTAAAATACAAGATGAATGCAATTTTAAAGCTGCGATTTTATTATATTAAATCTTCTTTGTTACTGTAACATTTTTACGTTCATCAGTTTTTCAAATTCGAGTTCATTTTCAAAATTTTCCGATTTGAAATTTTATTTTCAATCTTTTAAAACGAAATTACTTTACTATGTTGTCTTCCCAAACACGATTCCATTCAAAAACGCAAACCTTTTTGATGATTCGGTTTCCAATAAGCGACTAACAATCACAAAAATGTATTTTAAAGTTAACGATTTAAGGAGAAACATTTTGAAAAAATATATTTTTGATGTAAAATCAAAAATCATTAAATAGTTAAAGCACAAGAAAATAATGTAACATTATTATTACATTGGAAGATAATATTTTAATAATACAATGAGAAAAGCCATTCCAGAGGAAAAATGTTTCCCTTAAAATTGGTCTTCTACGATTATGCGTGCGAATAAGAGAGTTTGATCGTTGCCAGAACCACTACAAGTTCGTATTCAGTAGACCATCCACTACATGAAGCAATTTTCGATTGAGCGAAAAATATTTTTCAATTATTTCCAAAAATTTTGTTTCTTTGGGGTTGAGCTAATTAATCTGTATACAAGAATTTCTATTATTTGATCGAATATTAAAAAAAAAAATTTCGATTGCCGATTATTCGAACAATTTATGTCAATTAATCGGTTAGTCAGTTAAAATTTATTTCTATGTGAATCTCTGTTTCAATATATTTCTATATTTTCTTTAATTTTTAATTGATTAAAATTGCACTTAAAATTTAAAATATATTTCTCAAATTTTTATTTTTCCAATATTCAAACAGTTCTTCAAAAAAAATTAAATTCGACTATAACTTTTTTCAGAGGAGACATTTACAAAATATATTTGAAAATTTGCTGTTCACTTCTTAATACAAATTAAAAACATTTTTCAAAATCCGTTACATATTTGATTGATTAGTCAAATTTTCAAACAGATTTTTTGAGAAACTTTTGATTTAAAAGTTCTATAGCGTTTCAATTTAGAGTTTCGGAATGATTTTCAGGGTACTTTATTTCCACCGCTATTATTTAAAGGACAGGAATTTTAAAATTTCTTAGAAATTAACCATCTATGGAAGAATTCGTTGGCGGTTCTGGTTAAATCCCATGAATAGCTTGGATAATATTAGCAATAACAGTGTGGATCGTTTCAGCATTCCATCGGTCTTTAAGGGAATCCTGGATCATTTGCCGGGGGATTATCAGATCGTCATTATCGATAGTTCGGACAGAAAAAAAATCTATCAGTGTCAAAATAACATGTATTTAGGATAATTTTTCAAAAACGTTTAATAACTGCACACGCAGCATAAATATATATTTTTATTTTATTATTTATGTTTATTATTATTTTTTTCTTTTTAATAAAACCTATTAATCCAGATAAGTGGTTTTTTATTCGATAAACTAATTTGAAAAATTATTTACTTGATTGATCGAACAAAAGCAAAACCCCGTGATCAGTTAATCGTTTACTCGACCAAAAGGAAAACTCAAATAGTTGGATACTCTATTATCCAGCCAACAATAGTTTCGATTATCGTAAGGATAGCAAAGAGAACAAAAGATACATATGTGCACACCATTCATAAGAAACGTATGTTTTATATGTACTTACATATAAAAAAACGCACAAACATAATGACAAATATAAAGTAGAGAAAAATGACAACAATGACAACAATGACAACAACAAACTCAAGTCAATAGGCAACTTAATTGTGACGCTTTTTATCCAACAATCATAATTTAAAGCCAATAAGATCGTTTATATTTGTATACACACAGACAGACATTTTGCCGATTGTCCTTTGTGTAAGTTTGATTACTGGTTGTATTTGTATATTCTGTTTGTATTTACTCAGCTCAATTACGATTCATTTATTCTTTAACGCTTCGTTGCTTACGCATACGTTTCAATAGTTTGTCACAAAAGCAAGAAAATAACAGCGAAAACAGTGGGAAATAAAAAATAATTAAAATTTTTCCTCAAATACTTAAATGAGTCTATATAAGAAAATAAAACGTAGAGATTCGAAAGAAAACTTTATTTGAAACTATAAAATACTTTTAAAGTTAGAAAATAAAATAAATAAGTTTCAGTTTAATAAGTATTTTTTGTGTGCCACCAGCAAGTCCTTTAACTCTAAAATCATTAAAATCGTTCTGGCGCAAGGAAAATTCAACAGCAGCTATCATTTTAGCCCACTGTGTCTCACAGAAAAAACAAAAAAAAAAGGATAAAGAAAAACCAATTGGCTCCCTTGTGATATTTTTGCGCTTATCAATGTTGGTACATCTCTCATTTACTGGCCGTGGAAGCATAAAAAGAAACATTAGTTTGAGTATGAATGAGTTTCAAAAACGAAAAATGGGAGGGTGAGTCAAATACTTTCACAATAATCATATTGTGCGTATCTAAAAGGCGGCAATTGTTTTTAGCTAACGACCAAACTAAACTGTAATACATACAAACTCATGGAGTAACATAGTTCTTTGGTGGTCCAGTATAGAAATCACTTTTATAATGGTTGCTTTACTGGAGATACAAAAAGTTACTTTTATTCTTGGTTATCACATAGACAATCATTTTCAGATTTAATAGTCGCCAGAAACCACATTAGGCCTATAAGTTATAAATCTTTAATAATTGCATTTTTATTGATTTGCGAATAAATAATAAAAAAAATATAAAAAAATCCAACGGTGGATATACATACTTGTACTTCGAATTCAATTAGCGTTTCAATAGTTAAATATCGGTCGGTTATTCAACATTCTTCAATGCAAACTACTGACAAAGGAGAACTTACCAAATGAACTAGCGGGAGAAATGACATTACAACGTTGTTGTTGTTGTTGTTCTAGCAGTGATCTAAACAATTCATTTGCATACGTGTATAGACATCAAATTAAATAACAGTGAGATTTTTCACTCGTATGCATTCATAGTTTGTCAGCGTGTGTCAATCCTGTAGTAAACACGGTGGATTAAAGGTGGTGGGTGAATGGCAGCATTAATACACTTGGTTGCTTGTCTTATTGTTTGGATTATTTCAATACACATTGAATTTAATTTCTACTTCTGTTTATACAATTTTTCATTTAGTAGTATTTTATAAACGACAACGATTATTCCAGGCTTAAATTAGTTTTCAAAGAGGAAGTGGATGATGATGCTGTTGTTGCAGTTTCAATTTTATAGAAAAAATAAATAGTTAATTCTAATTAAATCACACTTATAAAATGGTGTTATAATAAAATTATTCTTTATAAACGTCTAGTATGAATAGGTTGATGTATTTCCGACAAAAGTTTATTTTTCATGTGCAGAAGCAAAATATCAATCTATAGAAACACACCAACAACAAGTTAATTATTTTAATCTGAAGTACTTAACATTTCAATTGGAAATTAATGGTAAAAATTAACCGATTGCTTGAGTGACTCGTAGCGACACCCTTTAATTTTTAATTAAATTATACTTGTAGTATTTGTTTTAACGATACATGAAACGTAATGTTACACGTTATAATTAGAAATTTGAAAAAATATAAATTTGTTTTCCACACATTTGGAATGGACAAAAACTAAATTTATATTTTAAGTACTTGAGATTAAAATGAAGAGCTGATTTTTAGTGTATTTGACATATTTCTTGTGCTTGCACACCTGAAAAAATAAACGTTTGTCGGAAATAAATCGCTCCTAAATTCACACTTATTAAAGATAAGTCCTGTTCATTTTTAGTTGCATGACTTTAATTTTTTCAATATTATGAATGATTACCTAATAATATACATATTTAATATTTAATTTGCTCAAAAACGTAAAGACATACACTTGACAAAGATGTAATGTCAACATTTAATTCCAAGTACAATTACTTCCACACTATTTTGCAATTTTCTTTCGTTCATTTTCGATTTTATTTTTTTACTGTCCGGAATCCAGCATTTTAATCATTTTATAAATCTTATATTCAATATATTAGTTTGTAGGTGAAAATGTTGGAAGTTCCGCAATCTCGAAATCCATTTCAGAGCTATGATTTCCGGTTTGAAAATTTTCAGAATTTTTCGTAGATTCATTTAACATCAAGCGATTAATATGAAAAAAATCGAACCGCCCATTGTGTGTATATTATTTATTTTATTTATCAAAGTAAATTATATGATTTAAGTTTTTGCTCTATAAAAAATACAAACATATAAACATATGTACCCTGCAGGAAATGTCAATAGTGAAATTTTACTTATTATCTATTGACGATGTCACCGGTACTACTGACAAATTATACCCAAACTAATGCTACCTACTATTGACATTTAACACAGGCTTATCCTACGAAATCTACCAGTAGACTGCGTCAATACTGACTATGTAGTTCTTGTGGGACCATATGGAGAAAATGTCAATAGTAAGATTGTACTGACTTACTATTGACGATATCACCACACTGTGGGAAATCTAGTAGTAAAACTATACTGATTTACTATAGGCGCTGTCACCACCTGCAGGAAATGTCAATATTAAAATTATACTAACGATGTCACCAATACTATTTTATTTTAATTATTTAAAATGATATTTAAAAGTAAAATAAGATAGATATAAAATATATTACAGTCTTCTTTGATGTATACTTTTCTTATTGTTAAATAACATAAAAGGGACTTCGTTTCGTTTTAAATTAATAATTTGTTTTTAACCGTCAAACATTTTCTCTACCTAACAAAAACATAAAAAACAATTTGTTGACAGTGTCACCAAAAAGACACCATAATTGTAGACAAAAATGTTGACATGGATAAACTTAACCCCATGCTTCCTTCAGGGTACATAGATGGTCATACATGTATGTATAAATGGTAGAATAGTACAGGTAGTGTCGAAGCGTTAACGGACTTTGTTTTTGGGTTCGGGTCTGTCAAAATTTCCTTATGTATTGCTAACACACACACTACTAATAAAGTACTCTTTAACATTTGTTTCAAATGTAAACAAGAAAAAGAAAAGAAATTTAATTCTTTATAGAACAGAAAGTGCAACCATTTTGCCATTTTTCTTTTGTGCTTTTTGACAGCTACGAGCCCAAAAGCAGTGTTGTTGTAGCTTCGACACTACCTGAATTATTCTACCATGAGCATAGCGTACGTTCAGATACACAAACATGGGGACATGTCGTTTTTAAAAAGTGCAGGATGACACTTTTGACCTGCTGTGAATAAATTGAGACAACCAGGTAAATAATATGTCCTATTAAAAGTTTAAATGAACAGGAGAGCATCTACTTTTGCCAGCAGCATCAAGATGGCGAGTCAATAAACGCAAGCACACTAGACAAAGGCGAATTAATTTTGCTGGTGGTGTTGAAAAAACAGCTGACTATTTCGCCATTTTGATTGTATATTTCATATATTTTTTTTAGACAATAATGTATGCCATTAAGAAAAGACATACATATATATTTTTTGGGGATATGAATTGTGATAAACGTTGTTTAAAATATGGACATATTAAATATATTTTCTTTTCCAGCCGGTGTTTGCATTCGCCTTGGACTAGAACTTACAAAATGTTTTTTTACAGAACATGTCCAGGCGAATTTATAACAGGTGGTCTTGACAGCTCAGGTGATTATTTTTGCTCCTTGCATCTCCTTGCATTTTGATCTGTTTTGTTAGTCAAAATATTTTTACATTTGATTTATAAATATCGTTTGACGTTTGATTTCGACAAAGAACGCCGGTATTTTCAAAGCGAATTGAGGCGAGTCTACCTGGTATGAATTTGCCTTGAAACATGTGATGTCAGAGCTAGAATAAAGTGTTATTTTGAATAAAAAGCCGCAATACACTCACACTTTATCACTAACACAGTTAAAGTTTTTTTACTTTCCACTCAGCTTTCAACGATATTTTCAAGAAAGTAATTTTTTGACGTTTTCAGAAAGTAAAGTGACAAGGACTTATACCAATCAACAGGATGGTGGCAAAATTTTAATTGCAAATTTAACTTATTTTATAAGTATTTTTACGGAATTATTATATTTTTTCTTCAAATATATATAAATAAGACAATTCATGCCTTTTTATAGCAATAATCTCATTAAAATATTAACAGCAATAATTATTCCCAACTATTGCCCGATAAATTTCTTTACGTGATAATATTGGTAGATAACTCTAATGAATAGAAGTAAAAGTATAAATTTTAGCAACTCTTCGCTTCGACCACATTATTAAAATGAACTTTCACTTTCTTATGAAAATGAACAAGAAATTTTTATGAAAGTCAATTATTTCGCTAAAATTTTTATTTATAATATATATAAAAAAATTTTAAGAAAGTACTTTCATGTGTAAAGGCAGCGTTAGTAAATTAATTATATAATTAATAGATATTTGGGCAGCTAGCAAAATATACTTCTACAACCCATACAAAAAAAGCAAGATCAACAATTGTATTCATTCACTATTCCTTTTTCTGTTAAACTGTGCCATGAAGATTTATCAGAATCTATACATTCTTTCATAGCTGGATAAATTGTTATTCACAACTCTGCGACGCAACATGTGAACTAAACAAAATGTAGATATGTATTATAAAACACAAACGACAAGAAACATACAAATTTAATTAATGTATGCAATTCATATTTCAATTATTACCACCATTATTCACATTTCACCAGTTTCATCTTTCAAATTGTTTAAGAGTTACGACACTTGCAAAGTGCAAAAAGTTCTTCATACTGTGGCGGTCTTTCGACTTAAGCTTCTGCACAAACCTCTTCTAAATGTTTAACTTCAGCTCTGTAAAGGCCGAGGCACACAGAATCCGTCGTATGTTATACTTTGCTTTTTTCAACTGACAACTAGTTTAAAATACAGGTTTTCTTATGAGCTTTGTCACATTCAGTACGTCTCCGTCAACGCAAAGTACTAAAGTTGGGCAACTTTTAACGTACGTTGAGTACTTTGACAAATATCAGTTTTTTTGCTTTGTTTTTATTAAGCTTTTTGCTTTGTGTGGCGACAAAATTAAATTAAATAAAAATTAAAGAAAATAGAATATACTCGAATTCCACTGAAAATATTTAATTTAATCAAATGAAGCTTATTTAATGTCCGTCAACAAAGTATTCGGATTGTACGACGGATTGTATGTGCATCGACCTTTAATGTTCTAAATCTGATCAGTAGCTTTAAAATTACTTACAGATATAGTATATATGTAACTAATTTTAAAGCTACTGATCAGATTTAGATTTAGATTTCACAGTAACTTTAATTCGAGAATAAAAAGTCATAAATATGTATGTTTATGTTAGTAAAAGAAGAGAATATACACTTTTGCTTACAATGCTGCAGATGGAATTATTTTAATTTGGATGGTTGGTGAATAGCAGAGTAAATAAAATTTCTCTTTTTGACGACTGAATCAAAGATTCGAAATATTTTGCAGCTTTCGTTTCTCCTTAAATTTTACCAATCCTCCCTCGTACATGCTCAATAAATGCGAGCATATTATATTTGTTTTAGAGGTTTTGCGCTCTTGAGCATAAATATTCAACATAAATTAATTTTATTTTCCTTTTATTTATAATGTTGATGCGTTGATAATATAAATAACCAAAAATTAAAAAAGGATAAAAACATCAACAGGAGTGTTGGCCCCAAGACCTTTATACCTTTCGTTATCTGCAAAATGCAAAGTAGGGTACCTGCTCCCATACATATTTTCATCAGAAATATTTTCAGCCTTATCATTGTTTTCCTCTTCGTTATCATAAGCGGTATCAGTGAACTTGTATTTTACAATATATTCATATAATTTTCACACATGCATACATTATAATTTTCCACCGCATGCATACACAGATAAGTACACACATACATACGTTGATATGATAATTTTGTAAAATTGAAAGAAACAAATTGAGAAATAAAATGTGCCAACACTTCATACAAAAAGTGTTCATCAGTCAGTGTAACGAACGTAACTGAAGGAACGCCCGAGCGCGCTTTGCGGATATAAGTGGTGCTTAGAAATGACAACGCAACGACGATGTCGACTACAATGATGCGGGTGATGGAAACTTTGTTAATTTTCCTTTAAATATGACGAAATATTACGATGATGCTGATGAACATAATGAAATGGCTTAAGAGCAAGTTCAGTTTAAATGAAAAGTGGCACATGTCAGTTCGTCTTTTCATGACCTTCTTTAAAGAGAGACACGATACAAAAATAAGCGAGCACGTATGCATTTTTTATGAAAATATAATTTGACTGACTGTTGAATGATTGTAAAACTGCGTAAAATCAAAATTAAATGTAAATTATACATTAAAATCTTACGAAATTAAGAATTGTATTACTAATTTGGATTTTTAAGGGAAACTGGGTTTCAAAGTTTTTTATAGTTTGTGAAAGTAAGTCGTATCGAAGTTTTGTATGATCCAAAGTGAAATTCTATTATAGTCGTCACAACATCTATCCATTTCAATTTTAATAATTATTATAATCATATTGTATTATTAATTTTTTTAATAATAAAAATTATAGAGACAATTAAACATGAAAATAGAAATTTAGTGTTCGGAGAGTTTTATCTTTAATTTTCTATCATAAAATACTCGTCATTTTTATTTTGTTGATGCCAACATGAACGAGAAATAATTGCAAATATAACACAAGAATTCAAGTTTCACTGCCAACCTAGAAGTAAAAATTTAATTTTACTTAAATTGTTTGGTAATCAAATTTATTGAAAGTTGAATATTATTATGAAATAAATTTCTTTTGTTGGCTTTCAAGATTGTTTGTGAAAAAATTATGTATATATGTATGTACAAACATATAAATTGGGATGAGGATGTTTGTATGTATGGATAACAATATTTTTTGCATTTTATTAAAACTGCTTAAACAAAAATAATAATAAAAAACAATAAAGATAAAAGAAAAATGCATGAATGTGTTATTATTCTTTGTTAAGTAACCCATTCTACAGGCGAACCGACCCACTTAGGTTTGCGGATTACTTGCGAAAATACTTTAAGCACACTCAAATCCTGTTGATACTTGTTGAATATTGTTTGGAATTTTCTTTAGTCGTTTTCCATTTTGGATTTTCTTTTGACTTTGACTCCACTTAAGAACGTTTGAAAAAAATATATATTTTATATTTTTTGTTTTTTTATTTTTGTTTTCTGTAAAATTAACATAATTTATTCAATTTGAAAAGCAACATAAAATATCATCCTCATCGACAATTCTTATTTGAAGGCAGCAAATAAAAAACCCCAATTGCTTGAACGACTGAAATGAAATGGAAAAATAAGAATGAAGTTGAGGCAAAAATAAAGATAATTTCTCATACAACACATGGAACTTGTAAAATTTTTGGAAAAGTTGCAAAACTTAATTTAAAGAATATTTTCAAATAGCAAAGAGTGGAAATGTGGGGGTTTCCATGAGTAATCAATAAACTAGGGAAAATTGTTTTAATCACTTAAATCATATTCCTTTTATTCAATCAAAATTTACATTTTATAATGATGGGTAACTTTCTTGAAACTATCAGGCATGTTGTATGTGTATGTGTATAGTCAATAATTGAAACCCAATTCTGATAACCACTTTTGCAACTCAAATTTCTTATAGAATACTATCAAGGATTTACTATTCAATATTTTTTATTATTTTGAAATAAATGTATTTTTCTTTGGTGTTGGAAAATAACACCCCAGAAAACAAGGCTATTTTAAAGTGTAAATGGCCTCACACATTTCTAAAGACTGGCCGATTAATCCAACATGGGATGATTGATGTCCTTTCTGCGAGGAATAGAAAAAAAACACTTTTCGTTCGTTTTTCTTATTAAATCTTACTAATTCAAAAAAAACTAGACGACATAAATATGAAAAAATAAATAAAATGGTACAGGGCAACACAAAATCAACAAACAACTTAATACTAGTATCGTAGATCTTTTACTTTGTAAGCAAAATCAGTAATCATTAATGGCTCGAGGGTAATAACTATTTTATAACTAGTAACACATTAAATTGGTCATGAAAAACCATTTGCTGATTGCGAATTACTGCAGCTTTAACAAGATACAAACTAAGCTTAACGATTTTTCCCTCAATGGTTCCAATTGACACAAATGATACTCATTATTATCTAAAAAAAAGCTTTTGGCAGGACATACAACATGTTTGTTATTTAAGATCTTCGTAAATAATTCAAAATACATATTATGTATGCCCAAAAAGTAGTTCTTCCAAAAGCATCGATTTTCATTGCATCCCAGCAAAAAAATAGTTCAAAGTGCAGGGTTTTCCTTGTATACCAAGTAAAAGAATTGAATTAAATATTAAAAAAAAAGTTTGTCAGCAACATTTAATCGTATAATGTTCAGCTCGTTGGATCACTTCCGTAGTAATTTCATTGATGTCTCTTTATAAACAGATCTACTTTGCGTGTCAATTCATCAATGGGTTTACTCATAATATTTTTTATTTTTTTTGCTGGGCGGTAAAAATATTGTATATGCGATTTCGTCTTTATTTTTTATTAACAGCCACTTGGTTCAACTTTGTTCACTTTCATAGGTCCCTATTTTGAATCCTATTAAGATAATTTTTATTTCAGTTCAATATAGAATATGAATATATATAATTTAGTGGTTACGCAAGTATTTTACATGTCTGATTGTCTGATAGTGTTTTTAGTTCATAAAAATAGTATCTAATGAAAGAATTTTGTTATTCAAAAATCATGTAAAAGTATTTAACATTCTTAACTTTACATATTTTTAACAGCTCTATTAATTTTAAGACTTAATTAAATTATCGCGTATTCAAAAATTTACTGATTTATCTTAAAATAGGATAATTCATTGACAATCTGATTTTATCTTACTTGTCAAAAATACTCGTATCACGAATTTAATTAAGAATTGCAGCACCAAAGCAACTACACTTTCTAATGAAAATTCCCATATCGTTCTTAATCTTCTAAGCAGAATAAAGTTAAATGAATGAAAGTGAAGATACATTTGGGGGAAGTACTTTATTTGTTTATGTATATTTTTATATATATTTTTTTATAGTAATTGCTTTGTTTTTTTATTTTAATTTACAATTTAATTCAATATATCAACTGATTGATGGCAATTTTACAGAGGGGTGAATATAATATAAAAAAATCCAAAGAATGAAGGAAAAAAACGATACAGCTCTACTCCACAGAAAGAAAGAAATGTCTGTGTTTATGTTGTACCCACTAATGTAATCATTTACGCAAATACGACAAGAAAACACTCCAATATACATACAAATAGACATACAAACACTTCACATACCAGACCCAGAGATGAAACGAACGAGAGTAAAAACAGAACTCTGTTGATGAGGATGTTGGAAAAAAATAAAGCGTGAAAAGGAAATGAAATTAAAATTTTAAATCCGACATTTTCTCACCCTTAAAAGCTCATTATGGTCCTTTCGGCACGCGTTGAAGTCATTTTCAAAAGAAAACATTCAAACGCTTTAGAAGACTTTTCTTATACAAAAGCAGTCGAGATAAAAACAGGCCCAAAACTAAATAATCCAACAACAGCAGCAGCTACATTTTGTTAAATGATACATTAATCCCTTTAAATCTCAATTACTTTAATTTTAAGCAGACAGAATGGATATTAATACGCATACTACGAAATTTAATATAACCCACTTTCATAAACACAATTTTACTTTCCAGTTGTTGGAGTTTAAGATAAATATAAATAAAGAAGACAGGATTAAATATAAAGGAATTTTGGACGAACATGCATGTAAGTAAAAATTAGTACATACGTACATACATATATATATTCATATGTATGTACGTTGTCAAACACTTCGAGAAATAAATGGTTAAGAAAGCATTTATGCAAATTGGAATGACAATACACATCATTCACGATCATGCACATCCTCGAGCAAGAATAATTCGGGAATTATTTTTAAGCTTTGGCAGCATTTTTTTTTTTGTCGTACCCCAAAGTTGGATATATTCCAAAGAAACATTATATAAAATCAGAAAAAATCTAAATTTTACAAAAAAAAAAAATTAAAATTTGCTTTGAATCATGGTAGTTCCACAAACAATTTTTTTTTGTATTTTCCCATCTGACAATAAAGGAGATCTGTTGCTTAAGTTAAAAATTATGCTACCATCCAAGGTGTATTTAACTAGGTGACAGCATTAGGAAAACAATTACAACAATACAAGAGCAACAGGCATTTTTGTTTGTGTAGTTTCATTGCGTATGTCAAAAACATAACCCATACAACAAAGAAAACAGATACAGAAAAAAAGTAAAATTATTTTGTATGTATTTTGACATTCGCAACGAATAGTCAGCTGCTATAATGCTGTCACCTGGTTAAATACACCTTGCTACCATCCTTGTTTTTAATGTCCCATTTTTCATATTAGTCATTCGAATCTTTTTATTTTACAATTTGTTTTAAAGTTTACAAATATGAACAACTGACAACACTACAATATATTGAAATAAAATAAAATAAAATGAAATACAATAAAATAAAATACAATAAAATATTAATTCCCTGAAGATGATCAACAAAGTTGGTAGAAATATTGTAAAAATAAATTAATAAAATAAAACCTTAAAGAAGACTTCTTAATTTTCTTATTTTTATTTTATTTATTAAACAAAAGAGACAGACCTCAAGCCGAACGATTCCTTAAATGAAAATGAAAACTGATATTATTTTTAAATGTAGAAAAACCTTTGCAAAAAAAACTATTGAAATAATTTCAATCAATCAATTTTCTTAATTAAGTTTAAAATGGATGAGTTAAAAGAATCTGGATTATTTTTCTCCCAATTATTTATTGGTTAATGAAAAGCAGAGTCCAGAAGGCAATTATCATCTTACAATGTTTAAGTTTTGTCTTTACAGTTTTAGCATTTTAATTAATTTTGGAGATTGTTTGCGATTTTAAAAAATGTTCGCCATTTTGGAATCAGATATAATTTTCTCAATTCTTTCACCTTTTCAGCAACTTTTAATTAATAATAGTTTGTTTCTGAAATCTAGATTTTTTTCCAATATAATATGTAGTATCATTTTAATATACGCTATCTCAAATCACTTCGAAATCTGTAAAAAATTGTATCAGATGAGATAGAAAAATGTCAGAAATGTAACTATGGCACCAGTTTTGTGATTTAAGTCCATAATATTTAATATTACTAGAGTACGCCTAGTGGTCGAAATTCGACCACCATTTTAAACGTATACCTATTTTAGTTGCATTAATTTAAAGAAAAAAACTACTTAATTTTCCATTCCCTTCCCCATGGAAAAAACAATAAACAAAATAAAATTGCATGCAAACACGAACATTTATTATGTTAAGTTTTTCTTTGAAGCTAACACATCCATACGTAATGAACATGTACATCCATATTAATTCTCATCTCTTTCAATTCTGATCTCTTTTTCAGCTTTACTTCATTTGACTGTTAAACACTTTCATTGCTTTACTTGCACCAATATTTACATAAGTGAATGCATGTACGTGTGTATTTTTAGCATTTGTAGTGGTGTCAACTTTAGGAGCCTTTTGTTCCTTTAATACTTAACCGATTCAAGTAATATATAGTCGGGTCACTAAAGCTCAACAATGTTTACTTACAATTTGGTAAAAGTATGAAGAAAATCGGTTGAAAAACAAAGAAGAAAAAGGGATCTAAAAATTTGTATTTGCCTATTTATATAATAGATAGATATTTAAATTACAAACATGTACTTGCAATATTCGGAAGAAACTATAAAATAAATCTGAGCTTGGTATAAGTAAAAATATTTTTAAAAATTAAAAAAGAAAAATTAGACAAACGATTCCCAAAAATATGGCACATGAAGTTGTATTTTTTATTATTATAAAACTAGTAATTTTCTTAGTGTACAGAGAATGTTTTTATATAAGAGGACTAATTTTGGGTAAAAATATAAAAATAAGAGAGAACACAAACAAGAAGTTAAATTATCAGGAAAATCCCTTTTTAAGTGTAGAGCTTCATTACAATCAAGAAATGATTAATTTCTAGATTATCATTTTCTAAAAGTAAAACAAAATACTCGTACAAAAACAACAAAATGTTTGTACAAAAAATAAAAGGATAAAGGACTGATTGAAAAATTTGTTACGCCTGTTTTATTCAAACTATGAAAACGGTTTCAATGTAAATAATTACAATGTGAAAAAAAAAACAAAATTAAAAATATAAAATCTTTATTGAAATGGTCATTCGTATGTAAAAGATAAAGAAAACAAACACACAAACTAACAGACAGTTAATGTAACTTGTATTAATTTAATAATGATGTTAAATGAAAGAAAAGCATCAAGTTTAAATTGAAGCCTGATGAGGATGATGATTGTTTTTGTGTAACATTATTATTTCCTATTGCAATATCGAGTCTTGACACTTTTCTTTGTTGATTTCACTAGAGTTATTCCTCTATGGTGTTGCTTACTGCTCGCTGTTTGTATTTAGATGTCAGGAGGAGAAACAGAGCTCGTTTATCATTAAATATGAAACAATTTAAATGGAAAACACTCAAGAGACACACAAATGAAAAAAAAAAGTTTAGCTCTATATTAAAATTAAAACGAATTTTAAATGCTTTATAGCAAATTTATAACGAAAGATACTTCATTCAATATTTTAATTGAGAAGAATCTATGTAATGCAATATGAAAGAGTTAAAACACAAGCAGGAAAGTGCGGTATTTGAAAAAGATCCGAAGAATGGCATAAAAATGTCTAACTTAAATTAAATTGTTACAGATTATGTGAAAAGAACTGAAATACTTTCTGCAATAATCGCACTATACATATATGAGCTGCCATTAGAACAGGCAACTGTTCTGATGAAAAATATTCACTCTGACTGTCATTCATTCAGTAATTTTCAAGAGTATTCGGTAGTGGGACAACAAACGTTTCTCATTCGTCGTAATCGCTGAGCTTCAAAATGTTTTTGTAACATTTGACACGAAATCATCATTGAGTAGATTGGATAAGTGAGTGAAAGACTGACTGAATCAACGCCTGACGGAATGAGTAAATGAGTGTGAAAAAGGACGCACACAGCTTGTGTCAATGATACTTGAAATAGTGTCCATTAACGCCATTTGCACCACTCATGCTGTGTTGTGTTGTGTTCATCATTTTCATTTTTAGTTGCAAATCTCGTTTACATCAACAACGCAATTCTCTAGGTGAAAGGCGTTGCTAAGACGAATGACTACTGCTTCTCTTACTTGCTATTGGATTCGTATTCTAAATTTATTTTTAAACAAACAAGTAACACAAAGAAAATATTCTTTTTAACATCGTCTTCATAATCACCATTACAATAATAGAATTTCCATTTTTAACCATGAAAAATGTTTTGTGGATAAATGTGTCTTACAAATTCGATTGTATGAAAGCAACAGAGCTCCTTCATCAAATTGCAACATAATTTATCACTGCTATTTTATTGTTTTGTTTTCTTTTTCTGCTAAAGAGTTTTATATTGATGATCATTTTTTATGATTGAATGGTTATAAAATATCATAATTGTTATACAGTGATAAGTTTAAAGCATGAACTCTAAAATGTGTTGGCGATTGCTATTAAATATGAAATCAGACTTGCAAATAAACGTTTAACGACATACGGTCTCATTGATATAAATTGCTTTTGATTTATAAATGTTTACAAAACATAATTGACACAAAAAAATAACCTTCTAGAAATCCAAAGTATTTTTTATGAATGAGGCAGTTTATCGTTAATAGCACAATTATATTTATGTTTAGAAAATAGAAATTCCCATAAAAACAAGAGTTTTCACGAAAATTCTCACGAAATTCCCATAGAAAGGATAATTAAAAATAAGCAAGGCTTTGTAATAGCGGTCATCCTTGATGAAAACAAAATATGATGAAATAATTCAGTAGTTAGTTGTTCATGATAGAAAACCAATAAAACAATTTTTGGATTTCTATTCCGTTATGTTGGCAAATATTATAAATTTCTATAAAATCTTAAGGATGTTGTGTAGAAATAAGTCTTAAATGCGTTGTAGATATTCTTTTACAGAAACAATATAAAAACTTTTGAAAACGCGGGTAAAAACACAACTAATACGAGTTGTTACTCGTTACACTGCAATTATTGTAGCATTGAGGGAGAGCAACGAAACTTTAAAAAGAATATTAGAAGCTGTAAAGGAAAATTATTCGATCGATTATTATAGCAAAAAAACAACAATATCAGTTGATTATAATAATGTTTTTAATTTTGTAATTTTTAATAAAAAGCGTTAAAAAAGGAACTTCAATAAATCATTTTTTTCGGATTTAATTTGTATTATCCCCGTTCTCAATGCACTGCAACATTTGATATGATAAATGTTGGCATTTGCTTGAGACTCCTTGGTTTTGTTTTACAAAGCGTGCAATTGAATTTTCATTACGTCTTGCTAAAAATAACAATTCATTTGTTGTCTACTTTTCTTCATTTTTTTACTAATGACCGACCATTTTTGGTTTTGTAATATTCATTCTATTTGAGAATAAACAACAAGTAACAATGAAAATAAACAAATAATGCAGAAGAAAGACTCCAGTGAATAGAACTGTTTTCCCAACCATTTGAAAGAAAAGACACCAAAATGGCTGAGGAATTTAACTTTTTTTAAATGTATTTTTAGATATTTATAAATATACAGATGAGAGAGGAAAACTAGCAGTTGGTAAAACGCCTGCCACTATAAACTAAAAGCAAAAGCGAAGACCAGAGGCTTGAATATTAATAAGCAAAAACTCGCTACAACATTGTGTTTAAGTTGCAATTTCTAAGCTGTAAAATATTTAAACAGCACGGAACGAAAGGTATATAAGTTCATCTTTAATACAGAGAATCGCGTAACCACACAACTTGTCGCAGTTGTTTTAAATTGCTGCTATTTTATGAAACATAATGTTGGAAAAGAACGTTCCATCATGCAACACACGATAGATTTTCGTTTTAACGTATTTTCTTTATGTATGAGTGCATTTAGTTTTTCATAAAAGAAATATATTTAATTTTTTGGAAAATTCTGTTGAATTCAGTTGAAGAGCAGAAAATAAAGCATTAGAAATTTTAAAATAGCTAGTTTTTTATACAGATTTACAATACAGTAAACATGTAATGTACATACATAGATATGAGTATATGCATGAAATACACCCTACACTATATCATGAATGAGGGGAATATTCGTATAATTTGTTAAACTATACTTAATCAGGCTTAAGTTCATTGCAAATATTTTTTATATTATATCAATATGTGCAGTTTGATCGTGTCACTTTCATTGAAATTATTTTATTATAATGAAATGCACCGATTTTGATTGTGGATTAATTCGACTTGCATTAAACTTTTTAAATAGCATTTCTCCACTTGTTGTGTTTTAGCGATACACAATTATATACATACATATTTTTTGCTAAGAATTCTGCTATTTTACACAAAAAGTGGTCCCTGAAAAAACTTAACTGAAACACAAATTGTTCAAAAGGATATTTTGCTAATGATACGAACAATAACATTGTCGATTTCTTTTCTTTCCAACATACATATTTACAGCTGATGCCAACGAGACTACTGTTCGCTTGGTCTTTTTCTTGGTCATTCATTCCTTTCAAGATGCAATAAATTTAATTTTGTTTTGTACATCCAAAGTATCGTAACGTACCAAAACATTTCTTATTCCATTTGCAATTACCAACAAGAAGCAACAATTTTTCTTTCAAGCAATATTTGTTGTTTCTTTTTCAGATTCGTTACACTCATGTTTAATTAGCCCCAAAACAACTACAACAATTGCAACAAATAAAAGAATCACTGCAGCATCTAGAGAAAATTCAAGATGTTGCATAAAAACTTCTCACAATTGCTCTTGTCGTGTTGTAAGCAACAAAAAAAATTAAATAAAAAATTGAAATATGGAATTTACAACAGATTCTTTAAATGTTTATTACTCGTATTTTTTCTTTCCACATTCTCATTGTGCCGCTGGAAACTGGTAAATCAGCACAAGAAAGCAATGAAAAAGGTCCATATTGTGTGTTCTGTTTCTTTTGTGTCTTGTAATTAATTATTTCTGCAAAAAGCACTACATTCGCATTGTGGCAGAAGTGTTACAGATGCTTTAATTACAAACAGATAACCATTATTATTCTTATGATTTCGAAGCAATATTTCATATCGGTAACGCGGACTCATAAACACGGACAAAATACAAGAATTTACGCTTCATATTCCTTCAATTTAAAAAACTAAAACCAAAAACATATATCACGAGAATATACAGATTTTCTCAACAATCTAAAAACTTGCATTGTGGTCCTCTATAAATTATTAATTGTCCTGCCTATAAAAAATTATTACATCCACATGTTTTCAGAAGTAGGCTTTCGAGTGCTAATCGCAACACATTTACAGACTTCTTAAAGAATTAAGAAGTTTTCTTTTCCAATTTATTTCATGCAAAATTCCCAGTCAATTAAGAAGTTAGAAACATGTTTGTAATCACATTTTCCTTAATAATTTTGTCTAGTGAAACGATAATATTTATGATATTCTGTAATATACACGTAAATATCTACATATTAATATATTTATTTTGAAATTAAATGAGGCTAATGATAAAAGTAACAATAAAGATAATTAATCACCACATGTTTATCAACATTTTCTTCGTACAATGACATCTTAATCACTAAAGTATTGTCCGTCTATACGACTTAAGGGAGACCATAATTCATTTATCAGCGCCTAGCGGACGACACACCAAATAAGAGAAAGAAAAAACCATATCCATAGAAATCGAGAGTGAAATACACACAAATATGTAGTAGATGTAAACCGAATAAAAAGAATCTGAAAGGAACAGGAAACTCAAATCACACAAATAAAAGGAAAACACGAAAATCTCGTTAATCGTCTCAATGACATCTAATGACCGAAATCCCATCATACCACCAGCTATTTGCATTACTCCATCTCTCTTCTTATAAATAGCAAGTCGTCTTTGAAATACAGGAACAAGGAAGTGGACGTGTTTGTATTCTACGCAACAATATCTAACTGCTAACAAAGTTGCCGTGTAGCTTAAGAAGATTACGAATTCAAAGACAGCATAGATATTTAATTAAAAAAAGTTAAACAAAATATTAACAGGCTACAACAGTACCGTACAGTACAGTAATGAAGAAAATAAAAAAATCACTACTAGTTAACTTTGAATATGCCAACTTGTATCTTGTTTATATCGGACATTGCTACAGAGAAGTCCGCACAGAGGATTTATACATAATTCAATTGGAGTGAAAATATGTGGCTGCTACATAATAAACATTATTTTCTCCTGTTCAGATGTACATATTTCAAAGCAATTGCACGAAAAGGGTATTTGTAACATATTCAGATGATTAGTTTATGTTTAAGTGTTCTTTACACGAATTAAATATTTTTCTTGTTTTTCTTAACATTTTATTTTGATCTGTTTGTATTGTTTTAAGATTTTACTATTCTGGGCATCGAATGAAAACAAACTTTTGTATTTGTTTAACGTTAATACAAAGGAATTATCATTATTGTGGTGTCAACAAAATACCGCGTAAATAACAAATGATTTGTTTTCATTTATTCTGAACGGCTCACTGTGTCTGAGATCTTAATTCGATTCTCGCATTTTATTAAAAGAAAATATAAATAAAAATTCCATTCCCCCATCTGTTTTAGTATGGGTTTTGTGTATTTTTCTTTGCTATTAAAGAAATCCTGTTTCTAATACAATCGTTAGTGTTATTTGCAGCATGATAATAACAACAAAAACAAATAATATAAATATGATAAAAAAGTGACAGACTTGACATCTAAGCCCACAGAATTAATGATAAGAAAAAATACTGTAATGAATATACAAAATAAAGGAAAAATGCAAATAAAAAAATAAAATAAAATAAATCTTAATACCAATTCTTACGCGCACACAGTCAGATAGACAAAAGTTCTGATTCAGAGAAATTTATTTCAACATATTGTGCAAGGGAACGTAAATGAGATGAAATTCCCAAACTATTTTTTAACAACATTCCTCCGATCATTATAAAGCGTTTTTCGTAATTAGTATTAAACAAGGAAGGGAAGAAAAACGGAGAAACCATTTCAAGTGACACTCGGCAAGTAATACCACAATCCTACTTTCAGTTATTCAATAAATCACATCTCTAGTTTTTCCAAAAATATTTATTTAAAGTTTCCATGATGAAAGAAAGTCCATTACAATTCTTATCAATTTGGTTTGTTCTAGAAGCTCATTGTATCATAAACAAAAATGATACCTTTGCCAATATTTTGTATTTTTAACCGTTTTCGTTGCAGTACCCACCCACACTGCGTATGAATAATATTTATATTTGCACCCAAGAGATGGAGTTTTACGTTTCATGTTTTAAGATTTTTACGCTTTAAAAGCTACAAGTTACAAGCCACGCTTTATAAACTTTTTGCATATAGTTTTGAAAAGCAACTTCTATTTATTATAAAATTCCAAAGTTAAAGTTTTAGAATTTAAAGTCCTTAAATAAGTGATCAACAACGTTTAAGACGAACACAAACAAGTGGATCAAAATTGTCAGCACCAGTGACAACATCTGCAAACAATCCAGCACTCTAAAGCATAATTTTAACAATTATAAACACAAGAACAAGTTAAACAGTGAATATTAATTCATCTTTCAAATGTGTAGTTTTTATTTCTTCAACATTCATTTGACAAGAGGACCTATCATCAACGTCACTTTGGTTATTATCGGCTCAATTTTTTGTTTAGAATGATGAAGACAATAACAATGACAATAAGATAACAAATCTCATGAAAAACCTCGGTTGGAGACAATAACAAATGCTTATATAATGTCAGAGATATTAAGCGGTTAGGAAACAGTGATGTCTTCTAAAACTTAAACTGTCATGGACAGAATAGAATGGCAATTAGTTAAAGGATACACGTATCTATATAAGCGTTTTCCTGATGATAAGTTGTCCTTTCTCGTCGATATTGGTTAATGAACTTGCTTGACTTCGTTTTATTCTTATTCTTTCAATATATTCTAGTAACTCAACCACATTTAAACGTTTGTTATTTTCATAACAGTCATCATACACATGGATTGTTTATCAATTGTCCATTTGTTAAATGTTCATTTTGTGGGGTATTTGTTGTATAGTTTGCAATGGTTTTGCATTTGCATTGAACTGCGATTTGTAATCAATCAATGTCATAAAAACAAACCCATCGCCCACACAAAAGAACAACATACGTACGTACATACATACACACATACTAACAATTACACCCACAACAAATAAAAGCACGCATGCGAGAGTGTCAATGTCCACAAGGATGCAAACACTACTACTCGTTTTTTTAATCATACATACGCAAAAACACTCGACATATGCATATCTATAGATGTATGTATACATGTGTATGTGTGAGTGTGCGTGTGTGTGTGTGTTGTGTTAATGAAGTGTCGTCTAATAGAGATTTGCAAAAATTTTCATAATATCTTTATCTGTCACAATCGAAAAGTTTATTGAAATAACTACCAAACAACCGCACGACACCACTAAAAGGGCTTGTCTTACAAGCTTTGCAGAGTTTGATGAATAATAAAACCAGAATTAAGTGCAAAATTGTCACCCATTGCGCAACAGAGTTTTACTTAGAATATCCTTGGAAAGGATAAGATGGCTCATGATGGTATAACACGCCAATAGAGGGAAATCATATATTTAGAAAAACATACCAACAAACTTACATGCACCTACCCTCATCAACTTTGATGTCCTTACACATATACATAAATGAAGCAAAGCGGCATCATTAAAACTATAGTTTTCACTCAGCTAAAGGCAAAGGACACTTTTTTTATTTTCTTTCATTTTATGAATTACTAATGTCTTCATTTTCACCAGAAGTAGTAATTCCCTTTCATAAAAAGTATGAATACGTGAGCGCATGTGTTGCTACCAACAGTGGGCCAATTCAAATATTCAATATTTTAATTTCAGAATTTACTCAAAGTCAACAAATATTTTCGAAATTGAGCTTAATTCAAAACTTTTAAGTTCCCACCTAAAAATCGCTATTTATCTTTGAGTGTATGCGTATCCTTTTGTGTATTGGATCTAAAAAGTAATATATAAGCTTTTTAATACACAAATGTTTTCCACACATACATTTAAATAATTGTTGATGCGTACATGTATCGGAATCAATAATTATCTGTGCATTTTCAGTTGGGAAATTCATATATTATTTATCCCGTACAGAATATAACTGGGAATTTTTAAGTAATAAATTCACTGTGCCAAACACAATTTCTTATGTTACATTCATAGAATATATCTTTTTGTATTTGGTTTTGGAAGAACTACTGTCGATGATATATTACTTTTTGGTTGACACTCCCACTAACATTAAAATTCGTAAACTAAAGTAAAATGAAATAAAAAAATAAACTAAAGATTCAAGCAACTGCCTCTTATAGTTTTTCCTAAACTATCACAATTCTTTTCTTGCAAATATTTTCTAATGTGGATTTTTGTTTTCGGGCAGAGTTGGAAATTGCGTATAGTGAAATTTCAAAGATATATATATATATTTATTTATCACATCCACAAGTCTTTTGAGATTATTAACGTTCATTGCTTTTATATGTATGTATGTTTTTTATCTTGGGATGAAATCATCGAAAGACACTGGTAGTGATGGTGTTTGCCAGGAGTGCGAGACTTTAACACCCGAGCAGCAGTTTCAACTACAACTTTGATATCATCCAGTGTTGATCTTTCTCAAGCCCTGGCTCAAGCATGCGCTTGCTATCTTCGAAAAATGTTCAGGGTGGAGTTTAACAGCTGCATTTAGAATCATATTCGGAATGTCATCTAAGCCTAAGTTTCTTGGTTACCAGTTCATATGCAAGGCCCCATGGATTATTATCTACCTCATCACATACATTGAGAAAACACCTACGCTTGCTCCTACGAATTGCAATTTTTAACGCTTTCCTTTTATCTTTATATAGATGGTGGAATACACTATTCTCAAAACTGTGATATGACTTTCTGATTGTACTGTCATATCTTCAGCTGAACCATTCAGTTATGTGTTCTCCATACAAGCTGCGAAGATATCCTTATCAAAAGTATTTATTTACCTTCCAGCCTGTCAACCCTCGTGTTTGTACAGTCATATGGCGCTGTTCATCTTGTACATCTATAATTACAGCGCTGTGATCGCTATGAGTATAAATGTCAGATATTCTCCAGTTCACTTGGCTTGCGATGCTGCTACTGGCATTTGTTATGTCAATCACAGATCCACAATCACCCCTGCTGATCGTTTGTTCAACTCCAGTATTCATGAGTACAACATCCAGCGCAGTAAAAGCTTCTAAGAGCACTCTGCCTCTTGTGTTTGTCAAGCGGCAGCCCCATTGTACACCCCACGCATTGAAGTCACCTGCTATAATGATGGGGTTTCTGGCAGCTGCATCTGCTACTATATTATCAACAATGATCCGAAAGTCCTCTATAGAATATCTTGGGGGAATATAACAGCTGTATACTGTAATGACAGAGATAGTGGCTCGGGTATATCCACATTGTGATATCATTCTATCTTGAAGTGTTAGCGTGCTGGTGTTCCATATCGGCGATGTATCCGTATTATCAGAAACGCAATTTACCGATCCCAAGGTTCTATATGGCTCACTCAGCATAGCAACATCTTCAAATCACGAACGCTTTGCTTAAGAAGCTCTTAAGAAGCTGCCTGGCAATGGTTGAGATTTAACTGCAATAAACGCATTTTGATGCCCTTGGTTTTCTTTTATACCCTAAGTCTTTGTAGTGCTCTCTTTTAGTACGCTCTTATGTATGTATGTATGTATGTATGTATGCACATGTATTTTCCATTGATTGGTTTTCCAGAAAACTATAACAGTTTCACTTTAAAAGAGTAATCCCCTCTCAGATATCATATTTTTTGGAATATTCTCTTTATGTTTAATAAGATCATTTGCATGAGCCAATATTATGTACTTGTTGAAATCAACAAAAAATATTCCCACTCTTTTTTATATTTTTGATAACATTTGATGTTTATTGTTTTTTCAAAACACACATACACAAAAAAAATTAAACACTGAAAAAATGTTTACTGCTAAAATATTCGATTTACGCAAAAAAAAAATCGTCGAAAACTCAAATGAAATCATTTCCGTTGGTTGCAATGCTTTAAAAAAACTACACGTGAAGCTTTCAAAAAGTTCCTTCATTTCAGAAAAATTAAATAATAATTGCTGAAAAGTAAATGACAGTTAGTAAGATCATCCCAACTCCGCTAGAATTTTCGGTAGGTTGATTGGATGGAAGTACTTGGAATAATTTAAAACTTATAGTGTTTGGCCAACTAGTTAAGTCAAGTAAAGAACTTTCTTTCCTGTTTAGCCACCCACAAATACGGCCTCGCAAAAAACACATTCATTGAATTGTTAATAAGAATATTGTTACGAATGTGAAATGAACGGTGGATGTACAAAATAATCCTCACAAGCACACAGAAGAATAACTTGCAACATTCGCATAAATTTATTGTACTCGTACTTATAGCAAACTAAATATGTATGTGTGCGATCGTGAGTGTGTAAGAGTACGGCAATGAGTACTCAAAAACTTTCAAAACTTTTTCACTTTTTGTCAAGTACTGCAACAGACATTCGTACCAACTTTGTAAAGAATGCATTTCTAGAGATGGTGATGGTTTATTGGTGTGTAACGCAGCGTGGTTGGGATTTCAAATGTAAAATTGTACCAAATTAACACTTAATTGTACTAAATTTTAGTTAAACCAAAGAAGAGGTACATCAATAAATACAATTTCGTAACTTAAGAAATTTTCCCAAACAATTACAAATACATTCATTCGTTGGCAAAGACAAGTTCGAGAAATTTGTTTAGATGAATAAATAATGCATTTGTATGTATACATATTTTTTTACTGAAAATTAGAAAATTGTTCGAAAAAAGTAAATTTTCGATTGCGCTAAAATTTGTACAAATGTATCATAAATGGCAACAGTGGATACGTATTTACATCCGTTGTGATTTTATGGACTTCGCTGCTACATCTTCACATTGTCGACGTATGAATGCTTGTGTGTGAGTTTTTGTTCAAGTTCATAACATTTTTGAAGTTAAGGATTCTTATTTCATTTTTTAAAACAAATCACAAGACCATTTTGCTTCCTAACTTTTCATATTTTAGCTGTAGGCATTTTTAATGTGTAAGAAAAGTTTTTCTTTTTTCTTCATATAAAAATATTCGTTTTTTTAGTTACACCTTGTACATGCGGTGGTTTTTATTTTGTTCATTTTTGCTATTTGTTTTTAAGGCATCATCATTTAAAGTTTCACAAACAAAAGTTTGTGGCAAAATCTACCACTCGTTCAGCACTTTTTCCTCGTTGTTGAAGTGGACATTAAAGTTAAAATAAATTTAATTAGAGTACTAGAAAATATTAGAAATGCTAAACATTTCCAAGCATTTGAGACAAGAAACTAACGTATGAAACAATAGCGGGGAAGCATCACACATATCGGAAATATGTATTCAAAGTATTTAAATTATATTCGACTCAAGCATAATAACTGCTTCTGCTTCTCTGATTTATTTTATTTAAATTCTCTATTTATTTTATTATTTTACTATTTAGGAAAAGAAAATGTGCATATTCAACATAAGGAGTCCTTTATAGTATTAGGAAGCAAATATTAATAAAAGGAATAGTTTTCACTTTGAAGCAGGATTTTATTAAATAAGAAAAATTAAAAAAAAACGTAAGTACAGCGGCTTTTGTTGGTACTAATGCTGGGGCATCGCTGTTTTGCTTCCCATTAAAGATTTCAAGGGCTTTATTACTATTCTCGGTAAATTGAGTTACAAAATAATTTAATAATATTCTGTGTTAGAAGCATTAACAATTTGTCAAAACGCTTTTAATTTGCTTTTATTACACATAATACTTTATCTGTTGCCTGACTAAAAAAAAGTAGAAAGTGTTTAAAAATATTTTAAATTTACTTTTGCTTGAGCATTGCTGATCGCTTTTACATACTCGTACTACTTAAAATTTAACTTTTGCAAATCAAACATATCGAATATACATATACTTTTTTATTGTAAGTATTCTGATTTAATCATATTAAACACTTTCACTTTAATTTTGGAATATCGACTTTATGGGATTCCGCACATCGAATGAAGAACGAAGAAACTTATATGAGTAGTAAAAAAGTGAATGTGTAAAACTTTGCTTGTGACTGCTGATTTAAAGGATACATTTTTAAGAAAGAATCTATTGAAAAGCTTAAAGAATCGTTCATCAGGCTTTTGTTGGTGGCAACTATATTTATCTAATTGGGAGCGCAACAACATTTTTAAAGCAAGACCATAGAAATAATATGTACTTTAACATATTTTCCACATCTGAAACCGGCCCTGAATTATATACATTCAAAATGGGTGGCCCAAATGCAAGTATATTTTTCAAAATGAAATAAAATGAACTAAACTTAATTTCTTTTTCGTATTTAATGTCTTTTTTAAAGATAGCAAATACTCCTATTATTTACGGAACACAATTTCATTCATGTGACTGTCGCGATTGACTTCGCAGTCAGTCCGATTTTCCAAGGCTTTGTTGGCGGTTTCTGGTTCTAACTCATGAATAAGTCGGAAAGGTGTTGATCGTTTTTAGATTATTCGCATAGCATCGGCATTTAACGGGGCCCCCCACACTAAAAAGTCTATAGATATCAAATAGCAGTCAAGACGGCAGATAGCACGATTACCAAGCGAAGTGCGCAAAAGATCGTACACAATCTTGCTGAAACCAAAAATTGTCTAAGCTCATATGTTCCACTTAAGTTTTGTGGCCATTTTCTAAAAAATCTACCATGAGTATTGTCCACTAGCAAGCCAGTCTCACGAATGCACAATTTTGCGTACAGCATTTGTGGTGGATAATACATTTCGACCAGATCTTATTTTTAATGACTCTCACTTTGCAAATAAGTTTTCTATATTTCCCAACGTTGTTCAAACGTAAAGCAACTCTTTTTGGGACTACGAATCCATCCGTCTGTTTGTCAATATTTCCGACAGAAAAAATACCTCAAAGTCAAAACATCAAATAATTTTAAAATAAAAATATTACAAGCAATTTATATATCATTGCGGTTTACCGATTAAGAGACCTTCTGAAGCACTGAATTAAATTTTTTTGAAATTTCTTGCAAACTTCGCCTTTCTCCTATTGTTGTCGTTTAATTTTTTTTGTAACTACCGTGTTCCATTTATTGCCTGACTGCTAGATAATCTTCAAATCAACGCTATACACAGCAGGTCCAAATAAGCAGAGTATGGAAGCTTCTCGATAGCTTTGTTGACAACCTCTTTCAGAACTTGAAACTATTAGTAATTTAAGAAAAAATCTTAATAATTTCTTTTAGTGTCCATTGTCATTTACACTTTTCAAGCGATTTGACTCAAAAACACTTTTTTTAAATATTTCTTAGATCTTTAGTAATTGGTTAATGCAGTTTATAAATATATTGCCTGGGATACCTCGATCCTTTCTACAAAAGTTCCGCGTAATCGGTTCAGTTGTTTTGACTCTTAATTATTACTATTATTACTTTTGTTTATTTCACACCACTGTGCACTGGTGTACGCAAAAAGGAACTATTTAAAGTGTGTTGTTAATGTTGTTGTTGTTGTTGTTGTTGTTGTTGAAATAAATAACGACTTTTAAGATGCCTTCCTTAATTTGTTGGTAATTGAAAATATCAAAATCATAAAATACAACAATAACAATAAGTAAAATATTTTATTAGCTGAAGAAGAAGAAGAAGACAAGTTTTGAAAATTATGTAGATGTGTGATTGTGGTTCATTCTTGCTAAGAAAATTAAAAGTTCCTATTTTTTAATAAGAATAATTGGTATTTTGGATTTTTATTATAAGAACAGTTAATGATAATCTTAGTTGCATGAAACATTATTGTAACAACAATATGTTTAATTTATTTTTGATATTAACATTAAACCGTATTAAATTTTATCTACGGACCATTCGAGGCAATTCCATTTAATGAAGCAGAAGGATTATTCAAGATATATTTTCATATGAGAAGACTTTTTTCCAAAAATCTTAAAATTTATCGCTTTAATAAAATTCTCAAGAGCAGCTAACATGGAAAGAGATACATGTGTATGTGCAAATACATGTGTACTTATTCCATAATTTAGAAGACGTAAAACTTTTAAATCCTTGAATAAATTAAACATTAAATTAATCTTCGAAAATCAAATTAAATTAAAATTAAAAACATTTTCCCGTTTATTAAAGGCATATAAAAAATGGCAGCACAAATTCAAAACTCTTTGATATATTTTTAAGGAACTGCTTGTTTTTGTACTCAGGACATTTTTAAGAAAAATACAATATATGAAATCACTGTACAGATCGATTTTTTTTAAAGAAAATTTAAAAATTTTTCCTTTTCTTATACATGTTTGAAGGATGTGCGTGTCTGAATCTGAAACGGAATTGCGCTTAAAATTTCAATTAGTATAACAATTCGTCTGAGATAAAAATATTTAATTAATATTTTCTTAAGTCACTCTTAAGAAAAAAATACAATTTTCTTAAGTCAGTCTTACGAAAAAAATACAATTTTCTTTAAGAGTTGGGAGTTTTCAGACTGTTTTATTTTAAGAATTTATCGTTAATTTATTTCCTTTTTATACTTTCCTGTTACGCATTAAGCGGAAACAACCGTTTAACTTGTGGTCGTAAAAAACAGTACTAAGACTATTATCCCAACATTTATGCATTTTTATACAAGAAAACCCCCATCTTAAGTGGAAGGCATCGAAGGAACAAACAGTTTGTCACCTTCTTTTTGTAATTCCTCGTAATAACATGAGAAAATATTACTTTATTTATTACAGGCACATCAAAACATACTGTTACAGTGACTCACAGAAGTTTGTGAATCACAACAAACCATTTCAATAATCCACAATAAGTTGAAGTATTGCACAATGGGTAACCAAATGTTATACGTTTAAATTGATGATAATTATAGATATTTTATTAAAATAAAATTCTGCGATCTGAAAAATTAAATTTCTGTATTATAATACTCTTGCGAATTGCAACCTAATCCAAAAAATAATGAGACGGAAAGTAGTATTAAACAATCTGGAAGTACATTCTTCCAAATACTTATTGACTTATTTTTTTTTTAAATTTTACTTTTAAATAGCCCGGTGGTATTCAACATATACGAGTATGTATAGTTAATAAAAGCAAGTTTGTTCCATTAATGGAAAAAGTTTACCAATTCAAATAAATACTGCAAGCTGCGCCTTTGCAATCACACGGTGTACGACATCTGGCTGAAGTAGTTAGAACGTTGACTACAAGCAAATAATGACTAGGAACTAGGGTGATCGATTATTCGACATTTTCCAGAAACCTGTTTTCGAATAGTACGAATATTTGAAATTTTGAAAAATCCAGTTACGATTTCTAAAATTCAGGTAAAAGCGGTCAACCGGTTTTTTTTTCTTAAGAAAAGTTTTAATTTTTAATTTGCTTTATTAAAAAAAGAGTTAACAGTTCATGTAAATACTATAAATAAATATAAAAATTAAAGGATAAACATAAAAATTAGCTTCGTATCGTTCATATCATAGAGTTTTTAATTGATTATGGTTCGTCAAATTAGATGTTCGTGGAAAATTTTAGACTCCTACGATCAAAAACAGACCCTTTGTTACAGAAATTCAACCGGGAGTAAATACAAGTTCATGTACATTTTACACTCTTTTAAAAAAATAAGTGTTGAGTTGTCTTGTTCAAAAGTAAATAAGTCTCTATATTATAAAAAAAATTTAAGAATTGTAAAGAATACTCTATTATTATTGACTTTATAACGTGTTGAGTTTTTCCTCTAAATTAAATAAAAGTGTAGCTACATCGTTACTCTGCGAATTCCTTTGTTTCATTTATGAAAGAGTAGTAAATAAAATTCTCGCCTTTGGTGAATTTTCCAGTTCTGAAATATAGTATTAAAGTATTCAAACCTTTTAGGCGAAGTTCATTTATTTGTTTTTGGTCTGCAATGGATGTCTAACTCTATATAAAATATAAAGCAAAATGTCAACAAAACTAAATACAGATTCTCAAATATTCGTCTGTAGAACTTTCACATTGAAATAAAATAATTGGATGATCAACAGAAAACGTTCGTCTCAGTTTTAATATAGTAAAAAGAAATTTTATTTGAAAAATACACAAATTGGAAAGTATTCGACTGAACCGGTTTTTTATTGTAAAAAATCTGGACTATTCGACATTCGAAAAATCAAGATTTTTCAAAAAACCGACGACCGCATTATAGAAATTCCGGTTTTAGGCCCCGGTTGAAAAACCGAGTCGATCACCCTACTAGGAACGTGCGTTGGAGCCCAGTTTCAGGTAACTCATAATATCCAGCATTTTTCTGATGTGCATTGGTGTGCCATTGTATTTGTTGTTTTTGGACTATTTAAGTGACGAAGTTCATAGCACTGGTCACTGAACAGCACTATCAGCAATTGATACTGGTGTATGTTAGCGTCAGTATTGTAGCAAAATCGCCAGCGAAGTAATATATTATTTGCCTTGTAGTAAACGCGCTAACTATTTCAGCCAACAGCACGCTCTGCTGCTTCTACTGGTATGTATATACCATTGTACATCACAACGCGACCTTCTTTGGCATTGTAGCAGAATGGTCGGCGAAGTACAATAATTAATAAAAAATTTTACACAGCTTAAACATAAATTTAATGAGCCTTCTTGGCATCAGAGGCTCTTTAAAAGTGCTCTAAAAACTAATAAAAGGTGTCCCAAAATTAACGCAAGGTTTGAGTTTTCGGCCATTTGTGCAGTAAAGTGTTAGAACCCTAAAAAACAATTTGATAGCTGACAGTTTACGGCTTGTAAAAAATAAAGCGTCACAAGGCAGAACAATGTGCTTTTATTTCATTGAAAATTCTCAAAAATAATGAAAAAAACGAAATCTTTGTTTTTTATTTAATTCAAATCTTGCGTTGATTTATAACGCACTGGCAGAGTTGTAAAACAATTAAGCTTTCTTATTTCATAATATGTCCTCTTTCACTACTCCCTTCACACAGCTACTGATTGGGAGGCATTAATTGCATGAGTTGTTACTCTTCTTAAAAAATAAAGAAGTCGATACTAGAAAACTACCAGAGATGATGGTAATTTTATTAAAGTATATTTTGCCACAAATAATGTTATGTGACCAACGATTTTCAACAAGGAATAAATAGACCGCATTGTCCACAAATAGCCAGTAGGTATTATTTGCAAACTAACGAACTATGACTGCAGATTTTACAATTAATTAAGTTCTATAGTCCAGCGATCGTTTAGGGGTTTTTACATTTCGGAAATAACACAAAGTTGCGAAACTTATGTGGCACACTGCAGTTAAGAACGTGTATGAATGAAAGAGTTTTACCAAATAAATATTAGCTTTGCCGAAAAGTGAATTCTAAATGCTTGAATAAGTGTTACATTTACATGCAATGCCGCTTTAAATTCTTCGCAATTTTATTTGTAACTTTCAGGCCATAGTGCTTTCCAAAGGCGTGTATTTATGAATGTGTTTGCTGCGAATGTTGTTTTGTGCAAATAAGTACGTGAGTTTTGCACATTATGCGTGCATAAGTGAATAAAACTGCCGTTAGGTATTTAAGAAATGAAATAAAAATGAAAGAAAATATTTTTATAGAAAGAAAAATAAAACATTTTACACTTGCCACACATACATACCACATGAGGCATAAACATCACACAGCACACACGTTCGCTCAGCAAAGAAGTTGCCTTAAAAGCCACCGTATCTCACCCCCTGTTAGCCATTTACAAAAGTAAAGTGAGATTGTAGGAATCGTAAAGGATCGTAAGGATAAACATTTAGAATAAAAATGCTTCAATTATACTTATCCAACGAGAATGATGATTGTTTCATTGCGCTAGGATGGCTGGCTCGTTGGTTGGTTGGGTTGGTTCATAGCTGAACTTCTTATCTAGTGCTAAAAAAAGAGGTCTAGTGCTGCTAAGTACGTTTGGCTTGTGCGTGTGCATGTCTTACAATTTTTAAGCCCTTAAGCATTAGCGGCAACAGTGAATATTTTGCCATGATTAGAGAGAAATGAATGAGTACCTTTAGACAAATACCCCAATTGTATCTAAACTTATGTGCGTCTGTGGCGTGTGTTTTTGTCTGTTTATGAGTGTTATGTGACACTCATATGTTTGTGGATAAATTGCAGTCTATAATGCCTTCTAAACCTTTAATATGTACATATGTATATTTGTGTGCCCATTTGGAATTTTTTTAATGGCATTACCTTCACTTCAAAATTAGTAACACAGAATCACATGAACTTGTGTTAAGCTTTTGCATATGGAACAAGGCTCAAGTGCGTGTTTGTGTGTACGTGATAATAAACGTGAGAAAACGAAATTTACAACACAGGGACAATACCGCCGTTTGTCCTGCAGACGATTGTTGAATATAAATTTCTTTTATCTTTGCATGAGTGCTAAGATGATGCAAAAGTATCATAAATAAAGTATGCTGAACGAACAGAAAATTATTAATTTCTTGACATTAAAACAAAATTATAAAAGTCGTTTTCATTTTAAATTCAAGTAAATAATGATAATAAAAATTCTAAAAAATTATAATAAAAAGATTTTCCAAGAAAAAATTTAATTTCTTATAATTTTTTGGTAAACCTTAAAAATCTTAAGCATTTTAATTAAAGAATTGTTAAAGAATTTTCAGTTTTTGAAATTCCGAATTTATGGCGAATGTTACTTTTTCTAACCAATTTTCGGTTTTTCGGTAAAATTTTGGTTTTTGAATTGTTTTTTTTTTATTTTTCGATTTTAATTTTTTGGTGAATTTTTCCTTTTTTGAAAATTCGGCTTTTAAGGATTTGAGTGATGATACTTTAAGGAATTTCAACTTCTTTGTGGGGTTTTAATATGTTAGCCATTTTTATTAATAAAAATTAAATGGTCAATTTTGAATCTTTTGGTAGAAAAATTCGTTTATTTTTTGTAAAATGTTGGTTTTTAAGGATTTTTTTTATTATTCTTATTATTATTGGACCTATTGTTTTTTTAAATTTATCTAATTTATTTTGAGCACTAGGTCAATTAAAAAAAGTAAACGTTAACAAAATTTGTATTATTAACAATGATAATTTGCCACTTCTTTGTGTGGCTTCTTCAGGGATATACGAGTATAAAAATTGTGTAAATAAAAATTGGTCAAAATTAAAATATCAAAAATTTTACAACTTGAAAAATACGTACTCGTATGTACACAAACATAAAATATTACAATCCTCAAACATTCATATATTATATTAGAACGGAAACAGAAATTTAATGTTTGGGGATTGTAATATTTTATGTTTTTGTACATACGAATACGTATTTTTTAAGTTGTTCAACTTTTGATATTTTAAATTTGACAATTTTTGTATGTTTTTGTTTTTTGATTATTGTAAAAAATTTTTTAATTACACAATTTTTATATATCCCTGAAGAAGCCACTCAAAGAAGTGGCAAATTATCATTGTTTTTAATAAAAAATTTGTTAACGTTTTTTAAAAGCGATTCAAGAATTTAGCCAGCATTTGAAACCTATCAAAACATTAATAAATAAAAAACTTGTCGGTAGTTTTATGTTTTCGCTAATTCCAGTTTAAATTCTCTTTATGATTTTTTTAATCATAAATAAAAACATTAAAAATACATAACTTTTTAAAAAGCAAGAAGAATTTTCGTTTATTTAGTAATAATATTATTTTGCTGATATTTGTTCCTTCCTTTAATAGAGTTTAATTTTTTGTGATACAATTTATACAATTAAACGATTTTTTTCTTTTATTGTCGACTAATTTTTAGAATTGTAGATATGGCAACATAATGATTTGACAATGCTAAATGACTTACGTAACAAACGTAAAGTCAAGCGAACGATTAATCGAAAGATAGTGGGACGCCTTTTTAAAAGGAAATGATTGGCTGCCTATCGTTCTTTTAGATTTTCTTTCGATATCCTATGACAGTCAGTTAGAATTTTTTTATGTTTTTCTTTCTTAATTTAGATTTGGGTTTGAATTTCATTACATATTATTGATTATTCAATACATTTAATGTTCAATTTAAATTTAATTCGTTTATTGAAATCTGCATTTATTTCTTAATTGTAAATTTTTGGTTTTTGTTTTGATGTTTTTATTAATTTTAAAATAACATTTCAGTGCTAGTGATGATTTGTAATTCACAACACTTGCGGATATCTCGTGGTACTCTTTCTCCTAAAATCTTGTTTTTAACAAAGGTCCAGAAAGTCTTCTTTCAACTGAATAAGGGCCGCATTTTTACAGGCGATGGATTTGCGATACTGATATTGAGTTTCACAAAACCATAAATTGTGAAAAATAAATCCGGTGTTAAAGTTTTAGTTTACCAAGCACTCAACTCAACTCCGTCATTTGCAAAAAATATATATTTATTTTCTCTTGAGATCCACAAATACACAAAATATTTGTGAAATTTTCCTTTAATGAAAGTGATAAATAATTATCTTTCAAATGAACACAATTTCATTGCAATTAATACATTTTTTGTGGCTAAAGTATCTCTTGATCTATGATTATTCATTTATGCTAAAACCAAACTTATTTGCAGAAATCTTAGTTCAGTCTTTAAACTGTAAAGCGGAATCTAAAGTACGAGTAGAAATTTAATGGAGTCAACAGCTTTTCGTTTATGCGGCCATAAATTTGTGACTGTTAATAATGCGAAGTTTATATTTCACTTTGCTTTTATTTCATGTTTGTTTATGGCGGCAAGTGTAATAAATTTTTACGATTAAGATTATCATCTTTAGCGTTGGCAGCAGAAGAATAAGTAACAGCAAAATAAAATGCAAAAGAAAGTAAAACTTGAATAAAACTTCTTAAATTTTATTTTTGAAATGGAGTAATACTTAAATGTTTCTTTCATAATGTACATCTGGAAGTGTTTACTTTTGTATTGTAATGTTGCAAAAACATAAAAATATAAAATCTCACACACGATTTTATTGGCATAATCAAGTGTCATGCTGTTTGTGGGTATCGCTGTTGTTTCTGATACTATTGTCACCGTTGTTGCGGTGCTTCCGGTGCGTGTTTTTTGCTGTTGCAAGCCGTAAAAAGTTTTATGGCTGTTGAGATGGTATTACAAACAAATTTATTTTAATCAATAACATTTTATTCAACATCATTTTCTCTTCTTGGTACTTGTACGTGCGTTTAAAGGTGTGTTTTTATGTACTTTAAATAGCTTCACATATTTTATTCGATAATCAACTGGTTTTATATTCTATGGCCTTAATATACTTTTATTTGCAGCCAATAACCATTTTGTGAAACAGATTCATTTGGAAGAACCATGATATATTTCTGTTACAATTGCGTTTTTAGGAGCTAAAAATGAGCGCTTAAAAGTTGTAATTCTTATCGTGTCTAAAAAAAATTCATATGAACATTGAACCATAAACAGATGTACACTTTCATTTCATTTAATTTTTATACACATATAAATTGAAAATAAATATTCATATCGGCAAATAAAAGAAGATGCTCTTAAACATGTTTCAATAAAAATTATTTAAAACAGTAATAATAGAATATTCACATGTTTATCGTTTTAAATTGAATGGAAATATTTATGACGATATAAGACATGCGTAAAACTTTTATTACATTTTTACTTAACATTTTTTATATTTTTTGCAATTTTAAATGTTCTAATTGTTTACTGGCTTAAACATAATTATAACCAAATTTAAGCTCTGATTTATTAGACAAAAAATATTCTTTATGGAAGCGCGTTTGAGAAATTATTACTATGAAAACGAATGATTCGAAAAAAATTACTGCCTGTCCCACGATGTCACACATTTTCGTTCGGTGTCATTTTAAACGACAATCAGCTGCTTTGCGCCCCATTAAAAGCTTTCAGTACGACAAATCGAAAGAAAATGAACACGAATGATAACGTAACCATTTCAATATAAATTTGAGTCCAACTAAAAAAATTTTTCAGTCATTTGTACGCACACAAATGTCAAAAGTAGGCACTTGTGTTTTAATTGTCGACTGAGACAAAACGACCAATTTTTTAAAATAATTTTTTGTTAGGGTATGAAGTTTATCAGAATTGAAACAAATAGTGGACCGAACATTGTTTCTGTCTAAAGCTGCAGCACCTAGTGGCGATGTGTTTAGATTTTAGAACAATTCGAATGCTATTGGCACAATCGAAAACCGTTTCATGTTTTAAACGACACACCACCCAGATGTAGCAAAAAACCAAAATAAAATTTTAAAAGCGATTCAAGAATTAAGATAGCATTTGAAACCTATCACGTACATTAATAAATAAAAAAAACTTGTCTGTAGTTTTATGTTTTCGCTAATTCCAGTTTAATATATCTTTATGATTTTTTTAATCATAAATAAAAACATTGAAAATACAAAACTTTTTAAAAGGCAAGAAGAATTTTCTTTTATTTAGTAATAGTATTATTTTGCTGTCATTTGTTCCTTGCTTTAATAGTATCGAGTTTTAATTTTTTATCGACTAATTTTTAGAATTGTAGATATGGCACCATAATGAAAGTCGAAAGATAGTGGGACGCTTTTTTAAAAGAAAATGAGGGGCTGCCTATCGTTTTTTTAGGTTTTCTTTCGATATCTTGGGACAGGCAGTTAAATTTGAAAGAAAATTCTTTATTAGTAAAACAAAAAAATGACACAATGTTTTATTTTCAGTCCTCGGAATACAATCACAAAACTTTATTTCGTATAAATAATTTCACAAACAGGAAGAAAGCCAAATGTGCTTCTTTCCAAAAAAAAGGTATAAAATACATACAATTAAATATGTATCTGATTATTAATCGATATGCATAATTATTAAACTATTATTATAATAATTATTATTATAGGTATTTGCTTGCAAATGTGCACAATATATATTTTAATATCGGTTTTGAATTTTGGGATATAAAGTTGCTACTTATCCCTGCACACTTATCAGGTTTGTGTTGAAAAAAATGCAAACAAACAATGAGATTTGGATTTCAGGAGTTTTCCGAGAGGCGTAGTAAAGAAAAGTATATCGAAATTACGAAATTATATCTAATTTCTAAAATTAAAATCGAATTACTTGATTAATCATGATTTTTATTCAAGCAATTTTTATTTATTAAATATTCAATCAAAATGTTTGCACAATTGATTAATCGCACATCCCTGTGCGAGGCTAATGAACAAATATTAATTTTTGAAAATTTTATTCTGGAGAGATTTTTTGCTTTTTCATTTTCTATGACACGACTGTGGAATCTGCAAAATGCAATTTTTAATTAGTTTCTTATTATTTGTTTAATTTATATTCCTAACTGTACAATATTTTATATTTACATTTAATAAGTACAGATTGAGTTTGATAACAAAAATAAGTTTTTATTTTTATTAGAATTTCAACTTCATATTTTATTTAAAAAAAAATCTGTAATGATAGAATTGTTGTTACTAAAGGTGTTTAAACACTTCATCGCCAGTTGCTTAAAAAGTCCTTTTATTCCCCCTCCATTTTTTATACAATTTTCAAAATTTTATGTAGTCAAAAAATGTATACAAAAAATGTCACTCTCTTTTCGGTCACGTTACTTGAAATTCGACTAATGATAATGATAATTTTAAACGGTGTTTTTTGTCTTTGGCTCATTAATTTATTAATTTCAAATATTTTTTTGTTGTTTTTGTATTTATCGTATGTGCGTAAGTGTTTCTTGTTTTATTAATTATAATAAGAATATAGCCGATCACGTTGGCCATCGGTTGTACTACTTTAAATAACAGCAACAGCAACAGCAGGATTGTTAAATTACAAATTTTAATGTTGTGTCTCAACTTATTTTTAATTTTGCTTAAAAATTCAACACTAATATTACGGGCAATCGTCCGCCTTCTTTCGTCCGCATTGTTAGTTTCGTTTATTTGTTTTTAAATTTTTTACTTTTTGCAACCAACAAACACAAGATCAAACGTTTAAAAAAAAAAAAAATTATTTCAAGATTTCTAAAAATTCATGTTACCACTGTAAACCTTCAAATTAACCATAAACTTTACATTTTAAATTCATTTGAGAACAATTTTTGGGAATAAGTTAAAAGTAACTTGACATCGCTAGTTATGTATATGAATCCGGAACATAAATTATTACATGCATACAAAACATACGCAGCAAGAAGTTGTTAATGTGTTGCAGCTGCCCAACAACAAACTTTTCAATGATATACTATATACGTTCTGCATTGTATGGAACTAGCTGGGTAATAGCTTACATATCATCTGATATATAGGTACTCACTGCTGGAGGGAAAAAAACCCGAGACTAATGTAACTGCATTAAATACATTTAATAATTTTGCACGGTGCTTCGTAGATCGGCGAACACTGATATAAGTTCTGTGAGATCTTTTATGTATAATCAAAACACAAACAAAAAACATTTTAAATTTAAGACCTTTTAGTGTTTAGTAGACCAATTTTAGAATCAAGCTCAAAAAATCACCGCATATTTGCTTTTAATAAGAAATAACAATAAAAATAAATTTTGTTTAAGCAACCAAAGATAATAATATTGTTAATGAATATATTTCGAAGAAATATTTATTAAAATGTCTTCCATGTAATTACATTTATAGGTCGGCATCAGTAAAAGAGATATGAAAGTACATACTTAGTTTAAATTGCAAAGTATAAGTAGAGAAGGATGTGTTTATACGCGTTTTAACTCATTACTTTGCCATCAACGATTTTGCTGGTTACTTTTTTGCTACCTCTGTATGCTCAATGATATACAGATTGTGATTCTTATACAGCTGACTGATAAATATATGTATGTACATATATATATATATTATAATATAAGTGGATTTGTATGGCACAATAAATGTTACTATGAACAACTAATGACGACTGCGAAATCACAATATAAAAGGCGCACGTACGAGTTCAAATATAAACATTTTTCCTGACTGACAAAATATTCTCTTTTTGGCATAAAGTGAAGTTAAAACTCGTACACTTCCAACTTTGTTTGTAGGAAATCATAAAAACATTTTTCATTTTCAAAAGTGGTGTGACATATCGTTTATCCACTTTGATTTATCTGTGATTCCTTCCAGAGTTTTTTTTTCCTATTTTTGTGTTTTCTTTTTTTAGTTTTACTTCGGCTGTGGGTTGCAAGCGCCCATAAAGTTATTTTGCAGGAGAGTGAAAACAAAAGAAAAATTTAAAAGTTCATTTGAAATAAATTTGATTGAAAAAATACAAAATAAAAGATAGCAAACTCCGTGTTTGTTGAGCATGACATGCATATTTATAAATTAAAATAAAGAACTTTAAGACAAATTAAAAGTATAAATAAATAAATGTTAGACTTCTTGTACGAACATTTGACAAGTACCCATTTGCAAAAGAATACACTGGGGGAAACACAATGTTGTATAATCTCCAACAATATTTTTGGGCTTCGTTTTTAGCAGCATAAATATATAAACTGTTATTTAAATAATTAAAAGTTTAAAATAATTTACAGTGACACCTTAAGGTAGAAAAAATGTTTGCTCTGATACTTGCGATGTCTTCAAAAAATTTAATTTTACTTTACAGGCAAGTTGTAATAATGGCAGATCCACATATTTTAAGACAAGAATCACAATATTTCTTTCGTGAACCAAATATGCAAAAATACGGTTTTTCGAATAAAACCAGATTGAAAGTCGCTGAGTATGATGAATAAATATCTAACAATAATTCCGAAATTATTAAATGCTTCAAAAATTTTAGTAATTTTGTATGCAAAACAAATTTTAATTAATTATCTTTCTGATAATTAGGGCAAGTTAAAATATGCACAAAAATTATTCAAATATGCATGGAAATATTCCTACAAAAAAACTTTAAAATATGCACATAAATATGCTCCCAAAAAAACAAAGACTAATAATTTTTAATCAGCTTCATTCGAAAAAAAATGTTTATTACAAAGTATAATCATATGTTTTTTGAAATTTTCAAAAAAGGATCATCGCTTGCCACACAAAACGATCGAATATATTGAAAATATACGTTCAGTATCAGTCGATGTTACTGTATATGTATGTTGTTTTTAATCTTGGTTGAAGGCCAACATTTCGATTAAATACTTTTTTTCAATAAATATTTTATTCTTAATATTTTAAAGTTATTCTTTTACGTCTTCTACTACGGATAGACTTTCTTGTAAAGGAAGTCCTTTGGTTTAAATTTTGATTATATTGTCGAAAATACATTCAAAATTATATATATAATATATCTTTTTTCTTTTCTTTCTGGCCACTTGGACTGAATTATCCTCTGTGGAAAAGTAATTAAGTTCGTTCACACTTGTGTCGTTTATGCTTAGAGGATGATGAGACAACGGCAAACATTCTTTGCGAGTGGATCATTTTATGTAACAGTAAAAGGCGTGTTTTCTATTCTGAGTTTTTGTGTTCGGATGATATTAGCCGGATTTCTCCAATATCTGTGTTGACTTTCATAAAAAAAGTCATACAGATATTGATATAATTTAGCTTACAGATCTATGGTGCACCATCAGGTGTCGCAGTGCAGGTCTTTGCACCAGATCTTCCCCCTTTTCAAATCTTTAATTGATGCTAAATCTGTTGTTACCGACGAATTCTTAAATAAAGCCTTTCCATTACATATCGACTCTGCCTCAACATCAGAAATCTCATTTAAAATGCTGCTTATTTCTATAAAATTGCGCAATAATACATAGCAGCCTTTAACAATGCTTCCCAAGTAGTGGAACAGGGTTTCGAAGGATTGATCATACTTGGGCACATAGATGTATGAAACTGATATGAGAAGGCGCCCGAAAATCAATTAAGACAATAAGTTTATTTGGAAAAACACTACATACTATGTATGTATGTTTTTTTTACTATGGGATGAAATCATCAAAAGACACTGGCAGTGATGGTGTGTGCCAGGAGTGCGAGACTTTAGCACACTAAAACACCCCTTTACTCTGACCCAAACGTTCCCCGTGGAACTACCGTAAGGCTTTACGTCACGGGGTGGGTCTAGGACCTAGACCCGATCTAAACTATATGGACTCTTCCGCGAATCTCTTCTAACCTACGAAGTTCCAATAGAACCAACTTCACAAAATTATTGTATGTATGTATGTATGTATCACAAGCAATTTCTGTTAAAAAGAGTTTCCAACCTGTGCAATATGCAAATTTATGCAAGTTATATCAAAAATGCTTTTTTTTATTTTAATTTTTTATTTTATGCAAAAAGCATAAAAAACTTACTCTGATTATGATATTGATAAATATTATATTATGGTAAATTTTTGAGATCAAAACAGAATTTTGATTGTTCGAAGCAGGCTCTAAAAGACAGAAAGTCCTACATCCGCGAAAGAGATTGAGTGTTTTCTTTTACAAACTCACTATCAAAACAACTTTAAATAATTGGGGCCGTTCTTTAAATCACAAAACCTCAAATCACATTTAAGCATGGATATTATAAAATCAAATAAATGTGTATATTAAACATAGAAGAAATTTAAGTCATACGAATGTTTGCAAAAAAAATTTATTTTTCAAACGCGAATCGGTACCATCATGCAGTACTTAACAGAGAATATTTTATAAATACTTTAGTGAAAAACAATAGTTTTTATAATGAAATCAAACAAAAATCACCTTTAAAAAGTTTTCTGCAACCGAAAACATATTTTTAGTGTTTGTTATTATAGCGGCCTTAGTAATACATATATTGTTAATATTTCAAGCGTTATGCGTTGTTATGGTTAACGCGATATATGCCTGTGACAGACAGACAGACAGACAGAGAGACATCTTAGTGAAAACAATTTGTGGTTTTACAAAAATGTTATTTTTTTATACTGTTACGTTTATACCTTTTCGAAAACGTTTGCTTGTCAAGGTTTTTTTAATTTGTCAAAAATTAAATAAAAACACAAATAAATTTATGTTTAATTCTGTTTATTTACTTTATAACATTTTAAGAATAAATACGCGAAGTAATTTTGTCTTTTACTTATAGACGTTCACAATGCTTTGGCTCTTTCGAGAAGGTTCGAGGAGGAACTAGATACTGTTCGTCATATATGTATTTTAATTAGCGTTGCCAGTTAGCATGTGTATAGATGACTCGCCAATATACATAGATAATGAATAAATTAGAACAGCCTTCACTCGCTTTAATCGATGCCTGAAGCTTACAATTGCTATCAATATTTGCCATACAGATTTCTCGAACAATTTTGCAAATTCTCGTTCATGTTGTAGTTGTATAATTTAATGCATACGCGGTTGAGTAAACTGTACTTAGTCATTGCTGTATTTTCATGATCGTTAAATTTGAATCTACATTGGAATTTTTTAACGGTACGTTTAACTAAATTAAATTTATACATGCATATATTACTAATAGGCAAACACGTTCTTGTAGATCCCTTTTACGGCCGTAATACTGAACGAATTTTAGAAAGATTTATATGTTTTTAAACGGGTTTTAACATAGATGTGCACAATCTTAATTTTATTCAAATTGGGTCGATATTTAGGGAGTTTAAAGTTGCTACTAACACATACAGACTTATTACAAATGCATGTACCACCTTCAGCTTGAAAAATAAACAAAGTATGCATGTGTGTTTGTCCAATTTGCTTTTGCTTAAAAATTAGACAGAGTTTTGTGTTGTTTATGTAGATTCTAAATAAACAACTTAATTTTAGAATATTTTTTGTCTCTGTATTTTATCGTATGTATTTATGTGAATGTGTAATATTTATTTCTAGGATGCGGTCGATTGAGTCGACCGCTGGATACACTAGTTGTATTGGTTCCATATTGAAAAAATCTGAAAAGCTCCATCTAACAGATCGAACGCTATAGTCGATAAAAAGTAGAGCCCTTAAAAAATAGGCAAAGATAAAACATTTCAGAAATATTTTCTATTGAGTTTGTTTGCTGCTTTGCCTCTTCCTTTCTTTGTTTGGTGGCTGTTGTCGAGCTTAATAGCAGGATGTATTATTTTATTAAAATCTGTTGAACATCTTGGGACTTGCATATATTAAGGTTCATCAGGAACATCTCACAGATAGCAAGCACGCATGCATTAAAATTTCTCGTAGGTTTTGTATATTTAAAAAATATAATTTAGATAAAAACTAGAGGGAGGGGCTCCCGCTATGCTTATTTTCCAATCATAAGCTTAATTTTCTGTAAAGGATTTTCGTTTGTAATATATTATTTTGTTTTCATAAAAGGTAAACTCGTTTTTTATTAAAAACTCTAACAATTTGACAGAACTAGTAGGTGTGGGCCTGTTCGGAAATGTTTTAATGCAGTGCATCAGTTTTTAAATGTACTAATGAACCAGATGATGCCGAAAAATGTCAAATAGATACGCAAGAAGAATAATAGTCAAACCATAAAATATCATCATTTGTCAGCTACGTAAAAAAAGTTTGATTTTCTAATGCAGCACAACGATCAGTTTCCGAACAGATTCTGTATCACATAAATAAAACCAAAAAATTAAAAACAAATTTCGAACACAGTTTTCTCTAAAACTAAAAAAAATGTTTGGCATTCTGACTATAAATGAATTTTAGAACAACAGTGGGAGCCAAATTTAAATGTGCTGCCACGAACGGGGAGCTCATTTGCTAGGAAAACGTGCTACTGCAAATGAATTTAAAGGCACCATCACTTAGATATCTCGAACAGCTCAGTAGCTGCCGAATTCTTTCCTAAATAAAAAGTTTTTCGGCCACTATTCAATGCCAGAGTGTGATGTGTAATGCCTGCTTTTAGAGAATCGTGCATGATATTAGTACTGAAAAGCTCACAACTTTAGAGGTTGTCTTTTCTTCAATTTCTTCAATTACATTATGAATGCTTAAAAATATATTTTAAAAAATATAAAGTGAAAAATCAGCATCTTACCATTTGATATTATAAACATAAACCCATAATTAATGATCATAAAATAGAAGTATAAATATCTATCATTTTCCAAATTGCCTAATTTGTAGCTGATATAAATAATTGTCCAACATTTGTTCACACCCCACCTCATGGCAATCACTTAAATGCTTGTGAGGCTTAATTTGAGAATAATAATAAAAATGTTAGAACTTTTAAATAAATAAAATTTATCATTATGGACTATATTTTTTTCTTTTTGCTTAATACGCTGCAAATGAGAGAACCAAAAAGGAAAACCTTAAAATGCTGCATTTTTACTGTGGCCATGGTTTGCAGTACAGTAACAACCTTTTAGTCCAAACAAACATTAAATTCAAATTTAAGAGTAACTCTTATGTTAATCAAGAAGGTTTAGCTGAGGAAGTTTGCTACATTAAGTTGTATAGATTGATTGCATACCTGAATGCTGGCTGTGCTTGGTTGGTTGTAATTTAAGCCAAAAATATATTTATGTGAACGCCCTTCTGTCAGTATTTAAGTTAAACCATTTAATGGCCAATAAAAAACACATTAACGCTAATGTTGTTGCCTGAAGCTTAAATGACTACAGATGCACATACAGAGAAATTGAGTGCACTTAAAAAAAATAATATATAAATATAAAATTAATATATATATTTATATTAATTAATAAAAGTAACATTAAAAATTTCATTTATACAATTTAATTTAAACCCTTGCGAAAGTGTTTTTTGTTTAACAAATTCTGTTTTTAAAAACCAATAAAATAATATTAGCTGTGTCCGAAATCGCCATTTAGTTGTCTCTTAATCAAAAATTGATACTTAACGATTCATATACATACATACATATATAACATCATACGTGATTTGACATAAGTTTAAAAACTGTAAATGTACATTCAAAAATTTTTTTCAGTGTAAAGCGCAGTCATTAAAGCTAAAAACAGAAAAAATTTAACATTAACAAGAAGACGAACTGAAAATTCTTAAACGTTATCGTTTCGAACCTGTTTAAGCAGCATATTGACACCTTAAGCTCTTGAAAAAGTGACTTTCACACATTTTCCACACACAAATAAAAGAATCACAAAGACTTTTTCGCGAATTCCCCCAGTCCGGTCACCCACTTTCAGAAGAATAACAAAACATTAAACTATCTTTAGTAGTCGTAAAGTTTTGTAAGCGATGTAATGCTAAAGGTTTTACATTTATAGTCATTAATCTGCAATTGATGGCAATGAAATAAAGGCATGGAAAGGCAAAAACAACACCGATGTAGACAAAAACCAAACCAGAATAAAAAATAAACATCTGCTACTAACAGAAATATAATCTTATGCATGCTTAAAGGAGTGCGTGGACGCTTTAAAAAATCTTAAAATATTATTGATTTGATAGTCCCATAGACATTGCAATCATTTGTTTTATATGGTACCGCTTGCGAAAACAGTGCTTTGAATTTTAAAAAAGAATTTGTTTTTTTAACATTTTATTTTTCTAAATACCCACAATCTTACAGTTATGTAATGCCACACAGCACATGTCAATAATCAGATAAATGTTATCGCTTATGTTAACATCATGCCATTACTTGTAAGCGACATCGTTATAGCCATTTTATTTCTTTAAAAAAACTCCGAACCGCTGACACGGTCCTATACGACTCTCCATTAGCATTTTAATACAAGTATTTACTCTCTATGAACCTCAACAAGCCCTAGATAGTGTTTTAATAAGCCTTTTTTGTCATCAAGCCAGGCTTGAGTTCGTTTCTTTATAATTTTTTTCGATTCATGAACACAAACTAAAGCATAAATCTTTAAATTTTCTTGTTATGATAAATGTGCAAAACTTTAATTCCCGCTGCTCCCTCCAACTCCTCAAATAAGTTTCACACATTCCAATAAATCTCAAAGAACATAAATCCGAAAACGAAAAAAAAATCATTTTAAAAGTGGAAATTAAGCACAAAATAAAAAGGTGCGACGTTTATAAGAAAATCTAACATCATATAATTTTTTCTTGTTTCATCTGCCACATAAACGCTCAAAAATGCAAATAAAAAATCATTATCGAGGAGATGGCGGTGGGTGAATAAAACATTTATTATAAAAAAATTGATAAAATACACCCTTGTGTAATAAATAGCATTTGCTAAAACTCCTTGGACCCATCCCCAATTCTCAAAAGTTCTTATTTAAATCATTGCGAGCATTTAGTTGCCCTGACCTTAAAAATAGCATTGCTGCACACATACACACATACATACATACATTAGCAACAATATGTTGTCGATTTTAGTAATGCGAAGGTCTGAGTTGCGCGAATGTTTTTTTGCTCTGTTACAAAAGTCTGTCCGTTGAAATGTTTGTGCATACTGAAGCGTAATAAATGACGCTTTCAGTCGAAGATTTATTGAAAACCAAAACCGTTTAGATATCCTTACACATATATTAGTATTTTATTTTCTATTTTATCTCCCCTTCCCTCTCTGCTTTCTATCTTGTCACAAACATATGTATTTTCGTCCCTTTTGAGCACGTTGGGAACGTTTTCTTGGTTTCTATTTGGTGTGAATTATATTTTAGAATTCGTTTATGTAAGCATGTGATAAACATTTTTAAAAACACATTTACTGCAGATATTTTATTTGAATACTTTCCTCTACTTGGTCATTATCTAACTCTAATCTATACGATTTTTATATAAGTGCCTACCACTATAAAGTTTATTTGTGTGAAACACCTGCCGTAACAAACGGAATAGCAAAACATTTTTTTTTGGCAATAAAATTCATATCAGCTTTTGAAATAAATAATTTTTTATTTCCATAAATCTATAAATAAAAAAATATAATTATTGTGTTAAAATTAACGTGTGCATACTTAATTGTCGCAATTTTCATTTTTACCACTTACAAACATACATAATTGCATTTATGTGCATTTTTATAAAAAAGTTAGTAGTAATCTCCAAGATCGAGAAACTTTGCAACGCTTTCTCCGATTAATGGTTGTAAGTATTTAATAAGAATTTAAATTTATTATTTTACTTAAAATTTTTGCTCAAAATTTTTTTATTTGTTACCAGAAATAGACAGATAACTTATCCTGGTTGCATTAAAAATGCAAATTGTTTTGTAGGAAAAACAACAATAAAAAACAGCAACAACCGTTGAAAGTATTTAGGCCACAATTTATTATTTTTAAGCAACATAGATAAATAACTTGTTAAGTTTTTGTTAAAAAAAACAAGAAAACTCAAAGATGATTTTGGGATATATTTTGAAAGACGAGAATTTATGTTAAAATCAAATAAAGTTCAAAATTTTTATTATCGCCATATCGTTCTGTTTGAAATATAAAAAAAAAAATTTTTTGGAAAACAAAAAAAAACTATTGAAAAATATTGAAATGCTAATTTAAAAAAAAAAATATTTCATATGAATAAATTTGACTGAAAAATCTTTACAACTTCAGTGTCCACTTCTCTTTTGGCATAATCAAGACAGACAATCGATCAACTTCATTTAACTTTATATCAAAATGCGATTTTAATGACTTCGTTTATTTCATTCTTTTTTTGTTTCTCTAGCAAATGATAGTTATAGGGTGAACGAAATTCTTGCAAAGATCGCATGTGCATATAGAAGAGAATCAACATGTACCAAGCAGCTCTAACCTAGGTTAAATGGTACCGCGGAGCCATTTTTTAAGTCTCCAGAACGCACATACTGCGTAAAATGTTTCAAATAAAAATTGTTGATTGAATGAAAAGGATCAACACCGCAAACAACTCATTTGTGTGCATCAGCTGCAGTGCAGTGCTGCATTTCTGAAAATGTCGTAACACGTTACTCAGTTGTTATGGTATTCAACTGCAAAACTTTGGGTAATGCTAAGCTATCTTATGGTTTCCAGAATCAACCTCAATTACCAAAAAAGTAAAACTAAAATTAAACTTAGGCTGCTGCGTAAGTTCAAATGTTTCCATTGTTGCATGCGAGTTACATATATAAATTCAAATACACACACATATAAAAAAAAATGACACTATTGATGAATTTATTGAAAACATAATAAGCACAAAATAAAATTAAAATAACAACTGTAACAGCAAACTCATTTCCGGCTAAGTACAGAAAACAAAATTATTTTTCGGTCGCAATTCCAGGAATTGCAACCGTTCAATATTAATATAAAATAATTATGAAATAATGTTAATATTTAGCATAAGTAAACAAAAATTGTAAAATGCATTTTAAGATTAATTAACAAAAAAATTGTGTTAACAATAACTTCAATTAATATTAATAATAAAAGAAAAAGTCAGTTGTTTGATATCCACAGTTGAGTTTAGTTATTTTTTTAAAAACACTCCCAAGTGCTCCCACTACGAAATTGGCGCAGTCGGTACTCCTTTTTCTTTTATACAGAAAGGAGCGTGAAACGAACACAGATAACTAAATATATAAAATCCTGCGAATCCCAAGGGACCCTCCAGGATATAAAAGTTTTTATAGATCAAAATTATTCAACTTTAGTGCAGTGAACAATTATTCTACAAAAAGAAAATTTAACACCACAAAAGATCAAAATTATTCAACTTTAGTGCAGTGAACAATTATTCTACAAAAAGAAAATTTAACGCCACTATAGAACAAAAAAAAAAAAATAATTAAAAAATTTTAACAACTATCATAATCTTGTGAAAGTGCAACAAACATCAAAATTCGTCAAGCAAGGCAAAGGATATTCGACGAAAGAAGAATGGAGCAACTACAACAAGAAATGGCCAACGTGGATATCGTGGAGCAGCAATATCGTCGGTATTGTAGCAAAATCGCCGGCGAAGTAAAATAATTAATAAAATGGCTACAACAGCTTAAAACACATTTAATGCGCCTACTTGACATCAGAGGCGCTGCAACACTGATCTAAAAACTAACACAACGCGCAATATCAGAGTTGTAAAAATTAAGCTTTCTCTCTTTCACCATCTGTCCTCTCTCACTATCCCTTTCCCAAAGAAGGTAACACACCTACGGGTTGGTAGGCATACTAATTGCCTGAGTGTTACTTCTCTTTAAAAAAAAAAAAAAAAAAAAAAAAAAGAAGGGAGCAGCAGCTAGAACAACTCAAACTTGCTTATGTTGAGTTACAGCAAGGACAACAACGGGACCATGACATTCTGGACAGGACACTAAAGAATGTTAATCATCTTCCAGTATTCACAGGACGAGGAGACGTAACCGTCAACTCATTTTTTAGCAGCGTGGAATACCTAATATCAACGCTACGAAAAGAAGATCATAAGAAAGAGGTAGTTAGAGCCATTTACTATAAAACCATCCAAGGCGAAGCAAAAAATTCAATTATCAACATCCCCGAGCCGGATAACTGGAAACTTATTAAGGACACGTTAAAGTTGAGATACAAGCCGGATACAGAACCTCACCAGATTTATAGAAGAATTTCCAATTTAAGAGTTAATACAGTAAGTGAACTAATTGATAAGATTCAAAATATTAAATATAAGACGGATGAATTAATAGTATACTATAATGATGAATATGGAATAGATTTAACAAATATAGATAGTTTGTTAGTAAATACTATCAAAGAAATAACACAAGGGACATTACTGGACAAAATTTATGAACAGAGAGAACTAAAGAATATTTTATACATAATGAACCAAAGACGATTTGAAGATACGTGCATAAGACCGGAATACAAGACATATTTGAAAGAAGAAAGACATAGAAATCAGTACCAAAATAAACAAAATTTTGATAAGGTATATTATGGTAGGGAAGCAATTAATAAGCGACAGTATCAGGATAAAAATAAATGGAATCCAAATTTTTATAGACATGAAGAACAGAACGGTTTTAATAAAAATAATAATAATTCTGGAAGATACAGATTTCAAAATAATGTAAGAGATGACAAATTTTCAGGGCAAGTTCAACAATTAGGGAACTCAAGACCAAATTCCAATCAAGTTCGTTGGAATCATTATAGAAATAACCAACCAGAACCCATGGAAATTGACAATGTAGAAAGAAATTACAAGAATCCTCAGGTGGCAGGACACCCTAACACCAGGTTTGGCCAAAATCGCTTAAACCTGGGTAGGCAAAGCCCAGAAGGACCGGAAATTAATAATACCATTTTTTTTACGAGGCAGCCACAGAATGCCTGCCAAAGATAAAATTAAATATTGAAAATAAAGAGTACGTAGCACTAATAGATACAGGTGCTAGCCTTAGTTTAATTAATAAAGAAATAAATGATTTTAAAATATATAAATTGAAAGATCCCATAACATTTAGTACAATAACGAATAAAGATACAATAAATTATGAAATACACACAAAAAGCCCGGAGCAATTTAATTTACCTAACAATGCCAGGATTCGTTGGAAGATCACTCCATTAAGAGGAAGAACTTATGATTTCATCATAGGTATCGATATATTAAACTTTTTAAATGCTCAAATAAATATAGAAAAAGGACAAATAACACTAAATCCTATTCTATTTTCTTAATAACCCATACAAATTTAATCAAATTTACACGCTTGAAGCTGTTGATCCTAAAATCGAAAGGCTTCAATTAAACCATTTGAATAATGAAGAACGTAGAGAAATTATAAAATTATTAAACCGGTATAACAAATGATTGTTTAGGGAAGGAGATTTATTAACTAATACAACAGAAATTCAGCATGAAATAAAAACCATTACACAACAGCAAATTTATTCAAAACTATATAGATATCCACCTCAACACGAAGCGGAGGTAAGAAAACAGATCACAGAAATGGAAGAGCAGGGTATAATTAGAAAGAGCCATTCAAGATATGCCAGCCCACTTATAGTCGTGCCTAAGAAAACTGATAATTCAGGCGAAAAAAAATATCGAATAGTAATAGACTATAGAAAGTTAAATGAAATAACTATAGACGACAAATATCCCTTACCAAATATAGATTCAATTCTAGATAAATTAGGTAGAGCGCAATATTTTACCACATTGGACTTGGCAAAAGGCTATCATCAAATTTTAGTAAAAGAGGAGGATAGAGAAAAAACTGCCTTCGTAACCCCACATGGTTTGTATGAATTCTTAAGGATGCCATTTGGTCTTAAGAACGCGCCAGCCATATTCCAACGGCTGATGAATGAAATTTTAAGAGATTACATTAATAAAACCTGTGTAGTTTACTTGGATGATATTTTGATTTTTAGCACTTCTTTAACCGAGCATATTAAAGCAATAGGAGACATTTTCAAAGTTCTCGAAAGCAAAAATTTGAAGATACAAATTGATAAATGCAATTTTCTGAAGAAGGAAACTGAATTTTTAGGGCACATTTTAACAAAAGATGGCATGAAGCCAAGCCCAAATAAAATTGCAACTATTCAAAATTTAGAATTACCACAATCCGAAAAACAGATAAAAAGTTTTTTGGGAATAACAGGTTATTATCGCAAATTCATTAAGGATTATGCGAAAGTAGCTCAACCTATAACAAAATATTTAAAGAAAGGCACAAAAATTAACGTGAAAGATCCAACATACATTGAAGCTTTCGAAAAGTTGAAAACGTTAATAAGTACACATCCTGTTTTACGTTATCCCGATTTCCATAAACAATTCACGTTGACGACGGATGCATCCAATTATGCAATTGGTGCAGTATTGTCACAAGAAGGTCATCCGGTGTGCTACGCATCAAGAACATTAAATAACCATGAAAAAAATTACTCTGCGACGGATAAAGAATTTTTAGCAATAATGTGGAGTGTAAATTATTTTAGGCCTTACATTTATGGTAGAAAATTTAAAATTCTTACTGATCATCAGCCAATCAAATATCTCCATTCCAAATACAAAGGAAAAGACATGTCGCCCAGACATCAGCGATGGCTATTAAAATTAGGTGAATACCAGTTCGACATAGAATATCTAAAAGGGAAAGAGAACAAGGTTGCAGATTTTTTAAGCAGATTAGAAAATAGTGAGGACACTATTTCAGAAAAAGAGGGAGGTAAAGATTCTGATACTTTTTCAATTAATAATATTGAAGACGACATAACTATGGCAACAATACACTCAGCACAAGAAGATTTAGGTGATCATTTTTTTATAAAAGAAGAAATTGTGAATAAATATAGAACTCAAATAATTTTAACAAATAATAAAACGGAAGAATGTAAAGAAATACATGGGAAGAGAATTATTTTTGTTGCGGAATGCGACTTTGAACAGATGGAAGATATTTTTAGAAGATATATTTCCAAAGGTAAAATAGGCATTTATTCAGAGTTATCAGAACATAGCTATAATTTGGTGCATCAAAAGTTAATAAGTATGTATTCAAACGATAGTCAAATTAAATTTACAAAAGCTACCATGAGAGCAATGGACATTGAGACAGAGGTTGAAGCCATAAAACAAATTTCATTATATCATATTAGGGAAAGTATACATTCAGGAATAATAGAAACTTATAACAACATTAAAAATAAAATATATTACCCAAAACTTATGGAGCTAATTCAAATCGTAATAAACCAATGCGACCTCTGCCAACAAGTAAAATACGATAGACGCCCGATTAAAAATAAATTTCAACTTACGGAAACACCCTCAGATAAAAACCAAATTATACACGTTGATACGTATGTAATTAAAGGTAATCGTTTTTTAACAACAATAGACAAATTTTCAAAATTTGGGGCAGCTTACTCATTGAACGATAGAAATCCTATCACAATAATTGAACAGTTAGAAGAACATTTTGCGAAAATTGGGAAACCACATAAAATAATAGCGGATAACGAATTTAAAGCAGCACGAATTCAGGAATTCTTGAGCCAAGAAGGTATTCAACTGCATTTAACAAAACCCAATAGCCATACGGGTAATGCAGATATAGAAAGGATGCATAGTTCACTAGCAGAAAAATTTAGAATTTTATATCAAACAAACAAGGAACTTCCAATAAAACAACTAATCCAAAGAGCAATAAGAAATTATAATGATCGTTACCACTCAAGTACACAGTACACCCCGAATGAAGTTCAAAATGAAAAAATAGAAAAAGAAAAAGTTAGGAAGAATCTAGAAAGTAACAAAAGAAAGGTCATACAAAGACTAAATAAAACCAGAGAAGAATACAAAGAAATTAGAGAAGAAGGATATATTAAGAATTATAAAGCTATTCGACACAAAGAGCAACCAAGATACAGAAAAGAAAAGTTAGAAAATGTTCACTCTAGCAATATTAAAAAACCATTAAAATTTTCAGATACTGTTAATATGCCTAATGATAATGACTCAGACACCAATGATTAAAGGGGAAATGACCACAAAACTTTTGACTGAACAAAAGGGATACACGGACATATACATGAAAAACCAGGAAATTGTCACTGAAACAGACATAGTGCTACACATAGTTAACCTTCATGAGCTAAAAGAAATCTTAAATAAACTATCAGAAAATATAAAATTAATGAGGATTGAAAATAAGGGAATATTGAATTCAGAACTAATTGACACAAAAACCAAACTGTTAACTTTATTGCCGAGACGAAACAGACAAAGACGTGGACTAATTAATGGTATAGGCAGTTTACAAAAATGGTTATTCGGGACTATGGACGATGATGATCGACAAAATATTCAAAAACAACTATTTAATATTAACGACTTTGTAGACAATAATAATCAACAAATTATAATTAATGATTATTTTAATAAATCTTTAAGTCACATAAAACTGGTAATAAATGATGATAGGATTAAGATTGAAAAGGAGTTAAATTCTATAAGCAAAATTTTAGAAATTGAAAACAATAAAAGTCTATATTTAGAACAGCTAAGTAATATTCAATTAATAAAGAGTAAAATAGAACATTTGCAAGAAAATATAATTTCGGCAAAGTATGGAATTGTACACCCTAGTATATTAACCAGTAGTGAAATTGAAAAATATGAAATAAACTACAAAAAGTTAAAATACATTCAATTTGGAGTAACATTTTTTAATAACTCTTGTCTAGTTTTAGGAATTAAAATACCAAAAACATTCGTAGCAATTAAGTTAAGATATATTGTTCCACTACCAAATATTCACAATAAGGAAATTGATGCTGTCTTAGAACAGATCTTTGAATTTGAAAATAAAACATATCAATACAAAGAAAATAAACATTTGAAAGAATTAAAATTAAGTAATCATTGTACAATAAAAGAAAATTGTCAACTAATAAAAAATAAGGACTTAGAAATTATACAATTAGATATAGACACAATAATAATTAAAAACGCAATAAATACTACTGTTAATGGAACTTGTATTTTGAATGAAACTGTACTAAACGGAAACGTTTTAATCACTTTTAATAATTGTTCAATAAAAATTAAAGATTACTATTTTTCAAATATTATTGAAAGCATTGAAGAAAAACAAATAATTAACATTTCAAATAAAATTCAAAATTTCTCAAATAAACTATCATGGCTAGAAATGGAAGAAGAACATAAAAATAGCATACAAAATATTAAAGCTTTGAAATATCACTCTAATATTTCGTATGGATGTAATATTCTAATAGTAATTGCAGTTATAATTTTAATATTGATAATAATAATAAAACATAAGAATATCAAAATAAAATTGAATAACAGAATTCAGGAGAATTCTAAATTAAAGGGGGGAGAAGTTACATATATAAATTCAAATACACACACATATAAAAAAAAATGACACTATTGATGAATTTATTGAAAACATAATAAGCACAAAATAAAATTAAAATAACAACTGTAACAGCAAACTCATTTCCGGCTAAGTACAGAAAACAAAATTATTTTTCGGTCGCAATTCCAGGAATTGCAACCGTTCAATATTAATATAAAATAATTATGAAATAATGTTAATATTTAGCATAAGTAAACAAAAATTGTAAAATGCATTTTAAGATTAATTAACAAAAAATTGTGTTAACAATAACTTCAATTAATATTAATAATAAAAGAAAAAGTCAGTTGTTTGATATCCACAGTTGAGTTTAGTTATTTTTTTAAAAACACTCCCAAGTGCTCCCACTACGAAATTTGCGTGTGTTTGTGCGCATTACAATGTGCAAGTAAAATTTTAAACATAAATAGTATTTGCTACGCAAACTTAAACACAGAGTAAAAAGTAATAATAACTACAACTATGTAGCTACTTTCAGCTCTAATTTTTCAGATTATATAACTCAACTTTTAATGCATAAAACAAACAAAATAACACTGCAAACAGAAAATTATTGCAAGATTTAAATTGAAATACATAAAAAGTCATCAGCCAGCCATTCAATCAAGCAAAATAGTTTTTAAACAACCTAAAAACTTTTTGACTTTATTATGTTTTTATTCCGTAAAAAATGAAGAGTCAATTGGAAATTAAAATTCCATAAATAATTACGTCAGGTTCAAGTTCGTTTTTGCATTCTATGTCAGATAATGAAAATGTTTTATATTGAGAATCGAAAAGGAATGTGAACCAGGTTCAATACATGGAATTGCATTTAAAAACAGTTCGAATATAATAAAAAGAAAATAAACGAAATTAGAATTTATTTAAAACTTACTAAACCTACTACCTGTCACAGGATGTCGAACGTTATCCTTCGTTAGATTTCTCAACGAAAAATAAGTTTTTTTCTACCTACTAACAATCTATTTTATACGTTAATTTTTTATTTATAAAATACAAGCATGAGCACAATATTTTATTAGTGCGATGCAAATCAGCGTGTAAACTTTGGAGTGTGTGCTGTTGTTATATTCGCCACCCTGTGAGTGCATGCTGTCTTTCTACTATAACTTTTTCCTTTTCTTATCCGGGCCGTAGTAAAAGCGCACAGACATGAAAATCCAAAAATAACACCATTAAAAAAATAAGAAAAACCTAAGAAAAATGTTTTTTTAAATTGCTCATGTTTATTTATATTAATTCGTTGATTTTGTTCACACTCTGCTCATTCACTCTCTTTCGTACTAAAATAAACGTTAAAAGTTTTTGCATACTTTGAGGGAATAGTTTTGATCTGACTTCACACACGCGCACACACACACACGCACACATACACGCCACACATGTTGCATGTTGTATGTTTTTGCATGCGAAAGTTAGATAGTGTTTATCTACGGAAATTATTTTTATTGGTACAAGTGTGTAAAAGATCACATTGATTTTTATTATTTCCATTTTGAACTGCATCTGTACTAGTAGAACGAGTACCAACTGCTGGGTTTTGATTGCATCATAAAAGAATTGGAAGTCCAAGTTTATGGCTATTTCCTTTCTAAGTGTGTGGGCTACTTACTTATTTCTTGATGTTTCTTTTAACAACAATTGTTTTCTTAAAATAGTTGGCGTCTGGTTGGAAAGTTTGGTGCAACTAGACTCATATGTTGCTTTATTGTTATTTTAAAATAAAATTCAATGGCTTTCTACTTAAACACACTCACTAACGTTCATTCTAAATACTCGTTGTGTTTTGTATGTATGTATTTGTGTATTTTTGCCTTAAGTGGCTGCTAACTATAATTTTTCTGCTCCCAACTTTATACAAATCCCTGGCCAATTTTTATGTCTCAATAAGAAATTATCTTTTAAGTTTAATTTCCAAAAACAACATCAAAGTTGACATATAAACAAATTTTAAAATAAAGTTTCATTTATTTTGATTTTCGGGAAGAGAAGTAAGGAAATAATACGTGATTATATTTTTCATTTATTTTAGGAAACTTAACTTGTTGAATTTCTTTCGTGAAAAGTTATAAAAAATCATTACGTGTCTAGACCCTTTCCATTTCTTCTCTTTCGGGTTGCTTATAATTTTACAATTGGTATGGCCATAATGTGCGTACGTGATAAAATATTTTGTTTTGTAAATGAGTTATTGTTAATAAACTTTTATCGTTTTAAACTGAAATTAAATGCCAAATTGTGCAAATTTAAGACTAGAAGTTTGTTACCATTAAAAGAAGAAAAAACGAAAAGATCCTGTATTAATCAGAAGCGTAGTTTCGAAACACCCTTATGGAGATTTATTTTTCGGGAAAACTTAAAGGCTTTTTATCATAACGATTTCTCCGAATTTTAAAAATTTAAATTTAGTAGAAATTATTATGAAAAAGCACTTCGTTGGTGATTTTTCAAAAGTTTGAAGCTTTTAAGCTAAAATTATCTTTTTTTTTGACAAAAATTCATTTATAAAATAAAATTCCCTTCTAATTCATATTTCACTTTGTGGAAAGTTTCTTTGAAATCAAAAGCCAAGAAGAAATATATTTTTAAATTACAACAGTGTCAGATTTTATTTAGTGGTTGTCGCAGACTAAGCGCCACAAAAGAACTTGCACTTGAATATACACAAAATAAAAGGAAATTCTTTGCAATAAATTGCCAAATATAAAATACAAACAGGTTGTGGCTCTTAAGAGAAAATAAAGAAGAATAAAAAAACTGAAACACTTGTGCGTGACAAACGACTTAAGGTACAAAGAAACGTACCAACGGAGAAATGAAAGTGTCCATACAGTGAATTATTAGAATTATGGGTTTCTAAACATTCATTCACACATACATACACACTTTCAAACAAAGTAGACGATTGTTCACAATCTTTACTTACAAATTTAAGTGGCTGAGTAATTATTTGTATGAAAGAGCAGCTAAGTGTATGAGGGAGTGTATATGAATGTCCTGATGATTATGACCTGTTAAGTTGTTAGTTAGTAACAATGACATCAACAACAGCATCTAGAAGAGCAACGCACAGATTAAATTATTATTTCGCCACCAACATACATTTAGTTATAACATCAACACCCGCTCGTTGTATCCTGACGGCACCAGTAAGTGTTTCCCTAACATACAATTTCCCTTTACTTCATTTTCCTTCATTAAGAAGATACAAGACGGGTTAAATCCAAGAAACTTAACAAAAATTGTGATGGAGATGTAAAATATAAGAGTGGTAAGTAAAACGTCCAAAGCAAGTGAATAACTAGTTGACAATTTGTTGTAACTTTAGTAGTGTTCTAGAGTCAAGTGAAAACTGATTTGTGAACCATTTAACATTTAACACACTAATAATATAAAAGAACGTGATGTGAATTAAAACATGAGATCCCATAATAATTATGATTACTACTTTTATTATTATTGAAAATCCTTTAAACCCTCAGTGTGTGTGCGTATGTGAGCGTCTGGGTTCAACTCTCACACATATTTTAGAACTACTATTTAATAAAGACACAGTTTGTTTGGGCAGTAAAAAGAGTCAATTTATATATATATGGATATATATGTTGTGTGAGAATGCAAAAATGTCAATAATAAAATATATGAAAAAAGCCTAAAAATGTTATTTGTAAGTGCTAATTTAATTAATACCAACGTTTTTATTCTAGTTAAAAAATTATTCTGTGTCTAAAGTAGCATTTTGCAAACGTTATTCAATCTTTTATCAATTTAAATCTTTGACAGAAAAACTAATTGATATATTTTATATATTGTGTTAGTATGAGAAGAAAAAGTAATGCATGTTTGGAGTCGGTGATGTCTTCTCTCGAGATCACACTATATGAGTAGTTAAAGATGGGATCTCATCAAACGAATTAATTCCGTTCTTTCTCCCACTTTTTTTTCTTATTTTCCTAAATGGCTATCTATGTCAAACTTTCAATTCTATCAACTCTTTTGCAGATAACAGCAGCATCTGCCATTTGTATTCGTTCAGTAAAAGATCAAGCCTGCCGGCGATCGCGACAATGAGGCAAAAAAAGAATGATTCGCTAAATAATGATCTTTTAATAATCTCCGAATGGGGCCATGCGAAAAGAGTCAAGTTTAATATTCTTAAGACCCAGTCTTGTATATTTACAGACAGATGTACGACTAATCATGCTGCTCCATCTGTAATAACGGGTGGTGTAGGTATTGAGGAATCAGAGACTTCAGAGAGTTCTTGGAATGAAAATTAAATGTGATGTTCGATGGTCTGATCACATTTTTCAAGTCTCAAACGAAGCATTCAAATGCCTCGGTTTTCTAAGGCGATGTAAGAGATACTTCACTACATCTGATTTCTCTAATATTTATATCACCTATATTCGATCGAAAATGGAATACAACTCTTACTGGATCATCGACGTATTGTGGGATGTGTTTGGCTGTTTTATCGTTACTACAATGAAATGTGCTCTAATGAAATCAGTGAACTTGTTCCCGAAACCCGCTCATTTTCGCGACCAACACGTTCTTCGTTAAGAGCTCATCCATTTGTGGTTGATATGCCAGTGGATAGCACACCGCATTACAGAGCAAATTCGTTATGTAGCCTAACAGTTCGTATGTGGACTAATCTCCCTGTAGAGGTCTTTCCTGTTACTTTCGATTTTGGAGGGTTCAAGTCGAACGTCCACAAACCCTACTCCCTCTATCCTCCTTCCCATAATCAATTTTCCTAGCTCCGGCACAATGCACTGCATACGTATGGGGTCATTCCCTAAGTACTGGTCCAAGTTAAAAAATAAATCGATATCTTTTTTACATACACACTATTGAGTACTAATCTGCTAACATTAAAACGTAATTCCTCTCCATTATTTGTAGCTTTAAAACAAAAGGAAAATCATATTTGCGTGTACTAGGACGCAAATGGCTGTCATACGAATGACTTCATTGAAATAACTTGTTCATGAGCTAATTGTTCTTTTCATGTTTATATGGTCGTAGTAACAGCAAAAGAAATAAATAGGATTTTCTACTGTTAAAATGTTAAAATTTCATAAGCAATTGTTTAGAAAGTGGCATTAAGCAACATGCTATAATCAAAGAAGAAAAAGAAAATAAAAAACATATACAGCCGAATAATAGTATTAAATTCATAAAATGCAAGTTCATCTCAAGAATATTAAGACCACTTTTTCTAACTTGAACTTCATTAATCCTTCAGAATATGTAAAAATAAAATCATAAATAATCTACTATTTTTGTTCAGAAGAGTATAAATTTCTTCAAATGGAGAAATTAGAAATTAGAAAATGAATGCAGAGAATTTTGAAAGCAATAATGGTCAGGCTAAAATTCATTATTAGTTTTTCGAATTTGTTTTAATTTGCTTTTATGTAATTTTGTTGAGCACATGCCATATGTATATGTATACTATTTGTCAAATGAAGTGATTTGTCTTTTAGTAAGTATCAGGAGCTCTGTGAGGCGCGCCAACTCTTGGTAAACACTTGTTCTGATGCATGCGGCTTCATAGTTAATTTGCATACATGTGGTAATAAGTCTCAATGCCTATAAATTACTTGTTTTAATTGACTCTGGTTCTCGAAATATAGTAGTTGCTTTTACAGTAAAATTCTGCTTTACCTCTATCAATATTCAAATTTTACCATCACTAATTAACGTTAAATTAACCAATGCTACACGTTGTTTTTATCTCATCACGATTTTTCTTTCTAATTTTTGTTTTTACTTAAGACAAACATTTTGGTTTGATTAATACTTAAGTACTATTGCTTTTTTGGTTTATTTGACCAATTTTTAACTAGTTATGTGACAGCAAACATTGCAAGGCTCAAGCCAATAGCTAATTGTTTTTTATTTAAAGTGATTATTTTTCGAACAAATTGGTTATTAGTAGTTTTTAATCCAAAATGATTATTATTCTTTGGCTAATGTTCCTAACATTTTGGACATGAGGCAATATTCCAAAGGAACAGGAAAGATTTTAACACTAATTAATTTCAACTTACACGGCAGGACAGAAACAACGTTGTTACCCAAAATAATAGCCAAAATAATAATCACTTTGGAATAAAAACTACTAACAACCAATTTGTTCGAAAAATAATCACTTTAAATAAAACAATTTTTCAAACAAAATATTTTTAGTTTTAATGGATCATCAAACTTTCGAAGTGGCCAAAATTAAAATTTTTAGTTTTTTTATTAAAAATTAAAAAAAAATTAAAAATTAGCAGAATATTAAATTGCCTTCTGAAATCGTATACCTACCTAAGTTTCCAATAAAGTCAGCCAATAATAATATCAAAACATATCACATAGTATGTTTTAGATAGCACATATGGAAAAACAGAGAAAATTGCACATTTAAAATGATTTTTATACGTGAAATTATATTAGGAAAATTTAATTTTTTTTTTTATATTTAATATCAATTTTATTACGTATTGTTGGGGGTAAGCTTGTCTATATGTACATGTGTATGGTCAGTGCTTATACCAACTCTTCTGTTTTAAAATATATTAAATATGAAAATTTTTTGATCCACGATCAAGCATGTTACTTTACTCACGATCAATAAGAAAATTCTAATTTTATAAGTTCGTTAAATTATGATTATAAAGGAGGTATAAGAGTTCTAAAACTGGATTCTCTTAACTCCGTATTTTTCCCAACTATTAAATTTTATTATAGTAAATTCAATTTCATTAGTCTGGTACAAATCCTTCTCTTTTTGTGCAGTTGTTATATTTTTCTCGATTCGTTTTAATGTAAATGTATGTGATGATTAGATAAAAATGTTTACTCAAAATTATCTTGTTTTCTTTTCCCCTCTTTTCACTATAACAAGTCGTAGACACAAATTGTTTATAAATGGGAAATTAACTTCCTCAAAATGTTTAAAAACGAATAAATATTATAAATAAAAAAATTCCAAAAGAGAAAATATATATTATGCTGTTTAATTCATATTTTATTGGAAACAGATTTTTTTTATAAATTATTTTCACTAACATTTTTCTATGCGCCATATACATTTCGGGTTGCTCGAAATATCTCCTTTAATTATGCGTTGTTCATCATGAAAAAAAATAATATTACGTCTTTTTCGGGCACATTTAATATAATCTCCTTGATATATTGCTATAAAATTTTCATACAAAAATTTTATTGTCCATATGGATTTATTAATGTCGAGTACTGGGATGAATACATTTAAAGTAGTACTTTTACTTGTAACTGTAACATTAAATTTATTATCTTCATCGAATCCATTTAATATGACTTGTGTTCAACGAGAGAAGTCTAAAATATCCATAAAGAATTTATTCCAAAGACAAAAGTGTGGTCCAAAAAGAACATATTTCACATTGTCAGAAATCGGCAACTCCTTGAGAATTTATTGTACTTTTAATTTTGAATCGTTATTAATTTTATCATAAAAAGTAATCTGTTGAATTAATTGTAAATTTGTGAAGAACGAAAGAAATCCAACTTTCTCCCATTAGATTACTCTTGTTGATACATGTCGCGTACAAGTAATTCGGCTTTCACAAGGACATCCAACATGCGTACATTTTCTACTCCAGTGAAATATTTTATTGATTCAGCAAAAATTCTATTAACTTCTTTACTTTCAAGATTTTTGACGAATTGTTTTGTTAAATGTGTGGTAAAAACTTCATCCTTAGTAGAGGCATCACTTGATATGAAATCGTTGAGAAGGTCCTTATTTTTATCGAAGCTATTTCTTATAATTGCGCTATCAGTAGTGTCAATAAATTCTGCACTACGTAGTTGGTAACAATTTATAAAGATAATAATTATGTTAAACGTTTTCATGTTGAAAATTAAAACTGAAATGATATTAATATGAAGCTGTTATTTATATAAAACCCAAATTGCGTTTCCGTTGTTACTTGTGTACATACTTGTGTACATGCATTCATAAATATGGAAGTATTTCAACAGCCTTGTTAATTGGCTTTGTATTGAAATATTATAATATTTGACATATTTCGCAATTGGTGAGAATAATTCTTGATCACTCTCATTACCATTAATTTTACCCAAAGAGTACGTACGGGATCGGACCTAATCAGAATTAACAAAAAGTGTTAAGTTAAGAGTTTCTAGTAGATACACACATGTACTATTCTCTGTATGCAGTAATGGATATTTTATTTCTCTAAATAAATAATGAGAAAAAAATTTGTGGTGGAGGCACAATGTTTTTTATTTATCGATTATATTTTTAAATATGCTATAAAAGTTATTCACAATATTTTTAGTTTTAATTTGCGAAAGTACATAAAAAATCCATTCAACAAATGATGAATTGGCACTAGCACCAATGAAATGCATGTATATAGAGTTGCTAATGCATCATCAGTAGATTTTAAACCTTATTTTTGAAAAAAAAAAACTTTTTGAATTCTTTGAAAAACGATATCGAGAACTGTCTCGAATAATAAATTTAATAATTATAAAATAAAATTTCTAAAATAATAATATTAAATTAATTTGCTTTCATAAAACTTATACAGTTGCAGTCTTTGGGCTTTTTTAATAAATCTAAATCTTCATATTAAAATCCATGTAACAATTCATATAAAATATACAAAATTATTATCAGAAAAGATTGCTTTAGAGATTTTATTGAAAAGTGAAGGGTAGTTATTGTAACTTATCCAGCAATTTATGATGTAGTACAGATGATTTAAATTTTTGAATATTTTTTGTAATACTTTAATGTAATTGTGGATTTACATGCAATATTGAGGCGATGAGAACAGGTGTAACCCAACCCACAAAACTTGAAAATGCCACAATGCAGTTGAAACGCGGAAACGACATTTATTTATTTATTTATTTATTTATTTATTTATTTATTTATTTATTTATTTATTTATTTATTTATTTATTTATTTATTTATTTATTTATTTATTTATTTATTTATTTATTTATTTATTTATTTATTTATTTATTTATTTATTTATTTATTTATTTATTTATTTATTTATTTATTTATTTATTTATTTATTTATTTATTTATTTATTTATTTATTTATTTATTTATTTATTTATTTATTTATTTATTTATTTATTTATTTATTTATTTATTTATTTATTTATTTATTTATTTATTTATTTATTTATTTATTTATTTATTTATTTATTTATTTATTTATTTATTTATTTATTTATTTATTTATTTATTTATTTATTTATTTATTTATTTATTTATTTATTTATTTATTTATTTATTTATTTATTTATTTATTTATTTATTTATTTATTTATTTATTTATTTATTTATTTATTTATTTATTTATTAATGTTTACAAAAACTTTATTGAATGTGATTTCAATTAATTTGAATAAAAAATTTAATTGGTATCATCATCTCGTTTATTGATGCAAATCTAATTAATTTTGTAATTGATTTTGCAAAACCTAATAAAACATATATTTCTTTGTACTTAGGTGAAGACAAATAACGGTTCGATTAGGTGTCATACTTAGCAAGTAAGCGTAGTAGTAAATTATGCATCTACTACTTTGAGCTTTACTGATTGATGTTTGGTCAGTCTTTATAATATGTGATCGAAACACTTTTTACACAAGTAAACAAAATCTTTATTTATAGCTGGGCACCCGCATAGCCAAAATTTTTCGTTATAACTTTAAAAGTGAACCACAACACAACATCGAATGTGAAAGCTGAGTACTTTGTTACTGAGCGAACAAAATTAGCAAAGGAAATAAAATACTTTGGAAAAGAATTAAATCGATTCTACATATGAAAATGTGCTGTGCTCTTTCCCTCATTGCAACCCAAACAACATTTTTACATTTTCTTGTTTTTTCAATAGGATTGTTTCGGATATGTTGTTGTTAAATTTGGAATTTTTTGCAAATAGATTTTTGTGTCAAAGAAGAAATGAAATTCTTGTGTTTGTATTTATAATTTTCTAATGCCTAACACTTTGCTAATTTAAGAACTACTGCCAATTAAAATTGAGAGAAAAGCTGACCGAGACAAATATTTCTCTATAATAATATGGCCCCAGCTTACAATGTTTTTGTGGTTAAACTTTTGCGGTACGGACAAAAATAAAAACGATTAATAAGTCCAACAAATTTAGTAAAAAATCAAAAAGGAATCTCCTAAATTGCCGTGCATATGTAATACCCTTTTATATTAAAAAGTCACAAGGAATAAAAATAATCTGCAAAAATAAAATAAACGCACAAAAGGAAGTTCACTGGTACAAAACAACACCATCAGTTTTAGGTCATCTTCTCCACCCAGACAAAAAACTCCAAATGTATGCTGAACCCACGAAATCACAATGTCCAAAACGCTCATGTAAGCGCATGCAAATTATTTTAAGCATTTTAAAGAAATCCATTGTACACGTTCTGCTAGATACGAGTAGTAACGTATGTATTACTTACTTCATATTCAAGTAAGTGTGATGTGATGGAAATTTTGAAAGCACAGTTCGGGTAACTCATAGACTAATTATGTAAAACGAGGCGTCGGCGTTGTAAAAAATAATGTAGTTAAGGGTTAAATGATAGATGGTGAGCTTCCATAAATAACCGAAAGTCCAGCCACTCGTTTTATGACCAATATAAATGTTTCATTTTAATGTTTTAGCTTTAGACTTGTTTTTTAATAGATTTATTTTCAGTTAACTTTTTTGGTAAAATTCAATTGGTGAATGTGGATAATGTATTCGTTCCGTTGGTTTGGCCAGTTTTATCAATTTATTTTTACAACGTTTTTAATATTAAGGTTACTTTGGCTTCGTATTTCTTTTTCTGTCTTTTAAGGACAAGCTCTGCCAGCTCCGCAAATTTTCTTTTTTTCAGTAATGAAATATTGCCATGAAGGATATTTCCCTTTTTATAACGCTTTTGTCTCACATTATATGAATGAAAATTTATAATAAAATTGCAGAAATACAGTAGGAAACTTATAATTTTTTATTGAGGCTCAAATACCTTAAATAAATTCGATGTAATACTGTACTTTAATTCAAACTTCGTCAAACATTATTAAATTTTTTGGTGTTTTAATCCAAAGTGATTATTATTTTGGCAAAAGTTCGTAACATTTTTAGTCAGAAAGAGTTGGACATGTGACAATATTTCAAAGCAACAAGCGAAAATTTTAACACTAATTAATTTCAACTTACACGGCAGAACAGAAACAACGTTGTTAAATTTTTGTAGCTTGTATGGGAAATTAGTTGCAATATTGTATTAACATACAATGTCGCCGGCGAACGAAAAAATGTCCTTTTAAAAAACATTTCCCGCAAAAACTTAACCACTAAATACTTTTCAATCACAAGCTATATACCGCCTGCAGCACTTTAAAGTATGGGTGGACATAGTTGGGCCAAAAATACTATGGTTGTGGCAAGCAACGTATGGCTGCAACAAACAATATATTGGTTGTTTTTTGTGGTTTTAAACATAGCTGTGGTTATGATAAATAAGTTCTTGTTTGCTGAAACATGGTAGGAATGCAACCATATTTTTATTCTTATATAAAAATTATTTTGCTTATTTTTAATCAAATTATGGCTGAAAGTCATAAGTATTTATCATACATAAACACTTACATATACGTCACATTAAAGTTATGTGCTAATTCCCATATCGTTAATAGTGAAATAAGTATTATAGGCAAATAGTCTAGCATCGGTTTCTGGAAGAATGAAAGTGGCTACAATGGCTCCTTGAGAAATTTATAAAATTGTAAATATTTTGATTGCATTTGACTACAACTTTGAACTAATGTATTTATTAGATGAATGCAATACAACCAGGGCTGACTGTCAGATTCTTTTTACCTCTTCCGCCAAACTCAATGAAAAAAAAACACCAAGATCGCCAAAATGACTAATAAACATCCTTAAAATTTACCAAAGAAGACAAGATATATTTTAAATTTTATTTTTATTGAGCAAAAAACAAAAATAGTTAGTGAATACGAAAAAAATTGAATTTATACAGCATTTCTTGGGAAAGTACAAAAGAAATGATATACAAGCTATAGCACTTATTTTTTTTTCTTTAGCTCTGATGAATTACCAGGAGCCTGAATATGAGAGTCAAAAGCAATCTTAAATTACCTTTACTATTTATAAAATTTTTATTAAAATACTTAGAAACTATCTTATTACTAAAAATTCGGTTTTCATTTGCTTGCTAAATTTTAAACTAGTTCGGGGCGTATATTTATTTATTTACTTCTTTAAATCAGTTCATTGTTCAATACTCGTATTTCATTTCATTTAATTTAATTCTTTTGCGTTCATTTCATTTAATTCCTTTTTTTGTGACTAATGCCGTTTTCTATTCTAAAAAAAATTTAACATTTTTTTTAATTTTTATCACAAAAATTGCTGTTCAAATCATTATATTGAAAATTTTCAATAAAAAGGGCAAAAAATAATGCACTTTTTTATAAAATAAAATGCCATAAGTGTTTGTGCTTTACACTATTTACATTCACATAACTTATAACTCATAATAAAGCATATTGAAATTTACTTCGTAGTCGAATTATAGTGTAAGTGAAGATGGTTGGAATTACCTCCATATAAAGTACAACCATGCAACAATATCTTTAAAATGGTGCATGCATGCTCTGTACTTTAAAACTCTAATAATGAACTGTCACGTTTTTAAAATCAAAGATATTTATAAACTTTAAAAACATATTGTCATATTTTTGACACTTTAGTCTACTTATGTTAATAAGCTGCTGGTTAGAAAGCAATAAAATTTTGTACGCTTTCTTAAAAAGGAAAAAGTGTATAAATTTTAGTATTTTGTTATCACCTTCAGTTTGGCCAAAGGGTGACATCACTATAACGTTATGTATTTAATTAAAAAAAAGTTATTGTTATTTATGCATTGTGGTAAGAATTTAAATATTTAGTGATAGCAGAAAGATTGCAGTTTAAACGTTTTTAAGAAGAACGTCTCTGACAGACTCTAAAACTTCAGGGAAAGCTAGAAAACAGATAAAAGTCAATAAGTGCGCACATTAACAATATATGCGAGTAACTAACTCTCATCTTTTTCAGCCGAAGTGTTTCAGCGACCTTATAATATATCTCTATATTGCTCAGATCAGTTGCTAATGTTGACCCAAAGTCAATGCGATTTAGTCAGATAAATGAGTCTAGTACATCAGAAAATTTTAAAAAATTAATTAAAATTTTTCTTTGAAAATAGCCAACAATATCGCAAACTTTTCTATAAATCGACAATAAATCGCAATATCCAAAAACTAGGACGCTAAATATGTTTGAATCGTCACATTCGGGGAGAAATCATCACATCTGACAATCTTTATACCTTTAGTCTTTTATCATAGTATTGTGTAGTAAAAACAAATTAATTATTTTCTATGCAACGCAATGACAAAGCGCACTACTAGACCACAACCCCGATCCGATCCGATCTTTTTAATTATACTTCTTCATGAAAACAAGTAAAGTAGTGAAAATTATGTAAATACGAGTATGTGTATCGTATTCTTCTATATTTGTTAAATAATTTCAGAATTATTTCTCAAGCTAAACATTAAAATGAATTTTTTTTAAGTTTTCAATGGACTATGCTAGTTCCATTTTAATATTTGCCAAAAATGGGAATAAGTTATGCTTCTAATGTACATATTTATATATGTAAAAGTAACATTTCGTAACAAATTTTAATTGGATTTTGCGATGCTTGACTTTTTGTTGCATCAAAGTAGCAACTGTATTTATATTTTGAAACTAAAGACTTTAAAAAGTATACAAAATTGTTGTCTTTCATTTCAACTACAGTGAGTTTTTCTTTAAAATTTATTTCGAATTCATGAAATACATTTCCAGCTATTGTGATAATTTCGTTACAGGCCAAACACATCATTCATAACTCTATTGGGGTCGCGAGTGTTTATCAAACAGTACTTACTAGAAAGTATTTTACGTTTGAATAATGTCATCTATATTTAGTATCCCCACCTCCTGCAGGACATCCCTGCCACCAGCTACAGTTTTAAAAGAACCTAAAAATCAGCTATCATACGTAAAATGTGCTGTTGATGTAAATCAGCAAACAATATTTGTAATGATATGACTGACATGTTGCGTATAACAAGAATAAAGTTCTGGTGCCATTATGAAAGCTTTACTCTTGTGACATATTTGTAATGATGATGATGATGATGATATAACGCTTGCTATGATTACAATATCTGCTGATCTACTATTTTACTTTATATACATGAATATGTATGTACATTACGCATAAACCTAATTTTTACGAAAACTTTTACTTACCACCATACGACCGCCAATGTTGTGCAAGTAACGAATATCACTTTTTTAATAAACGCAATTTCTAAAAAAACCCCGATTTTAAATACAAGTTCTTACCACCCGTTTTATACAACAGAAAAACGCTTTACCCAATTTACATATATTGTACTTTTTTAATATTCACGAAATTTCTTGAGCAGGAATTATTGTAATTTTTTTTTCTTTACATATGGGTGGGATACTTCCCTTAACAAAAAGAGGGTTTGAAAATGCTAACTTTATACTCAAAACTGGTTGCGCTTGGGGCAGGATCGGGAAAAAAATCCATGATCTTCTTAAATTTTTTTTAGCTTCTAGTTCTGCTTATTTGCACAAAATCTTAATAGATATATGGCTAATGTACATATGCATGTATGTATATATGTTTACCTAATGAAAACGATAATGTATGTTAAGTCAATACAACAGCAAACATTAGAGCATTAACATGTCCATCAGCTGTTGACATTTTAGTGGTATCGGGTTTTTCATTCGAAATATGTATGTATATATTTATGCGCGTATGTTCTTACACGCATTAAAAGCATTGTGTAAGTGTAAACTCCAGTTATGTCCTTCATTAAATATTTCATGTCTGATGCCAAAGGGCAGCCAGCAAACAATAGCAACAACAGCACATTTCCAATTTAATTGAACTTTTGTATTTTATTTTCTACAACATCTATTCCAACATTTTTTTTAAATCCAATACTTTTACATATTAATGTGGCATGCATGTAGATGTGTACACACCAAAGGGTGAGTAATTGTGTTGCTGGTGTTGGCAGCGATATCGGAGCAGGCGGCAATAAAAAAGATGCGGAACAAGTAAGAAGTAGAGGTTCATTCATTTTTTTTTCCAAAATATACTCATTCGTGTTCTTCGAAATATTTGTTGCGCAGTTGCGCAATTGGGCAGCAATAAATCCCAACCAGGCATTGCCTTCAATTACTTAATTAGAAACGATGGCCCTTAAGGTAATTTATGAGCGACATTTGCTGCAAGAAAGCTTATTAGCGACAACAATACGTGCAACGAATACCCGACATACGAATCACTGAGCCATAATTTTATAACGGTTATTTGTTAGCATCCAACATTCATTTACAAAAAAAAGTGATGACACTATAGTACTTTTTCTTGATAAAAAGGATGTTTAGGAAATATTTATTAGGCCAATGAAATAGTATCTTTGATGGCTAAATGTATTTATTGTATTCATCAAGTAAAATGTGGTAAAATTATATTTCTGATTTAGAATCTAACGCTTTTTCAGACAACATTCTTTCCTTAAAACATTAAGCAAAGACGTGCTATTTTTATGTTTTATTTTTTAGTTTAATTGAGAGCGTCAATTTTTCGTTTTTAAGGTTTCAGTAAAATAGTCAAATATTCTGTATAAAATATTATATTCATTAAAATGAATATATAAAAGTACAATTTCAGTTGATGGCTTATGCAATTAAAAAGCTATTGCTTCCATCACTGCTTGTATGAGTAAGTTTGTAAAGAATAATGCCATCATATATTTTATTTGCGGTGATGTTGATAAGTGTTTAAACTCTTTGTAGTCGTATCCTGGCAACAGGACTGGTTGGCTGGCTGACAGCAATCTATAATTTGTATTTCTTTATTTTAGCCGTCTATTTAGTGTTACATTAATATTTAAAAGGTGCGAGGACATCATTTAGATATACAATGTGCAGAATGTTCAAATATATTTGGGGTATTCACACTGTAGTCATAAGTCATATGTCATAAAATAATAGCACACCAAAATATGACAAGTGTGAACAACCCCGTCATAATTTAGTGTGCTATGTCATAATTGTGCCAGCTGATACAAAAAAAACATTTAAAAATACAATTTCATATCAAAATGCCGAAATCAAGTGAAAAAAGTAAAATAATAGCTGGTTTGTGCGAAAATTACATGTTAAACGTGATAATGGCTACCTCAAGTAAATATGAACAAAAAAATTCATGTACATATGTATGTATTCAAATTTAAATGCACCATTTTCTAGGTGATGAAGAGGAGGAAGAACAAACTAATGAGCCGACATATTTTTTCTTACGGCGGCAAGTAGAAAAACATCCATAAGCTGCCAGGCAGATAGCTTACACAAACGCATAATTTTCATTCAAGGCGAATTAATTATAAGGTGGTTGCAGTGGCGAATTCACGTGAATTTATACATTACCTGCCCTTTCAAATTTGTTAAATACTTTCCGGCGCCATTTTAATGTAATTTTTTATGCATGGAGAATTTTGACAGCGTATATAATGAATTCACCGTTTACACAAACAAAATGCCTGTTGTTTGCTTTGTTGTTGATTTATTGTAGTCGTAATAAATTTGCCTTTTGCACGAAAATTACATTAAAATGGCGCCGGAAAATATCATGGTGTAATAATATCAGGTGTGCGCAACAAGGAATATGGTTTTTTGTAGGGTTGTGTTTTGACCGTTAAATAATCTGCAAAAAAATGGTAAGTTTCACGGTCTTGTCAAAAGTTGTTTACATTTTTGGCCGCCATTATGAATATTTTTGTTTACGTTATGCTTTTTGTTTTTGCATAACCACTAAATACATACAAACCACATTTTGTTATGTTTTGTATACAGCTTTTTTTGACAATATTGTGATAATTTTACACAAACAAAATGCATGTTGTTTTTTATTGTTGTTTGATAAGAGCACCTTATATTATTACACCATGGAAAATATGTAACAAATTTGACAGGACAGTTAATGTATAAATTCACGTGAATTCGCCACTGCAACCACCTTATAATTAATTCGCCTCCTGGTAATGAATTTGCCTTGTTTTCATTTTGTGTTATTTGTAGCGGCGGCTTGTTAATATTATTGCCGGCTCGAATAAGGAGTTACAGCTGCTCGACTAAGATTTCTACTGTTATTTTATGACAAACCAAAAACATACCTTAAAAAGTCTTATTATTTTATGACATTTTTGCTTGAAGCACAACAACAACTTTTTTAAACCATTGTAAAATAATAAGACATTATGACAATATGACTGATATGACCACAGTGTGAACACCCCAATTGACAAATTATGAAGTCAACATCTAAGTTTTAAATTGGACTTTTTATTACTTTTTCTCTCCAATACGACCTACCGCCTATAACGGAAGACAGGTGATGAAGTAAAACTGCTTAGGTAGTTAATAGAGAGATCCAATTGATTTTTCAGCCGGTCTGGAAACTGAATTACGCGGTTGCTTGTGAAAATATGAAGGGAGTACAATTGTTTGTTAATTAATTAAAATTTAAAAAAAATCCGTAATTTATAGGAATAGTCGCGTTTTATAGGCAAATATGTTAAAAGTATTTTAAGAAAACAAAAAAAACTTAATCAATGAAAAAAAATTATCATAGCAACCTGAACATTTGCTTTCAAAGTGGTTGCGTGCAAACCAAGGGTTTTAAAAACTATAAAACAGTTTTAAGTCGACTTGATTATTTCCCATACTTCTCATACATATCGCTCCTTTAATGCAACATACTCATTTAGAAAAAATATATAAAAATTTTTAATTTACTAAAGAGAAATAGTGTTCTCTAATATCTCCTTTATATGCGAGAAAAATGTTCAGAATCATTTTTCAATCTAAGTCAAAGTTACATATATCCACTAACAATATACATATGTATGTAGATATTCACCTGCTAACACTTTGAAAACTTTAATACTTTCTTCAAAATGTACATATTCTATATTTTGTTTGACAACTTGCAAACAGGAGGCAAATTAGGGCATTCGATATCGGACGAAATTTCCATGCAAATTTAAAAAGTTTTATATTTGGAAAATATGAAATACATTTTACATAATTGTACCTAAAAACAATTGTACATATTAAAATTAAAATTACGAAAGTTTGCAGAAACTTCAAAAATCGATGTCAAGCACTGAAATCGTTAAAAAAATAATAATATATTGAAAATGTCATACCAGTCACAAAAACGGGAAAAATTTTCGAATAAATGAAAATAGCATAAAAATTTATTAAAAATCGGCAAAAGTATAAAGAAACTAAAGACTTGAGAAGCCGCTAAAATAAAATATTAGGAAAAAAATGTAAAAGTACGAAAATTCTCGCCAGCATCGAATAAATTGCAAATGTTCGATGTTGATTTAAAAGATCGGCTAAAACACAAAATTTAAAATTGGAAACTGTAAAGAACACAAAAATATCGAAAGAAACACGTCAAGTGCAAATTGGGGTTCTGAATTACACAATTATTTCAATAAAATATTTTAAAAACTAGTACGCATATTAAATATTGTATATCAAATACTTTTATTAAAAACTACTTTGTATTCTGTATTAGAAATAGAAAAATAAAAAAAACTTACAAACTTATTAGAGTAGTTGGTAATGTATTACACCCTCAGTCTGACGGTTGCGTTTTCGATTCCCGCGACAGAGACTGGCAGTTTTTGCAAACAAGCCATATAGACTATGTAATTTGTGTTTATTAATTTAAAATAGAATGAATTGCCACAAAAATGTGAAAATATATTTTAGAGTTCTGAAATGAAGTAACAAAATTGTTCATCTGCATTGCAATAAATAATTCGAAATATTCATAATACGAGTATGTCGTTATAAAATTTTTAGGGAAAAAAGATTTTTTATTTGGTTCACAAATAAGATCGCATATTTTGCAAATTTGGGAAAAAAACTAAAAATGCAACTGTGTGACAGATTTTTTGGCAAGTCGTGCGATTTGGTAAATTTTATGAATATTTTCATAAAATGATAGTTTTCATGCGATCAGAGTAGTATTTATTGTTAATCAGCAGCAATGATGATAATATTTTAAGTTTTTCTTTTTTCGTTAACATTTTTTATGTGCAGTCTTTCTATTTTTAAAATAACGAAAGCAAAGTATTTTTTTATAATAGATTGCATGCCGACGGTCACAGGCTGACAACTCTTAACTCGCAAAAAAATCGAAAATTTCCTTCCTTACTTCTCCTACTAATTTTTTTTATTTACTTCCGACATGGTTTTGTAACGGAGTAATTACGTTTTTTTTCTCCTGAAAAGTACAAAAAATCATGTTAAGAGCTGTCAACCTGTGACCGACAAACAAACAGATGTTTATGCATAATTTTTGTTTAATAGTGTGGCACCTAAAACGCCATTTCGAAGCGATTTTTTAAAGTCGGTCAGACTTACATACATATGTAAAATTTTCCTGTGAATGAATCGTGCGATCGTGTAGGATAGTGAATCAAGGCCTTAACTGTTTTTTTAATTTAAATTCCGATAAATTCTACTTTTCAAAACAATTTCAAAATCTGTCCGGAAAAAATATTATTGCACAAAGATGACAGCTTTTTATCGCTTTATATTTTTTAAAAAGCAGTAAATTCATTGTTGAAATTAAAAAAGCAAAAAATATACTGCTTTTGTTTATTGAAAAATACTAATACTAACTATTTAAGTCATCGTTTTCTTGCTTGTAATGAATAAGTTTTTATGTTTATGAAAAAATGGCAATATTTATTTTTGAAATATTTTATTTTGAAGTATAAACGCTGTAGATCACATTTCACTGCTTTTTAGTTTACAAAATTTAAACGCAGTTCGTCCATTACTTTGAGGATCTTAATTATTTATGGTTTCAAATCAAACTATAATGACTTACTCTAATGTTATGCATTATATTTTTAATAATTTAATTATATTTAAGCGAATCATGTGATAATTTTTTTTGTGTAATTTTGCTCGGAAATGTCTAAAACTTAGATATCAGTTTTCTCTAATTTTACTTATTGTACTTTTCGGCATTTTACTTAAGCACGGCAGTATGTATAGTAATCAATTATATAAAATAATTCTTCGAAATGAAAAATTTAATAATAAAAAAGTTAACTTGAAGTGAACACTAAACTCAAAACTTTAACTTTGGTTAGTAAAAATTCATTAACACGTAGGTAGCTCTGTTAAGATTTAACTTTTAAATCAAATTAACTGAAATACTTTCTGAGTTTAAATTTTTAACTTGAAAAAAATATGACACTTAAAAATTAATTATTTTTTGTTTATTTTAAAAATATTTTTTCATAAATTCTTAAAAAAAAAATTAAGATTTAAGCTTTACCATCTGAAAAATGCACATCTTTGTGCAGAAATCGTGCTCAGATGTCCTTGGATGATGGTGTGATTCACAATAGTTGATAACTGTAAGTTAACTAAATTTTTTTATTGTTAATGAACATTTTTAATTTCCAATTAAAATTTAAATTTAGACAAACTGAAAGTTAGTAAACTTTAAAATTAAATAAACATAACTGAACTTTGTGTTAATGGCCCTAAGAACCGTTAACAATAAAAATATTAACTTGATGTTAACCCTAAACTCGAAATCTGAACTTTAGTTAGTAAAAATCTATTAACACAAAGCGCTGTTCAGTTTTAACTTTTATTTACAATTAACTGAAATATTTTTTGAGTTTTATTTCTTAACTGGAAAAAATTATCACAAAAATTTAATTATTTTTTGTTTATTTTAAAAATATTTTTTACAAATTGTTAAAAAAATAGGTGATTGAAGCTTTTTTCATCTCAAAAAGGCAAATTTTTGTGCAGAAATCGTATTAGGATGTGGTTGGTTGCTGGTGCTATTAAATCGTTTTGCATTTCTTAAAAGTAAATTGCTAGTGTGATTCACAATAGTAGATAAAAGCAAGTTAACAAAATTTTTTTATTGTTAACGAAAATGTTTAACTAACAGTTTAAAATTAAGTTTTGACTAACTAAAAGTTATTAATTTACAAATAAAACTAGCATAACTGAACTTTGTATTAATGGGGGTAAATAAAGTAAAATTGTTTGACATTGTTGAGTCAGTCTAATTAATAAAACTGTTACTACAATTTAAGTTATAAATTCATAAGCTTTAAGATGAACATATTCTACATATAAATAACTAACTTGCCGCTTTGCTTATTCGTTTCCAAGCAATTTTTAATTTTCTCGTATCTTAGCTACATAATCTTTTCTTTTGGCCAAACTCAATTTATTTAATTTAATTACTCAAACAAAACCAATGAAAGGATTTTAGATTTTCATTTCAACTCCGCTGATTTCCTTTAGAGACCTTCATGGTCTACATCGAATATAGAACATTAACATACAATATGAAAACCCCTTACTGTACCAATTTTAACATTAACATTTTCCATATTTATTGCTTGGTTACATGCCACCAACCAACCCCTCCTTAAAATACAAAATTTCTTCCGTAGTTTTCTTCCTTTTTTATTAAAGCAGAGAATAGATAAATATACGAAAAAAAAACATTAATTCGAATAAGTCCCATCCATACACTTTTCGCAAGCTCAATACTGAAAGTATCGCACTCACATGTTCTTGGTTGTTTGTTCACAATAACTTTTCCTAATGTCATTTAATTTGTTGTTCTATATATTTTAATTTTCTGCCGATGTAGTTTATGCATTGAAAAATACGTAATTTGTTGTTTTAGAACAAAACATATGACGGGTCTGATATTAAATTCATTCAATTTTGTTGATTCTTGCTGCTCTTTTAATTGTCCATGGATACTTTTATTGGTTTAGCGAAATGAATAATTGTCTGCTCGAATTTATTTTTGTTTAGATCTTTTGCACATTTAATAATTTTTAAGTATTTGCAAGTCTGACTATTGTATCCTACGATAAAACATATGTAGTTCAAAAGGTTAATTAGTTTCAAATCAGACTTACATATTTATGTATGCACATATTACATACATACATATGTATATATGTATGTGCATATGTATATACCAAAACTTATGAAAATTTATATACACTACGTTACTTTTTTCTTTAGCGGGAAAGACAGAAAAAGAAATACAAAATGTACTTAAAATGAGAATTAAATGGAATTACAAGATAATACTATCTATTTTATATTCGAGTAACATGGTTGCACTTGCGCTGTGTGAAATTTTACAAATCTTTTTAAAAACGTTTAAAAGAACGCAGAAGATGTTTATACAGTCTCAATGTTATTACAGTAACGAACTGTAGGTTATTCAAGAAGTAATCCGTTGTTATTTTTAAAAGAATAAACATTTAAAATTGTAAGCAATTTTATTTTTAACTGATTCTAACATTCATTCAAAAAACTAAGGACATATTTATACGGATTTTCGGTTAGATTCAATGTTGTCCGCTGTTTTCAAGTGCTGTTTTTTTTTTTTTTTGCTTGCTTTATTTGATTTTTTCTGTTTGAGATTTACTCTTCTACACATTTAAACAGTCAAACCGCCATGTGCTTACTTGAAAAGTTATTTATTTTTAGGGATCTTGGGGTTGATTCTTTGTCAGTAAAAATTGCAGAAACAAAGGAAAAATCTTATAATTTGACAGGATTAAATCAATTAATTTTTTAACATTAAAAATTAGATGAACTTTTATTTAAACTTAAATGAAAAATGAGTTGTTAGTGAGTTGTTAGTAAACTTTCATTTATTTTAAATTACAATTTCAGTTAATTTTACGTACAGAATATTTTGAGTGTAGATTAATCGGTATACTAAAGTCATGTAAACAAGTCATAGAAAACAATCATTTTTGGTTGCTACAAGCCATTTATATAGCAGAATTTGGATTAAAATTTCCACCAGTCTGCCATCCTTACTTAGAGAGACAATATGGACCCACATAACTAATTTTTCACACTTCTATTCCAACATGTAGATAAATAATTAAATAGCAAATATTCGATTTAAAAACTTCAAAGTTGTATCAGCTTTTAATAGGTTTTTTTCGAATATTTGAAAACAAAATAATATTGTGAGCCAAAAATTAATTATTGCAGCCGTCTGCATTTTTAAATCTAAGCGAATTAAAATATCAACACCTTTTTTAAATGAGAAGAATTAAAAATATAAAATAAAATATTCTTTTAATATAACGAACTGAAAATGTTTTTTAGATGTTTCAATTATTGTGCTTAAATCCCATCATCATCAGCAAAAGCAGCATCATCAGCCATAAGCACTAGTCAAGCCAACATTTGCATCATTATTACTTTTAGTTTTGTAAGTGTGTTAATTCAGTTGTTTAATCGCAATTATTTTTCAACTTTAGGTGAATAAATTGTATAATGTGGTACATGGATTTTACACTTTTATTTATATTATTTGCATTATGTTTTTTCCAGCAATTTGGCTCTCAAGAATTTAATCAGTCACTACGTCGTCAGCAGCAATACTAAACTAAATCGCAGTGCATAGTTTCACTTGCAATATATTCAGATGGGTAAATGCAATGATGAGGACACATTTGTCTATGGCCACCAGCTCTTATTTGGAACCAGTACGGATTTATCGCTTTGAACCTTCCGTTTTATGCCTGAAGCAACAGCATTAGTTTGATTTAAATTTTTTATTCCCCTTCGCATAATATAAGAGTGCTACTCTACGCTGTCGACTATTTATCTCATGGATTGCAGATGAGCGAGTTTCCCTCTGCATTTTCATTTTTCAACAACTATTACTATTATTACAGGTGGCAAATAAAAATTTTAAATGCAAACTTCCACCAACCCCATTCCCATTCCCATTCCCATTCTCTCTTTCTCTCTATTTCTCTATCATTACTATTGTAATCAACAACATGCATACTGTGTTTTTCGAATGACAATGACATGGACACAAGGACAGAAAGATTGAGCAGGACGCGGAGGATTTACTAATGCTGTGCTTACTTTTATTACATTAAGTGTAAATTAAATGAAAACATACATATTAAAGCGCCGAGTACAAAAATAATAATGACGATGATAATCTTCTGTGAAATGTGTATTTTTTGTTTGTTTTTTTTCGTTTTATTTTTACTTTTTAGAAACGAAAGAGTTTTTCTTTGTGTCATTCGCTTGAAATCACTTAAATCTGTTCCTTTTTAATAGTTTAAATATGAAAATAAATTGCAGATATTATTTTGGAGTATTTAATGATACAGATATATTTAAATGATTATTATTTAAAAACTATCTGTTAATTAAAAATAATTTGCTTACATTTTATAAGAAATAAATATTAGAATCTAATCAAACCACATAAGCAGATAAAGTATAGCACAAGAGGCCGAAAAATAGATATGTATATGATAGTCCTTTAAGAGTTATAGGGCCAAAAGAGGGTACCAACCAAATATAATATATAGCGAAGTTATGTTTATGAGAATTTCAAAAACAAACAAAACGTTGAGGGTTTTTTGCTTACGTTTTTGGTGTGGTGTTCTTCCTAAAAATAATGAACTTTAAGATGAAAAACAGGAATTTGATAAAAATCTTATTTTTGGAATTTAATTATAATAGGGCCCTAATTAACAAATAACAACTTGTTTTTAACAAACATTAAATGAAACATTTATCAATCGATATTCCCAAAACCTGCTAAAATGGGGGCATTTATAAGGTTCAATATTGATTAAAAATCGTGAAAACTATAAAGACTCCAAAAATTTGCAACAAAAATCACTTCTATTATTTTGTGTTTAAAACAAAAAAATTAAAAAGCTTTTGTATTTTGAATATGTTTATAGTTATTTTTAACAACTCTGACAAACGGGTACTGAAACTTAATTCCAATTGAACTCTTCGTGACTTCGTAAAAAACTTATTATGATTTCCATTCCCCAATCTTGTGTTTGCAAATTAATATTATTAATTTAATTAAAACATTACTTCCAGTAAAACTCTTAGCCAAGTTTTTCTTTTAACTTGCAACGCAGCAATTGGATCTAGGCCAACAAAATTTTATGTAAATTTAATTTATATTTTGTATTGCATGCAAAATAAAAAACTCAAAATATTTTACTTCTGCGTAGTTTTCCTAATTATTTATCTTGATTCGTATAAATTCGTTTTTTTTATTATTTAATTTTTTTATTATTCTTAGAACTCCCAGAAAATCTCTTATCCCGTTAAAATGGATAAATCGATTAAAATTCATCTGGAATAAATTGTATTTAAACAAAACTTTGTAAAAATTGCTGTGTTATCAAATCAACAAGAATTTTCTACTTGGACCTGCGTTGCATTGGGGAAGTGTTGTGTTGTGGAGTTTCTTATTAACAGAATTTGGGTGCGCCAGATATCCTATTTTTGTGAGGTTCGGAAAAAATCTACATGGGTCATACATTTGAGGTGCCGATTTTTATAAAATTTCATAAAATTTCAAAGTTTGTATGGGAGTCTCCTTAAGGAATAGAATGAAGAAAAAATAAATAAATAATTCCCAGCTGCAGCAATTGTAGTTGTACGTATGAGAGAGTTTCACATAAAGCTACTGACTATAATGAACGATCTGATCTGTTATAAAATTCAGTTTAATATCTAAAAGGATTTTTTTTCATACGTGACATGCTTTGACATGTATTTAACAGTAGCAATACAATTAAATATTGCAAATAGTTAAATATTTAGATCTGATAAATTGTGTGTCGTTGTCTCCATAAAATCAAATATCAAATAAAATGACTAAATTTATTTGATTTGCGAGTATTTAAAAAATTTATTTTCTTGTTGAAATCCCTTCGATGTTTAGCGATGCGGCATTGCAAAATAAATTTGCAACAAGCTGCCTTAGAACTCATTTATTTGTTGCATACTCAAGGTCTTTTTCTTAATTCGATTTAAAGGAAATGAGTGAGAAGTTATTTTTGTTTTAAGGTTTTCAGGAATTGAATAAATAAAATAGTTGTAGCCTCCGTTGGCACTTGTGTTCCTTCATTTAAATAACGATAAAAGCTTTAAATATCAGAAACAAAAAAAAAACAAACAAAAAACTAGAATTTGTTTTCTTAAGTTCAAAATGTTGCGCTTATGCACTCATCAACAGTGCAAACAACTACCAACATCCTTTTGCAGGTTCCTAAAAGAATTAAAAGAACTAATGGAATATACATTTTTAAAGTAATATTTACTTTAATAAAATATTTCCAAATCGGCTTAATGGAGCACAAAGTTATGTGTGTCCTAAAATACTCATGCTGTTGATTATTTCTACTATAAGTTCAGGTAAAAAATTCCTAAAGTTATTGAAGCAGGTAAAACTTGGAACCGAGCCAGAAATTAATTAACTACTTTCCAGTTCTGCCACCAACAGAAAACAATTTCTAATACAGGAACAAGTAGAAAGAGATTCCTAAAGATTTTGTTGTTTTACATCGTCTACTTTATTGAGTGTGTAACTTGGAAGAATTTTTCTTTTTTTCTTTTCTATTAAAATCTTGAAGTTTAATGCGATCAAAAAAGCAATAAATTGTTTAAGCAGTCAAGTGCATCCAACGAATTTTAAGAAAATGCACATTTGCTGCCGAATGCTGGAAGTAGGAGTAGATAGATAGATACATCACCGTTGTGTTGCAAAATTCACTCATTTTTTTAACAATAGCATTTTTGTTGTACTTGTACACTTATCCAATGAAATGGCTTTTGGAGTCGTGATATGTAACTATATCCGCCATTTTCCTGGCCAATAATTTCTTTTATAAGATTGTCTTACATTTTTCTATTTGAATTTTAACAAAAGAACGATTGAGGCCAGAATATATACACAGAAAGTAATCAGCTGTAAGTTTTAAAGAAAAATATCAATAATCCGGCCTGTCACAGAATTATACGAAAGTGAAAATGTTCATATTTTTCTATTCGTAATATTTCTTACTCCTTCAGCTTTCATGTTTTTTCAGACCCAAACACTTCATGCTTCAAAGGGCCACTTTAAAGTTTTTAACACACAAAGTAAATTTACCTAATATTTATTTATTGGCTGCTGAGATCAAGCTATTTTCCATTCATGTTTACTTGTTTATTTTTTTCTTCTGTAGTTCAATTTCTTAGAATTCATTAATATGCAACGTCATAAGTGGTGAAATCGAACAAATCGAACCGATATAGCGACCTCGAAATCAGTACTGATCCGCTCTGATAGTTTGATGAAAAAATATTCCAGTATTACTTTCCAAATAAAAATAATTTGAAGTTATTAAAAATAAATTCGTAAATACTAAATTAAATTTAGTTGGCAGAAATAAATCTAGAAATTTTAAAACAAGAGCTTGTAAACTACAAACCTGTTTTTAATATTATAGAAGGAACACTGAGTTTATCTACAATTTTATGTCATCATATTAGAAATCACATAAATCATTTATTTGTTGAGTGTATTTTGGTTGGTTTCTTGCTGGTGATTGTTAGGATGAAAGAAGGTGGAAATAGTAAGTTACTATTATATTTCGGCAATTGCAGGAAATGGCTAAAAAGCTTTCCTCTTCGGACTAGATGCCTGCCATTCTGCAGTGAATAGTACTTGACTATTAAACTAAGACATTCGACCATTTACATTTTTTCTCAACGTTTCTTGCTCATTCCTCTTCCATCATCTCGTTATCTGGTGACTAACCCCATTTGCTAGAGACTTGCAATGAAAATCTATACAAAGTACTTCTGTGTTGTATGACTTTTCTTGTTGTTTTTTTTTTTCCTAAAAAGACTACAACAAAACGAGAAGAATAGAATAATCTTAACTAAAGGGTTCGCATGTGTTTCCAGACTATTTCCATTAAGATTCCTTTCTTTCATTTATACTCTTATTTATTTTTACTCGCATTGTTACTGCTGTTGAATTGTATTGCGTGAAATTTGCTTTTAAAATTACAAGGTAGAATTCTCTAGGTACATACCATGTCCATGTACTCGTACATGTGTATTTCTACAAACAGATGGATGCTACTCTCTTCGAATCTCCTTGAAGCAGACTTGTGTGTGTGTGTTCATGGTGGAAAACTTTATTTTCCTTAGACTTCCTTTTTGTGCAATAAAAATGGCTTTGCAAAGATCTAAATAAAAGGAAAACAGCATACAACGACGAGTAGATACTTAAGAATTTTCCGTGCAACCTAACAACTGATACACTTAAAAGTATATAAAATGTATGTACTTTTTCACGTCCAATTGTTTCCGGTTTGAATAAAATGCAACTTTACTCACACAAAAGAAATACTCACACACAATATCCAAGCAAAAATACATGTGGTAACGCACTCTGTCTGTATTTAAATGCAATTGTTATCCCAATGCGGATGTACTACTTGTGCTAATTTATGCACAATCGAATTGAAAATTTCTGAGCACAAAAACAGTATTTCTTAGTTATTCGTCTTAAGTTTTTCGTATTGACTCTTTGATTTTTATGGTTTTTCGCCAACAAATTTGCGAATTGTTGCGACCAAGAGTATTTAATAAATACAAGTTTTGCACTGCTACTGTGACCAGCTTAGAATAGTTTTGTTTAGAAATATATTTCTTTGAGATCCGTAACTTAATTAAAAAATAATTGGACATACTTTAAGGAATAGGCAAAAGTTAATTAATTACAACATATTCAGCAGAATGTAACAACATGCTATTTTCAGAGGATGCGACAAACCCTTCGTCAGTGTATGTATAGATAAAACACACATGAACTCTGATCATGGAGTTGTGGTATCCTGTGGCACATCAGAATTTACTATTAAGTGTAGTTCAGCAAAGAGATGCGTTACAAAATGGAAATATCTCAAAAATATAATCAACTTTTGCAATGAAATTCGTATCAAATTTAAAGAATAATACACAATCAAAATCAACGCTGGTCACATTCTTCCATTGTTCTCTTTTATCAGCCAGTAAAAGTATTTTTAAGTGCCAATATAGTTTCAAATTTCCTTAATAGACCTTTATTCTTACCACTTGCCGCTTTCATATGAAAAGTAAATTTAACTCAATATTGGCAAAATGCTTAATGAAATGTAAAAAAAAAATATTGAAAACTAAAAGCACTCCAGTCACCACTCATTCAGAATACGGCCATATTGCGCTAAATTAAAAGCAGGTTGTCGTGAATTTGGTTGGTATTTGATTTTGATACTTCATTCGCTTTCAGACTTGTCAAGATAAATTGATTTATTATTTTGAGATTTTCATCTTAAAAATTTATTAATTTTATTGAGACGTCAATCATGGACAAAAAGAAATAAAAAAGGAGATTGCAGCCAAATGAAGAGTTGTGTGGGCTCTTGTAGTTGGATTGGTAATAACTTTCAAAACTTTTTTATTACCCTTTTAAGCTTTTGCTTCATGAATTTTCTTTACTGGTAAAACACAAGCGGAATGGGATGTACAAGTTCTGTCTAATTGATTTATGTTTTATTTTCTTGAACAATGTAGATTCTGAAGTTATGGTTAATGGATTGATTTAATAGCTTAATATGATTGGAAAAACTTCTGTAAGCTATTGTAATCGATTAATTGATTAAAAAACCTTAAATTTTAAATATATATTAACAAAACACAGTGCGAAACAAGTTTCTATTTTGAAAAAAAGTTGTGGATTTTTTTTTCATTCTAACTTTAATGGGATTCTGCCAATGCATTTGGAAATACAAATAAAGAAATTAAGTTTTTCTTTTGTTACAACTTTCTTAGAGTAGCCGTGTCTTTAAAAACCAATATTGCTTGGAAAAAATATATTTCATATTTTTTCAGGATATTAAACAAATGCATTCATTAAAAAGTGATTGTAATGACCACATTTTTATGAATTGTGTCGGTTAAAATCAAAATTAATTAACGAGCTCTTTACAGCTGAATTATTGCTCTTTTTATCCTTTTGACATTTCAAATATTTAATTTCGTATTTGGAAATCGACCGACATCAAAAGGTTTACAGAAACGGTTGAAATGACTTATAACTGCGTTTAGTTTCCACAGGACTTACTAGTATGTCTGGTGATTCAATATAATTTATTTCCTCCATAATTGAAGTAGATAAATGACAAACATTTTCAATTGTTGTTTTTTTAATTAAATTATTTATAAAAAGTATATCTAGCTAAGGATTTGCTAAAGTATTGGCTAAAGCTTAGCCACTTCCTTAATTTTCTGGCTGGAATGGAAATAATCTATTTTTGTTGGCCCAGTACTAGACGTTAATTTAGTTAAAAGTAGAGGGCAGTGGCAGTAGTGCTATTCTATCAGACTTCTTTTAATTATCACATCAGTTAATAAAACATTTTATCACAATGTGGAACAAATTTCGAGTCATCGCCACCAGGCTCAACAATTCCAATGGGAAATCAAAGTAGACCATTAAGTAAACGGAACTGCCAAAGGGTTTTGAAAAGTTAGCTCGAATTTAATTGGGAAGTTGGGACATTGAGAATTGTAAAACAAACTCAACCCTAATGAATAATTATATAACTTACACACACGATTTATGCGAACAACAAATGTTTGGGGCAGTGAGACTCTTCCTATTTTTTATTCTAATCATCCAAAAATAATATTTCAAGTGAAAAAAGCAACATAAAAATAAAAGCATTTATTTATAAGTATGATTAAATTTATATATTTCTTTTTTTTTCATTTCCATACCGAAACTATAAATTTAACTATGACAGAATCATTTGTATGTACATTTGGTAATATTTCTAATTTGATTATATTTATTTTTTGCCTTTTGGAAATAAATATTAAAAAATAATAAATAAATTTTGCATACAAATAAAAAAAATAAAAGTAAAAACAACACAAATGACACTATTCAATATCCTTAAAAACTGAATAACAAATTTTGAGAAAAAATAAACTTAGAACTCACTGACTGGTAGTTGGTTGAAGCAAAATAACAACAAGAATAAATAACAAAGTACAGACAACAGCTAAAGCAATTGTTGAAGCAAGAAATCAACAAAGAAGGCAGCAAATAAGAAGAGGGGGTAGGGAGGCATGTGGTCTTCTTTTTGCGCCCTGGTGTTCATGGTAAAAATGTCAATAAATTATGCGTAAAACCACACAAATCAAAAGAAAAGAAATTGAAAAACATTTTTGGAAATTGTACACACAAGTTAAACTTTTTACACATGAATTCCAACACATTCTCATACACACAAACCTGTACAAATGTATTGCAATAGGAATCCTTGCCTTGCTGCTCGCTGAGATTATAGTTTATTTTCAGTGAAACGGGGTTAAAGCTGAAAGGAAGAAAAATAAAGGGCAACATGTAAATAAAAAGTTTTGGAGCAGGAGAAAATTATGGAAAAATACGCAAAAGTCGAAAAGCAACAACAAACACCAACACTAACAAATGTTTTGGATATGAAATGAAAACAAGCCATTGGGCGCCATTTAATTTTTTTGTCAGTTTATATTTTTTTATTTTTATTATTGTAATTTTTTTCTTGTTTTGGTTGAATTTGTTGTTTTGACTTTTATATTATTTTTTTTATTTCAAACACCAAACTTTAATATTTTAGTGTGTGTGTGTGTTTGTGTGTGTCTGTGTGTGTGTGTATGGTAAAGTTCTAGCGCAGAGAAGAAATTGGCGTGGAGTGCGAGAAGTTGTTCGTGTGATGCAGCGATGTTTTCCGTTTCCGGTAAAAATAGCACCAGAACAAAACCCAGGAAATAAAAGTTTTTCGTTAGAGTAAAAATAAATAAAGCTGGGTCAATAAGGAGTAAGCTAAACACAATAACAGAAAATAAAATTAAATTTCGAAATCTCGAAACCTACGAATATATATGTATGTGCATACGTATTGCCAGAGAAACCGCAATGGTCGTTTGATAAGTTACGTACATATGTATGGGTGTGCGCTTAAATTCATAATTTGTATAAAGATTAGTTTTCTGAGTTTCCTGAAAAATAATAAAAATTCAGTTGGTTGTTGTCAACAATCTGACGGTCGATATGCAAATACCTTCGAAATATAGGAATCCCCGAATTAAAATTGCACATTGTACGAATTATTATAAGGCCAAAGCACTGTTAATAGAGATAAAGAACGGCTAATGGAGGTATAAAACCAAAAGTTCGGCATGCCGGCTAATAGATGTAACCGTTTATTGAGTGCCCCAATAATCGAGATTCATCTGTAATTATTAACCCAAGCATGTTAATACACATTAGCTGTATTATTCAGTTTGTTATTAGGCTGACAGACGCTGGAATCATTAATAATTCATTACTAATTTAAGCTGCAAAATTGTGGAGAAGAACACAAGTGAAAAATATGGACACATTTATTTTGGCTTCGAATTCAAAACAATTTAGGTTTAAATGCTAAACCAGAGCCAGAGCCAAAGCCACTCACTACATTTACTTTTTAACACTGTAAAACTCTAAGGATTTTTAAAAACAAAACTTTGCTTGCTGGTAACACAGTTTCAATTTATTTTCAGAATGTGACCCAAATATTAAAAAAACGATATTTAAATTTTTTTGTTTTATTAAAAAAATGTGTTTTAAAATTTTTTGCCATTTTGTTCACTGTAACCAATATAAATATTTTAAACTACATATGTATATGGTTCGAAGTCCTTTCGATTAGATTTAATGCAACAATAAGTACACATAATTACATTCCATTAAATATTTATATATGTATATATATACTCTTTTTTTTCATTCATATTGCAAAAAATGTCAAAAATGGCCCAACTTCAGGAGGCCATAAAAATTATATTCGAGCTAACTTTTCAAAACCCTTTAGCAGTTTTGTTAACTTAAGGGTGAACTTTCAATTCCCATTAGAGTTGTTGAGGCTGGCGGCCTAATTTATGTCATTTAGTTGTGCCAACTTCTTTCCAGCACAACTATTTTGATTTATTATACATCATCATATAATATCATATCATATCATATCCAGTAAAAATCTTTTGTCTTAAAATAAATCATTATTAACACGGTCCTTCCAAGTAAAAACATAACGCTCTTCAATTTGGATGAAATTTGGTGTACTTGTTATACACACAATTGTCTTAACTGCAGATATTGAATTCTGGAAGTGCAACAGGGTAGCGGCTTGCAGATTTTACGGGAATCGTTACCCTCCCTCTTTTTGGTACCCTGATAGTTTTTCAGTTATATAACAATTAAACCAAGTTTCAGCAAAATCGGAGGGGGTTCATGAAAATTAAAAAAGGCGCAAAGAAAATGTTCACAAAAAGTTAAAAACAATTAAAATTTGTTGCTGACGTATTAACATCTTTTGATTGTTTTTGAAATTACAAATTTTTAAGTTTGGCACATGCTTCACATTCCACACTCCAGAATATAATCCACTCACTCATATGATTTTTTCAACCATCCTTTCCTTAAATAAATGCTGGCTAGTGTTGACTTTGTCAAATTTTGATAAGTATTTGCAAATAATAGTCAAGAGTATGGGTGTGTTTACATTTTGCCTCATTCGAGATGATATTTGCAAAAGTATGTATGTGTTTTCCTCTGACCATATTTGAATATCCATTAGAAAGTAGTTAGATCTGGCTTGCCAAAAACACTCAGTTGAAAGAAAGCAACCAATGCCAACCAAAAACTCAATTCGTTGAAGTGTATAAAAATGTCGGTATGAGGAAAGCAGGGAAAATAAGAGTTTCGGTTTGGCCATCTGAATTGAATTTGTTGTGTGTGCATCATGTGATTTATGATACGCGTGAGAATTTATGCAAACAAGCAAATTCAATACTAAACCAAACACGCAAACATGCATGTTTACATTAGGGTGGCACTTATTTGGAGAATTTTTCTAGTTCTCAGTATCAACCCAGAAATATTCGAAAAGTCTAACAAATATAATGTATTATTTCATCTGTTTTGACAACCATACGAGTAAATAAAGTCAACTTCGTTATAAACAAAAATTTGGTAGCGAACATCAAATGAATTACTAAGAAAATAATTTTCTCTCAAATTATATTTCCATTGATTGCTCAGTTAACTCAGCTTGTCGAAATGAATTGAACTGATTTTCTTTATATTCGAATCAGATAACGACAAACGATACAATAATAAATAAATTATTCTGAATGTATTAAATATTTTCAATACAAAATATTTTTCGTATATTTTTAATTTCATAATTGTATGTATCGGTGCGCATTTTGTTTTATACCTGTATGTATTCATGTTCATATTTGCCAGAAATTTTGTCTAAAGTTGGATTTCGTTTCGTAATTATTGTGAACCATTTTCAAGCAAAATGCGATAAAGTTGTATTAAAAAATTCGCGGAAACTTGGAAAGTATACAATTTTACTTTGAAGAAAATTTTTGCAAACATTTTTGAAAATAGGAAAAGTTTAAAAATGGATGAAGATCCTTAAACAAGAAGCGAACGAAACGAAAAAAGGTAAGCTGCTTGCAAAAGTTTCGAAAATCCGCATAAAATTGAATAATTTGCAAATTTTTCACATTTTTTACATTTTTAAGTCTTGTGAGAAGATTTTACTCTGTAACTTTTCGCGGAATTTCGCATTTTTTACAATGTGGGTGACTTTTTCTATTTTTTACTGTTTCATCGACTTTTGAATTATATTCAACATTTTCATTTTCACAGTGATCGGCAGTTATTGCGAATTTTCGTAATTTTTGCAGTTTTTTTTGTGAATTTTTCACATTCCTTGCATTTATAGCCCGTCTTAAAAAATTTTACGGCTTTTAAAATTTTTTGGAAAATTTTGCTAACTTTTGCGATTATCGCGATATGATTTATTGCTTCATTAAATTTTTAAAGTTTCATAAAAACACGAACACAGAATATTGATCCAATATGCATGAATTTCATTGAGCTTATTTTTATGCAAAAAATTATTTTTACTCAAAAAGTTAATACCAAATAAATAAAAAAAATAAAAGGCAATTTTTGCCTAAAAGAAATATAAGTTGAAAATAAATTGTTTCTTTTTGTTATAGTTCTGCTAACAATTTTTTTCAAACGCTACAACATTCTCTTATAGTCATATTTATGGATACCCATCGGTACGTATCTATATTTGTACATATTCCCAGCAATATAAAAAGCATTTTCTATTTATTGATGCTACACCTATCGATATGTGCACTTATTTATATTGGAACCCGTTGGTAGTCATAGCTTTTTCTGTGGACGTATTTGTTTGTAACCCATATTTTAATAATCCTACACTTTTGAATATCGATATGTGCTATGTATTGAAAATTGTATACCTTTGTCGTTTACTGATTCGAATGTTTAAAGCGAAACATCAGTGTTTATTTGAATATTTAGTACTGCAAGTTTAACCTATTCCTGAACTACATTTACACTATTATAATATTTCTACGTGGTCCGAAAATAACTTTAACATATATTTGCATAAGTATGTGAAAATTAGTAATTATTGAATTTCGACTTCTTTAATGTATCTAATAAAGCAAACTTGCTTTTGCTTCTAAAACACGGAAAACAATAAAACTCGTATTTGACATCAAAAATCACGAATCTAAATAAAAAAATTTTAAATATTCAATCCATAAAGTTTTTTGTCATATTGAAAAAGAAAATGGCAGTTGCTTGTCAATTTGGTTCGTTTTATTATACAGCCACAAAAAAATATCACAATGACTAAAAACATTTTGAATAACATTGAAATTTCCAGCATCAATTTTTGTTATGCTATTTGTTAATTATACAGTAACATTTTGATTAAAAATTTTATCAAACCAAACATTTTTTTTATTATTATATCTTTTTTATTTTAATTAATAGCACTTTTTTAGAATATTCATGAATATATATTTATTAATAATTCAAACTAATTTATATTAGGCTAAAGTTCGTAAAGTTTTTATCCGGAAAGAATTCGGCATGACACAATATTCCAAGGTTGAATGGAAAAGTTAATTAATTCCAAGCTACACGGCAGAACATAACAATGTAGATTTCAGAAGCCGCATCATCCTTCATCAAATATGTAAATTATTATACACTTATGAAGTGGTGTTCAAGCCAATCAACTAGTTATTTAGCTTAAACAAATCTCAAACTAATTATTTATTTGTCAAATAAATTTGTTGGTTTTTTTCTAAGCCAAAAATGCTGCTCAAAATTTTAAGAGGTTGGTATAAGATCTTTTATATATATTTTAAGAGCTCTTAAATATTTAAAGTTTAAAAGGTATAAGCGGCATTTCGCAATTAAACGAGTACCGGTATTATGATTTTAAAGTCTAGCAGCGTAAAACTAAGCGCGAAAAATTGCCATGAGATGCCTGGCCATGTGAATAAAAATTAAATTTAAATTTAAAAAGACCACATTTTCTAACGATATATTTTTCATGTACGAATGTGACAAAAGAAGTTGCTAATTTGAACAAGCTCACTATGTACGATTCCACTAACATTTTTGCATTTGCGATAAAATACTACATATTTATTTATGCCAAAACTTATACAAGGCAATTTACACATGTACGAACGAGTACATACATACGAATTCATGTGTGTTCGGCATCTGCTTGAGTCTGCAATTTGCATAGGAAACATATTAAATCTTACAATAACAAAAAATGTATGAATAAAAATAAAAGTTGATTCCATTAATTCATAATTGACAGCCTTATCAGGCCAAGGCAAACGGTTGGTCGGTCTCTGGATCTCAAACTCAGTGCATGGGATGTGGCGTCACGTTGCTATCTTTTGCTTTTTTCTTTATCGTTATCATTGTCTTATTTTTACTGATTCTGCTACATGTTTCTCTTAAATGTAGCAATGCTACAGTTTTTGCTTTTAATCCCCCTCGAGGATGTTGACTTCAAGCTTAAAAATGTATGTGTGTGTTTGCTTATTATTAATAGTTTTTCGTAAGACTACAACTAGTTTTTTTACTTGCCACCACTATTCATTCGTTCATTCGTTCATTCGTTGATTTTTTCCTTCGTACGAGTGCTCCTTGTGTTTTACGACTACTTATTTTGCGTATCAGAGTATTAATGATAATCTCGTATAGTTAGGTTTGCTTACATGTACTCGTATGTGTGAGCTATAAAAATCAAAAGAAAATAAAATATATCCTTTTTTCTACGAAACTCTCATGAGCCTTTTGTTTAAATATTTTGACAAATGGTGTTGGTGGCAACCGCTGGCAAACAATGATTTGTATATTTTTCATATTTCTTAACAATTGTTTCCTTCCTTCTGTCTTCGTTCAAGTTCTCAGCTGGCGCAACTACTTTAAGCCAATAGACTCTTATATGCAACAAAATTTCAATAAAAAGGACACTTTAAGAAATATGTTTAAAACTTTAACCGATTTTAATAACATTCAAAATGTTTATAAAACAATTAATATTAAAATAAATATTTGAATGATTGTTTCCATGTTATAGTTCCTCGGATTGCGCCGACCAAAATGTACATAAGTATGTACACCGATGAATTTTGTCTCCAAGTGTTAAAGTAATTGATTCGTATGGCAGGATATGGATAATTCCCTATACAATGTTATTGTCATTTGATTGAATTTCCGTTCTTTAAAGTTCTTCTTTGAGGATAAATATTCAACTAGTTGTACATCCTTCTAATATTGAAGTAAGCGCATTGAATGTGAAAAATCTTGTTAAGAAAGATAATGAAGACAGCAGAACGATATACTATTGTTTACTTTGGAAGCTTTTTGGGAAGGGAGGAAATTCTATATCGAGGGAGTATATTCAAATAGTGCTACAATTTATTAACATGGAAAAAGCATTGCGTACTCGTATTATAAATAACATTATTTAAATATACGCTGTCGATATGAAACCCAACATTTTTTGAAGCAACACAATATTCTGTTGTATTTTCTTAGTTTCATGATGTTGTTCCGTGCTTGTATTTACAGAACTTATTAAATCTATAGTTTTCCATTAGCTTACGTTTTTTTGAGAAACGTTGAGAACAAGAGCTCAACAATATTAAATTTCTACAAAGTCTTTTCTTGCTTGTACAGACTTGCTCAAGGATACAGCTGTTCCAATTGTAACAGCTGGAAATTCAGTGAAATATTATTTAGAAAAGAAATTTCAAGACTAAAAAGGGCTAAAGCAGTGCTAAGAATGCTGCAAATTTAAACTAAATGCGTGTCCTTATTTGAAATAAATTATTTATAAGCAAAAAGAAGTTTTTCCTTTGATTAAAAAATTTTCAGAAAAAACTTTTTTCTTTCTGTGTTTACAGAAACAGATTATGATTTTATATTTAAACTATGAGTGTATGAAAAGATTAAGAAAAAATCTAAAGTTTCTTTATTCAATTCTATTTCTTATTGATGATGGTGGATTTTTGTTAAAATTATCCTCGAGTTATGTAATCAAAAACATTTGTTTCTCTATTTTTTTATCTTTACTTCAAACTTAAGCAGAAAATGGAAAAATAATAATATAAAAGTGAATTTGTTTGCAAATACTCATTGAATGTGGTTGTTAATCTGGCTCATTGTTTACCAAGTTCTGACTCGTATACGTGAACAATATTTCATTTTCTTCACAATAAAAGTTTCATTTGATAAATGATATTATTTGTTTCTTAAACTCAAAGCTCATAAACTTCCAAATACGTATAGATCTAAAGAAAATACAAAACAAAAAGTATAAAAATAAAATAAGCAAGGTGTAGTTGTTGAAAACAGCAACAGCCACAGTAACAGCAATATGAACCGAAAATCGAACAGGGAAAAAAATCAAGACGTGTGGTTTCAGGAGTCTATTGATATGTCCACTAACGTGGAAATATTTTAGATACACTAGAGGCAGGAGAGAACTTATCAATGCTGACAGATAACAAAATGCATATTTCTACAATAATACAACATCCATTTCTCAATTTCATTAATTAATTTGTTTATTCCATTTTTTTACTGTACGTGCAACAAAAATCAATCAAATAGATGAAGATGACATAATTTATTTCTTGAAGATGCCTATGATTTAATCAAGAAAGATTAAAAAGCAATAGAAAAGGCCAACGCAACTTTTTAAATTTCAAAAAATTCGTATATGAGTTCATTTGCACCTGCATGAAATCTAGTTGATTTCCATTGAAATCTCTATCAAATTATATTTCCTTTACAACAGGTTTCTTAGATATTTCTCAAGATTTTGTTTCCAAACCAAATTTGTTAAATACATAAACAACGCTAAGAATCAAGGTGTATTCAACTATGTGGAAGTATTAGTAAAACAATTACAACAATACAAGAACAACAGACATTTTTGTTTGTGTAGTTTCATTGCGTATGTCATAAACATAACCCACAAAACAAAGAAAACAGATACAGAAGATAGAATTACTATCTGTTTTGAACATAACACCGAGAACATTGAAATTCATCACACAAAAGTATGTTTTTGTCGTCTTTTCAAATTCCGACTACACTGGATTCTGTGAAAACTCTGTATATCTTTGATTTAGTTTTGACGTCCTTGCAGTAAATAAAATTTAGAAAAGTGTGCCAAGGCGTCTAAAAGTATGCAACTTCTTTTACAAAGTCTACTAAAATTGTTTATGCTTTCTTTTGATTACGTACTGTACATCATTTGTAGACCGTGGCGTATAAGTTACATTTATTAATATGCCACCACTTGTAGCGATACTTCAATAATAATCTATTGAAATAATTATTTATTAAAATAATTATTTATTAAAATAACTCTTTTTCGAAATGTTATAATTTGTTTGCAATACATTTCATATCCAAATCTATTGTTTTTGAATACGGGCAGCTATTTATTTATTTTTATGCTACAGGTGTAAAATATGCATTTGCTTACTTAGTTAAATGCAATTTCAAAATCAACCGAACCCTCACGTCAAATTACCGTTATCGACGTTTTTTCAAAACTTGTTTTATTATTGAAATTAATTAATTCATTTTATGTACCCAATGATAGTTTAAATAGGTCAAAACGTGAAAATGATCGCAAACAAAAAAAAAATGGTTTAAAAAATATATATCCAAAAATAAAATTTTGTCCGTTACGATAAGTTGGCGCTAAGGGTTCAATATATGAACCAATAACAATTAAACGTTTACTGACATCATATTGAAGAACTTTTAACCTTTAAATTTATGCAAGCCTGCTAAAGGAAAAAAATTTCTTGGATATTTTACTAATAAAATTATTCTTGTTTGACAGGCTTTCTTTTGTTCTCTGTTTTCGGTGCGCAAATGTGGTCCACAGTTTTACCATCCTATTTAAATAGATCGAATACGGTGGGAATGTTTAAAACAAAGAGAATCACAGCTATAATTACTTTGATGACTACAGCAGTGTATTTAAAGAGAACGAGGCATACATGAAAAGAACTTCTTTTGTCATGCTAAAATTTCTTTTGGTTTGTACGTATGGGAGTTTTTCAGCCAACTAACTTACTCAACTAAACAATCAAACTAAACCATCCATACTTTTGCTTTGATTTTTTATGATTTTAACGTCCGTCCGGCCCTCTTTTTTCTTTCTTCTATTTTCATAATTTATGTGAAAAAATAATAAAAATGTCGGAAATACAAAACGGCTGATGTTTAAATTTTGTTGAGGATGACGATACTGCTGTGGCTGTGGCGTGCTGCTTTCTGATTAATTCTTGGTTATCGAGGTGTATTTTTGATGTTTTAATGTCGTTACTACTGCTACTAGTTGGTGTTCTCTGTCCAACATGTGCGTCTCTAAGTGCGTGTGTCTGTTTGGATGTGTGCTTTTGAAAATTTCCAGTAATTGTGTTGTTTGTAGATGTTGTGGCATCTCGTTAAGTTGTTGTGATCATTTGTTTATTATTGAAAGCAAAATTTGCATCTTGATGAGATTTATTTTGTTTTCTTATTGTGGTATTTATTTATGAAGATGAAGTAGGTTCATAATCTTAAAAGAGTTTATTCATTCCGCAACTAGAATGCGTATATTTAAATGCTTATCCTCCGTATCAACTTTCCAGTTTAACAAAATTATTTTCACACAAAGTATTTGTGTGTGCACAGTAAAGAGTAAAGGGATTAAAATAAATAACCAGTCAGTCACAAAAAAAAAAAAACTTCAAGCCTTTCAAATAAAAATGTACCAAAATCGGTTCATAAATGGCGGTGTTGTGCGATAACAAAAGTTTTCGCGAGACTTCCATGTAAATTTCGATGGGGCCAAAATCTATTTTTTTTTCAAAACCAGCCCATTAATGGAAGAGTTATGTGATAATCAATATTTCGGGCGGACGAATTCTCCTTCCGATTAAAATAAAATTATGTAACCAAAACTTCAAAGATGCTCTTTTAAAATAACAAGAACAAAATATTAACAAAAATACAGACGAATTGATTACTTCCGTATTTTTTCCAAGTTGATTAAAAATTATCAAAGCTAACGTGTGTAAAACGTTTTGAAGATGGGGTTTTTGGTGCTACCTTAAGTACAGTACAACCTCCCTAATCCGAACACTCGCTCATTCAGACTATCCAGACATTCAAATTTCGGACAGTTTAGAAATTTTTCCTCTGTCTGGACAAGTGTTTTTTTTTCAATAAAACTTGCGTGGCGCACTGTTTTCAATGGCTATTTTATGGGCTGATAAAACCAAAGCGACAGATAAGGATATTTTATTTTTAAAAGAATTTAAAAATAGAGCTTGCAAATTCCTTAAAAATTCTTATTTTTCAAATTTAATATTTTTGGTCACCTTTAATATATTTCTTTATGTTTTCTGTAAATAAATTATATACAAATGAATTCTTATTTTTCTTTTCGGTAATAAAAATAAATTATATATATGTACATTTATGTATTGCATTTAAAATTTAATTTTAACTGTAGGCCGGACGATCCACTAATCCGGACAGTAGCTGAAACTATATTTGTCCGGATTATGGAGGTTGTACTGTACTTCTTAAAACATAAATACAGAGCGAAAATTACCTAAAATTTAATAAACGGACAATGTTGAGCTTATCGAGACTGATCTTTGAAAAGAACTTCTACTTTTAAAAACTACAATTAAAAAATTATAGGCATTTTCAATAAACGGTGGTTGTGCAAATCGAGCATGCACTGTATTTTTTTTTTCAAAGTTCGCTATCGTCGGTTTTTAGGGATGTGCAAATAATGGGTTAATCACAATTTTCGACTAGTGAATTCATTGAGTAATCAAGACTTCAAATCTTTTCAATTCTGATTATTCAAATTTGAATCATTTTATTCAAAAATATAAAACAAAAATATTTCAAAGAAAATCATTTTTAATTATTTACAATTCTGATTAATGATGAATTTGAATAATCAAATTTCTTGATAAATCAGATAATCGATTAATCACTTTTTGATTAATCAGTATATTTTAACAATTATTTAGTAGCAGATTTTTGTTTTTAATTCTTAAATCGATTTAATTCTTTTAAAACACAAAATGAAAATTGGTTTAAGTTTTCTTTTCTCATTAAAATGTTATGTCTTTTTGTTGAATGCCGGCGTAAACTTTTGTGTTTAATAGCGTGCATTTTGCTCTTTGAAGTTTTCGCACTTTTATTTTGTTTAAATTTATTTAAATTTTTGCTGATGTTTAGCTTTTCATTTATTGTTTTTGAATTTTGTCTAAATTATAAGAAATATTTACTTGTTTACTTTCGTCTTCTTCATTGCACGTACATCTATGTACGTACATATATGTATATATGTGTACATACCTAAATATTACATAACATACAAACATACATATACAACAGTGGGTGCTATCAAAGTTGTAGTAGAAACTGCTGCTCGGGCTATCCAAGGGAAGAGGTAGAGAAATGGAGCAAAAGAGTATTGTGTAGTTCTAACTTTAGACGTGAATAACGCCTTTAACACGGCAAACGGGGAACATATTGTTGATATTGTTGGCAATTATACAGGACTATTTCCGGAATAGAGAGTTAGTTTATGATACTGATAAGGGTATTAGGAGACGCAAGATCATTGGTGGGGTGCCTCAAGGATGAGTACTTGGCTCAATGCTGTGGAACGTCATGTACCTGAAAGGGTAAATATAGTCGGATTTGCAGACGACATAGCCTTAGTATGTGTATCAAAAGAGCTACTAGAGGTGGAAACCATTGCAAATGCCAGCAAAATCTTGGCAGAGATCAATGGGCTTAACTCTAGACCATGAAACAGAAGCAGTTTTGATTAGTTAAATATTAGCACGTGTAGCAGAGAATCCAAGGAGTGTCTAAAATACTTTGGAGTCATAATTGACAGTCGTCTTTTCATGAGCACTTGCAGTATATTGGCTCAAAGCATCAAAAACATGCTTAGCACTGTCCCGGATCATGCCGAATACAAGAGGTCCTAAGGGAAGATGGACTTGGTTAGCATGGAGACATGGTGACTTGAACTTCTACATTACACAATTTTTGAGTGGACATGGTTGTTTTAGGTTGTACTTGCATCATTTCGGAGATGACAGTGTTCCGTTTTGTCCGAGCTGTGATGGTAATGTCGTGGAAGATGCCGAACATGTGTTCATCATATGTCTACGATTTGTTAGTGCGAGGGCGTATTTAAGAAGAAGAAGAAGAAGAAGTTTTAGGGCATAGCATTAGACCGGACAACATAGTTGCAATCATGTTGGAATCTTTGAATAACTGGACGTGTGTATGTAATTTTGTGAAGGTTAAAAGAGATTCGCAGAAGAATCAATATAGCTTAGATCGGGTCTAGGACCTATCCCACCCCGTGACGTAAAGCCTTACGGTAGTTCCACGGGGAACGTTTGGGTCAGTGTAAACGTGTGTTTTAGCGGGTTAAAGTCTCGCACTCCTGGCACACACCATCACTGCCAGTGTCTTTTGATGATTTCATCCCATAATAATAAAAAAAACATGCATACATATGTGTATGTCCATATGTCGTACGGCTGAATAGTTTACAAAAACCAAAAAATTAAAAAAAGATAGTATGTGTAGTAAAGCAATTTTTATTAAAGTATTTCTTGTTTTCTCGATATTTACAGAAATTTCAATGCTTGAAATATTTTAAATTTATAAGGAATTTTAAGTATGCCTTACCAGTTAATGTTTTCAATATTTTATGCAAAATGTGTTTTTTTAAATCCATAATTTCAAAATACATAATACTCCTTAATTCGTAAATAATTTTTTTTAAGGATGTGTGTTTTGTCATGTGGCGACCACTTGATATTTTTTTATCCATTTACTCATCCATCCACTTATTATAGTTGTATGCCATTTTAAGTGTTTAATTTAATTTTTTTCTTTTGTGCCCGTCAACATTTTTTTAGAATGTATAAGTTTGTGCTCTGTGCCTATTTCTCTCATTAGCTATCTTATGATTTTCTAACGCTCCATAAACTCTAAGGGCTAAACTGTCTGTTTAGATAAAATGAAAATGTTAGCGTAAGTTTTCTAGATGAAGAGGATGATATGCTGGAGGTGGTATAGTTGTTGCACTGTATAAGTAGTAGAGTATTCAACTCATTCGACTTTTTAATAGATCAATTAATAAAATACATAAATCAAAATTGATATGAGACCGATAATCCAAAAAAATATCGACGAGAACACAGTACAACATTTTTCAGCTCATTGATTTGGGACTCGATTCTGAGAATGGCACGTGAAAGAAGCCCCAAAAATAAGAACTTAGAACTTAAAATAAAGTTACAGAAGCTCGCTCATACAGAATTGTATATTCAATAATAAATGCTGTTGTTCATTAATAAAATAAATAAATAAATATAACATAGAATGAACAGTAAAACAATAACTAAAAAATCATAAGAATAAGATGAACAAGAAGAAATAAAAGAAGAAATATCCTAACGAATTACAAGTATGAAATGAAGTGAGTTGATTCCTTCTTGAAATTTTTTATAAAAAAAAAGTAAGAAATCTAAATAAAATTCCTTATTCGAGTTATTCAATCAAACGACTTTAAGTACTCAAATACAACTTCACTGAATTGAATTTTTCTATCAATCCAGAAAACATTATTTGTCTGAATACTCTAACATGTACATAGTTGTAGTTGTATTTGTAGTTGTTGCCTATGTGCGTGCTCCAGATCAAGTAGTGCAATAAAAGTGCTTAGGGCCGCGGGAATTACGCTCGAGTGCAGACGTGCGTGTGATGTATAAGCAGCATCAAAAAATAAGCAAAAAATATCGACCTAACACTATCATTACCATAACGTTTCTAATGCTATTTTGGTTGTTATTGGTGTTGGTGTTGGTGTTGTTGTTGTCGTTTACACATTCTTAGATATCTTCTAAATGTTGAACGTATGTACTTCAAATGGCAACACGCTGTTTACAATTTTAATCAGAAAAAAATACACTTAAATATTGTACATAAAAACTACGTTGAGGAGGACGCATAAGCAAGGGAGCTTTTTGAGTTGGGCCAGACAGTTTGGCGTCTACCGCACCCCACAAGAATGCAGCAAAGACTTAAATGTTGTTGTTGTTCTTGTTGGTTTGTTTGTTTGTTTGTTTGTAAATATAAGAAATTATGTATACATGTATAAAGAAAATGGGCAAAACTAATTGCAGTTTTACCTCGATTTGGCATACATTTTTCAAACAATTTCAATGAATTTTTTCAATACAATTTGGCATGAAATGTGCGGTTGCAAAGAAAAATTAGGTTTTTTGGAAAATTAGTTTTTCTTTAAAAAAAAAAAAGATATTTGTGCTCATGAATTGAAGACCATAAAAGATTTTAGTGGAAAAAATAATAATTTCTTATACTTGCTGCTTACATTATGTTTTGTTTAGGACTTCCGGACTTGTTTAGTTCACAGCCATTTCTTTTAATTTTACTTTTCCGGGGTTACATCCAAAGGGTGACAAAAATTCACCCTTATTCTAATTGTCGTACTCGTTTCATAACGAGACGTGTTTTCCCTCGATAGCTCTTAATTATTATTCCAGTTGTCGTAATCGTTATTTATCGATAAGTGTTTGCTAATATTTGGCATTCTATAAGAAACCGCGACGGCGTGATTCTATTGAAACGACTCCGATTTTGTTGTCAAAATTTTTATTAACGACTAGAAACTGGAAAAAGTGGAAAAAAAATAAAGTGACCAATGTAATGCAGAGTTTAAAAAAAATCCTTCTCTTGTAGTAGGATTTCGTAGAGGCGCAATTCCCTGCAATTTCAAAGCAAATCGAGAAGAAATGGACGAAAAACTTCAATATAGCTGCCGATTTATTTTTTTTTAGAAATGAATGTAGATCAAACTCCATTCTTAAAATCGCATTCTATAGTCTCCAGCACATACTTAAAAGCTGATTTATTTAGTCGAAAGTAACTTTCAAACCTGTTTATGAAGTAGCAAACTGTTGTTTCGTAAAAGTTTGATTTCGAGACTTACTTTTCCCCTGGTAAATTTTAGATATCTGAATTCTTTCCTTCATCACTTGATTCGGCATTTAAATCACAAGCAAAAAATATTTTCTCGCAAAAAAATCAAAATGAAATAATTCAGCTAGTTGAAATATTAGAGATGTGTTATTAGATTCGTTTAAAAAAACGATAAATTGTCGTCGTCGCAATAAGGCTGTTATATAATGACAAATAAATAACGAAGTGACGGCGACTACTACAAACAGTGACATTGAAATACAAACGATGACGAAATTTAAACGACAACTGGAATAAGGGTGATTGTTCTACGGCTACACACATGAGTTTTAAGATATATTAAAATTATGAAATTGTTAATTGTTTATGTTGTTTTTATAAAAATTTTATTATAGTTTAAAGATTAAATGACTTTGAAATTTTATCAATAATTAAATACCATGAAAGATCAATAATATATACGAAATTTAAATTAAGTCAAACAATCAACTCCATACCTTGAAGGATTAATGAAATCAGCACAACAATAAAATTTCAAAAACAATCACGCCAAAATGCAGGCAATTGATGTCACTAATGTCTGCCAATAAAATGTTTAAATTGATTTGACTTACAAAAACACAGAAAACTTTTATTTTCTCTGACTACATTTTTAACAGAACGAATTAACGGATACCCTTATAGCAGATGGCTTGCCTTCCAACTGAGGATAGACAGCCCAACATACAGTTGCTCATGATTTGGTCAAGCAAGCACGAAGGAAGATAAAAAATATGTATGCCTAACGGAGACAAAGGTATTCACCACTCAGCGTTATATGCCTGTAGCCAATTTCCGGCGGTCAAAGAGTTAGATCTGTAAAATAACCTTTTAAATTATTGTATGGAAAAGTTCTTGTATTCAGAAAATATTATTGTTTTCCCTGTAGATATTGAAGTAGCCATCTTGTAAAAACGGCCATTAATAAATTAAATCTCCTTAAGGAACATTCACTTATGTACATACAGAATCGAACACAAAGTTATTCATATTCAATATGATGATCACCAGCAGAATCAAAGAATCTGATACAAACACTGCAGATTTACAACAACAGAATTTGCTGTCGCACAGTGGGGAATATCGAAGAGAACAATAATGAAACTAAATCTGCAGTTTTCAAACTTCACATGCTTATAGAAGAGCTCTAGTTAAGTTTTAGTCTTCGAATTAGATAAAATATTACTCAAAATTCGTATTTTCATAAAATATGAATGTTGTGGTTATAACAGTAACGTACATTTTGGAATATGCGCATAGTTTTTCTTTATTGTTATGCTCATGCTTTCAGAAAAATATATGTAAATATGTTATATTTGTTTTAACAACTTTTTATATAAAGCATGATACTCTGTTCATCATTTCGTGCGAACTATTGCCATAAGTCCAAATAAAAATAAATAAAATGAGAAATAAATGCAAAATAATACTACTGATGTTGTATACTGTTCATTTTGTGAAATAAACGCTGATCAGATTTTACTTGTCATTGCTCTAAATATAATATAAAATGAAGGTAAGGGCTTTTTGTAGAACGTTTGCATTAATTGATACGTTGCAGTACATGCTCCTAATCAAAGAAAATCAACCAGGTAGCGATTCTACAACAATACAAAATTTGTTTTAAAAATGCCTGATAAGCTGTCAAAACATATACGAAACTGGATGACACTGTCAGCACAGATGAATCTCTAATAAAATGTCAAACATCATATAAAGGTGTGCTATTCGACAGGTTGAATTCAGTCATGTTGTTATAATTATATTATCAACACAAATTTAATTTTACACAAATTTCATATAATCAGGTTAATCAGCTGTGCTATCGCTAATACCTTGTTGGGCTACCTTGCACCTAATATAATTTTGTTGCCCATTTGTTTTCGTTTTTTTAATAAACACTTTTGTTTGCAAAAGAAAAACAATGTTGGTTTTTACTTCAAGACAACAAAATCGAAACATTTTTTCTAAAACGAAACATTTTTTCAAAAGAAATCATCAATGTTGCTCAACATTTTCCGCAAATTTGAACAGAGTACTACGCTTAACGAAAAAATAATCTACTCACTTTTTTCGCCAAAAAGAATGCAAAACTTATTTTTAATTTTATTTACGTAAAACTTTGGACTTTAGAATACTAAAAATTTTTTTAAATATTTTAACATAAAAAGTTTTCGAAAAATTGAGAGATGCATATAAATATTTTATTTTAATAATACAGCAAAAAATTAGCATCCTAATTGTTAATAAAATCGTCGAGGAACTAAAGTCTATGTAGTTCTATAGTTCTATTTATGCTGAAACGTTAATAAATTTTGCACGTAGTTGCTGATAAGCAATGAAGATGATATGCTTTTAGAAGGAACAGCTTCAGATACATTTCTTTTTTTTCGGTATTGAAATAAAATTTAGTTTCATTTGTAGAGCGCTTTTTCCCAAATTAACATTTTACTTAATCAGTAAAATATTAAAAGTTTTCTCAAAAATACATATCGCTCATTTACTCAAACAACGTCATAACTCAAAAAAACTCGTTCTTCAGAAAACGATTTCAAAGCTTTTAAATTACAAGCACCTCAACGGAAAAACAAAAAATATTCTCCTTTCAAGCGGTGAGTAAAGAAATTAATTTCTATGAAACTTTTGCGCAATACCTATATAGAGAACGATACGAAGAATAATTCTGCATTCTTAACTCAAAAATTATGTAATTTTTGCGAAGGACTTAATTCGGCTATTCGCAATAAACTAGATTCGATTTTTGCAAAATTTCCCCAATGTGTGTCGGTGACCTAATGGTAGCAATTTACACATACGCCACATGAGTGCACATGTGTGTTTGTGCGGTTACGTACAATATTTGTATAATCAACAAGAAGCAAATAAAATCTATGCGAAAGAAAAAAAATACCATCAATGCAGTAACTAGTCAACCGTTTAGCCACAGAGCACGGTGTCAATGTTGGCCTAAAGGGCGCCAGATATAAGTTACGTTGGATGCTGCAAATACTCAAGCTACTTTTAAGTACATATACACAGACACATTCATAAATCTGCGTGTGTGTGTGTGTGTGTGTGTTTATGTGTGGTGCTTTGTATAGATACAAAATGGAGTGTTGCTTGAAATCCTTGTTGCTCTTAAATTTATTTAGTACAACGAAACCAAAAACAATTTTTTAAATACAATTCAGAATTTGTATTCTCATATTCCCTACTTTAAGTTAGATATGTATGGTGAATATGTGAAACCATATGTCAATCATAAGGATATACAATTAATTATTTCACAAAATTATATATTAAAATTTCAATTCAAACAAACTCCAATCTTTCAGATTGGGTGAGTCTAAGCCAAATTTTTGGGAGAATATTATACTGAGCTCATATTGTACTTTACGAAATTTACTTTACACCAGACCGAAATCTCTTGCCTAAGAGATTTCGAACAAATCTTGTTGATTTTGAATAGATTTCCCATATAAAACAGAATCTACTTCGCGACTAGATTTTGACGAAATCCATCCAAAATCTGATAGTACTCAGTGGTACAACTTTGTATTTTGTCAAACAATGGTGCGCTCGCAACCTTTTTTATATTTGAGTGATAATTTTTTGTATGGAATTTGACACTTGCAATAAAGTAATTTTTTCTTGGATTTGAATAAAAACTTAAAAGAAGGGTATTAATTTACTTCAACAGCAGATTGATTGCAGATTTCCTGCAATGTCTGTTTGGGTTTTTACCTCGACTTATGTTTAAGGCATAAACGTGTATCAGTGCTGTGCAACTTGGTTTTGTTGTAGTAGTACGTTATTGGTTTTGGACACCACACAACAAGTGGTGCCATCGTGTACCCTAGAGGCTGGAGCAGACTGTCAGCCGTACAAGTAAATGCTTTCCCAACCTTTATGTGCACATACTGACTGACAATGATTGAACATTGTTCTCGTTTTTTTTCCTACAATTTTCGTTCACATTTTCATTCATATTGATGTTGTTGCTATTGTTTTTGTAGTTGATTTTTTAGTTAATCAACTAACGAACGTAAGGCAACTTTTTACTATTGTTTAACGTTGGCCGTTTATTTATTTAATTTTTCACTTTTTTTGGTCATTTGCCAAAATTGATTTTTGGCACTAAAATCTGCAAGATGTATGGTTTTAAATGCAAAATAAACAAATGTTACGGTTTTCAGGGTACATTGTATTTATTGAATACGGGTACACATTTTTTAGTTATCTGAATAATTGTGTGTTATTTTTCCTTTTGGATGAATAAAACGCCAAATGTGTTTTTGGTGAAATCAAAAAAACGAAAAAAGATGCGACTCTTTATACACTGAAAAACAGAGTTTCATGGAAATATTGAATTTATCTATTTCGCAAGGGAGCCAATTTGGAAAGATTCTTTTCAGCATAGCTATTTTTCAAAGCTGCAATTGAAAAGATTTTCGAATTTTTTCAATCAATGTTTATGTGCCCCAAAAATACAACATGAGATGGTACTGACATAGGCCCATCACAAGCAGCATTTATAGTGTAGTATTAGCAATGATTATCGTCAAGTAACAAATATCTATTCGAATCTGTTTATTTGATGCATAATTCGAACATAATAAAACATTTTTTTAATGTGAAACAGTTGTGAATGATAAAATAAAAATAATAATATTTACCACGTACCACAACAAAAACTCCACATTGTATCTAGCAAAATAAATGAAATCGACGTACGACAAAACAAACACTGCTAAGACCCAAAGTGATTATAAGTTCAATTAATTTGTGATGGTATTAAAATATATTCACGCTTGTATTTTTAATTTTAATAACAATTGATCTAAAAGTACAAACATCTACATTCAGAACTAATGAAAAATGACGACCAAAATCCCCCAATAAGAGAACGATAAAAACAACCTTGAAAAAATAATGAACAGCAGACTCTAATCACATATGTACATACGTACACTTGCAGATGAGTTTTTTAAATGCATTTCTTAAAAACTTATTGAAAAATTGTGTAAATAGCTTGAAAGGGATTACATGTTTTATATGGCCACCCAAAGAAAACAAAAAGTTGTTAATAAGATGTCAATGACATGATCTTATCTGTCAACAGACACTAATGAACAACACGCATACATAAAACATAAATGATAAATGATCGATCATATGATAATTACACACATCTCAGGACCACAAGCAAAACAAAAACTTTTTAATTTATTTTAAAAAAACAAATAGAAGAATAATGGAGGAACAACTGTAACGATGTAAGTGAGAGTCAATGAAGAGAATAGAAATTTTAAAATACAAAATAAACTGTTCTACTGTTCGTATTAGAATAAGAATGGTAAAAAAATAGCCTTTACAAATTATTTCATATTGACTATGGTGAGCGATTCCTAAATTGCTACGAATGTGTCATTAAATCAATTCACAGTGTTACAAAAGATTTTAAGTTTTGAGAAATGCAGCTGAGCAGCAGCACCACATGTTCTCAAATTGGAGCACAAAGAAATATTTCAAATTTTTAACATTTGCCCTTTTTCTCATCCTATTTCAAAAATTTCAACATATCCTTGGGACTCCCTGTTAAATTTTATACTTTTGGTATGTGTCTGCACATTTGAGAAAATTATTTCATACACAATTCGAAAAGTTTTTATAATTCCTGTTGATTTCACATCTCATTTCAAACGTTTTTTTTATTATTTTTTGTTTTGGTGTGACTTGTTTAGTGTATTTATTTGAGATTTTGTTGAAGATAAATTCAATATTTTGAGGCTTCATGGTAATTTCAGAATAGTATTTCAAGTCAAATAAATTGCTATAAAATGTTTTTCAAATTAAAATAAACTTAACTAACAAATTTTCACTCCAACCTTGACTAAACTTCAGAAGGGCTCCAGAATTAAGTGTAATATGAAATTATTAAAATTATTTGAAACAATTTACTTTGTGGTTGATGGTTATGAATGCGAGCGATTGTTTTAAAATGATCGAGCGAGTGAGTGAGTTCTCTGACATACAATGTCATGTGTGTGATTATATGATGCTTATAAGTAAAGTGCAGCCAACTAACAGACACGATCACTTCACAGTTTAACACATCATATCACACCCTTCATAGCCATCTCTCATAATGGAGTCAGCAAACGATCTATTTTTAAATCATCACCAAGAGCATATAGTTTACAAGAACATTTTATTGTTTTTCTTTTCATCGTCAATTGTTTAAAATATTATTGATTCTTGTCTTGTTCATTTGTCATCCATCGAAGTTGCGTTCTTATTTTTAATTTTTTGTTTATTTAAACGGTTTTTGTATTTTTATCGAAACATCTACAACGAAAATAAAATGGAAATATTCATGTTTATTTGAATTTCGTTTTTTTTTCTCTAAAAAATTTTTAATAAACATTGGCGACACACGTCGTTGACATTTAATTGCCCAAATCACCTGAATTAACAAGTCACTAAAACGTGCCCTTTAGCGGTAATTAAACAATAAAATTGCAGCCACAAAATCATTTCTGACGATTTATGTGATTGTTGACACTGATTATTTGGGCATGTTACGAGTCGTATTTTGTTGTCTTGTAGTTTCTAAAATAGGGAAGACAGACATAACATGCAAACAATTAAATAGCGTGTGAAGAGCCAAAGTCATAAAAATTGCGGCTCTTTTGTAGAATAAAATAAAAATCATTAAATTATAAATTTTTAACAGAAATGTAATTCATAAGGGTTCTTTTTATCTATAAGAAAATTTAAAGCTTAACGGTGAAACAACAAAGTTGGCAATTCGTAATTTTAGGCATAGAAAAATATACATACATATGTAGATACATACACATATGTAGGTATGCACATTAGGGCAGTTCATTGCGGTAATTTTTTTTCAACTGCACAAGCAAATTGTGAATCTGGGTATAGAAAAATCAGCTCAGAGTCTCGATGCTTACTTAAGGGACGGTCTCACTTGGCAAACATTTGTCCAAACAAACGTAACCAACAAACAAGCTAAATTTGCATTTTCTTTAATTCCAAAAATTTTTCGAATTTGGGTTCGCATTTATTAAAAATAATATAAAAATAGCATTTTGCGGCATAATTGACTTCATTTTGTGATATAAAAACCAAGTTAAACCACACTAATCCCAAGCAAAAGTAGTGGTTACGTTTTTTTGCCAGGTTACACCGTACCTTCACTATACATACTTAATATTTCTATTTTTTTTTTTCATACAAAATGTACGGCATAGATTTTTATTGACTTTTTAGTCCAAAGCGGAATTACATGAAAAAGAAAATGTTCTGTTTATAGGAAACCTAATGCTGTTTACAAAAACGTTTTTAGCAAAAACTTTTAAAAAGTAGTGTCATATCAAAAAATTCCAATGCAATCAAATCAATACTGCGACAGTTTTAATTTCTAATGCTTAGCAGTAGAAATTAAAACAAATAATATTTTTCCATATATACTTTTTGTGCACCTGAAAAAAATGAACAACCCTAATGTACAATGTAATACACGCATTACTGAGACGAAAAGAGCTTAAGTGTAGAAATATAAATATGTTCAAATGTGGTAATAAATAAATGTTTCTGATTATGAAAGCCAAAAAATATTTTCAACATGCAATTGAAAATAAATTTAGTTGTCACAACCATAACATTCTTCCTTCAAGCAAAGTTTTTATAATATGTCATACATATGTACACGCACACATACTCGTATATATGTTGAATTACTTTAAGACCATAACTGTTTTTAATAATATGTACATATGTATGTATGCACTCGAAATCGAAAACAACAAATGCTATGAAATAATTACAAAATATGTAAACTAATCGACAGTCAATGAGTAATAAATTGTCACTGTTGCATGCGATTTTCTACTTAAAAAAAAATGCATATTTAGGTCCAACATTATTTTCTTAATTTCCTTAAAATATCTTTAATGTGGAAGAGGAAGTGGTTGGGTGAATGCAATGAACGAAAATGTGAGTGTGGGAAATAATAATATTGCATGAAGGGGTTCAATTTTCTTACCCAAATATATTCTATCAATTTATCTCCATATCTAAATGTTTAGTCGGCCACTCACTCATTCATACTCGTACAAAAGTACTGGTTGCAGAACAGCCGTCGCCAAAGTATCCAACATCGAACCCTCGCTATAAACATTCTTAATCAATAAATGAATGATCAACCCAAAGACATTAACTTGAAAGCAAGAGTTATTCATTCGCTAACCGCAAAAATGTCCTCCATTAATATTCTTTTCCTAAGTGTTATTTTACTCACGACTTATTGCTTCTACTCAGCAATCATTGTTTCATCCGCCATCCAATGTTCACCAGAAGAATTTATTCAAATACAAAAACCGATAACTGCTTTTAATTATTAAAATAATATTCAAAGTTTTCTAGTGCAGAAGTGTCCTTTTTAATGTACTAGAGTACGCCTGGAGGTCGAAATCTGACCGCCAGTTTAAACGTATACCTATTTTAGTTGCATTCATTCAAAGAAAAAAAAACTACCCAATTGCTCATTCCCTTCGCCATGGATTAAACGATAAACGAAATAAGATTGCATACAAAGACGCACATTTATAAAAAATCCTCATATGAATGTAGGTACTCTTAAACACTCCTATTGCTTTGCTTGTGTTTTTACTTGAACCAATACTTACATAAGTGAATGCGTGTACGTGTGTATTTTTAGCATTTGTTGTGGTGCCAAATTTATGAGCCTTTTATTCCTTTGATACTGAACCGATTTAAATAATATAAAGTCGGGTCACTAAAGCTCAACAAAGGAGAAAAAGGGATCTAAAAATTTGACTTATTCTATTTATATATGTATAGATTATAGATTATCAAGCCCAAAAAAAAGCAATCCGCCACGAATCTTGACAAACAAAAAATTTACACGGGCGATTTGAAATTTTTGCCAATTTTGCTAATTGTTAATTGAGAGCAAATATAAAAATAAAAAAGTCGGCTGATTGTCTTTGGATATAGCACAGAGGAAACAATTCTTAAAGCTAAATAATTTTTGTTGAATCAGAAGAATATTTAGATAAAAGTTTACAAAAAATTTAAATGTGGACTGATGAGGTAACACTCTCCTGTTCACTGTAGTTCATAGTTTATAAACCAAAATGCTAAAGTAAAAGTACGGTCACAATTGGCAAACATTTGCACAAAAAAAAGTAACCACTACTTTTGATTGGGATTAGTGTGATTTAACTTGGTTTTTATATCACAAAATGAAGTTAATTATGCCGCAAATACTATTTTTATATTATTTTTAAGAAATGCGAACCCATATTTAAAAAAAATATTGGATTTAAAGAAAATGTAAATTTAGCTTGTCTATTGGTCAGGTATTTTTCGGCAAATATTTGGCAAGTGTGACCATACTTTAAGAAAGTAAAAGCATGTGATGTGATTGATTACTCAGTTATTGTTTCTACTTTTATATTTTTTAAACTTTTCATTTGTTCTAATGATACTTTATTATAATGTCTTTAGGTGTTCTAAAATATATATGGGTCAAGGTTCCCTGATGATCTGCATTAGCAAGAGTGAAATGCGGAAAGAAACTAGTTGTACCCCTCAATAATCTATTTCAATGTGATTTTGATAAAACACTTAACATTTTATTGAATATATAAAATATTAATTTTGGGAAAAAGAGCGAATATAAATTAAAAAAAGTAAATAAATTTTAGCTTTTCCCAAAGAAAAGCACTAATGAACAGAATGCTTAATAAAATATTACTTACAATATATTTTGAACATTTGTGTGTGTTTTGAGGTTAAGCCTATTAAATCTCCAATTACATACATATTTGTAATCCTTGAAGAATCCTTGAAGGTGCTCCGTCAACTTTAAGATTTTAATATACTCGTATTAGACTTAAAATAATATCTAACAGCTATAACCTCCAAAATAAAACATATTATGTATAATATACCAGGAGAGTGTGACTTGCATCTCGCAAGTAAAAAACCCTCGACAATTAACCCTCGAACAACTAAAAGTTTGTTACTTTAAGGCAACAAAAAGCACAAGCTTGCATCACTGCTGCCTACCTGATTATTATGACTCAATTTTAATATCCATTAAAATGGTAATAACAACAACGACTACAACAGTAAGGACACGATTTGTATACGTTTTATAGCCACAACAACAACAACGGTGCAATGCGAATGAGGAAAAAGAGCATTTTTATGATCGGCATGTTGTCATACACATCACAAGCAAACAAGTATCTAGCGATACAACAGCAACAAATGTTGTGAAGAGCATGAGACTGAAATTGAAATTATATGGTATGATGTTGACAATATTGTTGCTGTTGCCGCCAATGATTGGTCATGTCTTTTTATGGGCAACCATTAATGACGATATTTACGGCAATTTGTAGTCCGTGTTCGGATTAATTTTTCGTGGTGTTATAGTGTTGTTGTGAAAATATACCGTTCGTTTGGGTTTGTATCTATGTATACTATTATATACATATGTGCATATGTATGTATGTATGTATGTATGTATCTATTATGTATGTATGTATGGTTGCAATATATCCGAGCGGTAAAGTAATGAGTAAAGAGGCCTTCTATAAGGCCTTGTTCCGCAAACACAACCGCTATTCTAGTCATACTTCATACCGATACACTTTTAACGCGCGGCGTTATTTTTCAGACGACTTCAGGAGTTCAACTTCAGCAGACCTGAAGAGATCCTGCAAAAAGAAATAAAAAAAATAATATAAGAAAACTAACAAACAGTCTTAATTAGGATCCGCGCCAGCTGTTCTCTGTAGGGTGAGATGTGAATTATAAATAAAATAATGGGCTGTCCAGCCCTTGTAGAAATTCTTCCTTTCGGAGCAGTTTGTAAGTCCAGGTAGGCCTTCAAAAAGGCGTGCTTAGTGAACTTTTCATGAGTTTTGCCGTTGGGATTAGAGGAATAATAAAAACATCAACAATATACTAAAGTTGTCGTTTCGTTTATTAATTTAATATGAATTGATTTTCTTTGAAAATCGCTTAAAACAAACAAAAAGTACTCTTCATCGGTTGACAAAACAAAATTCAAATGTTGTTGTAGTTGTTACTATTTTAGTGTTAAATAATTTACTACCAAATACTTTAAATTTATGGTGAAAAAGAATTTTAACAAATTCTTATTAAATGAGATTTATTGCGACTGAAAGTCCATTATAAGAGGATTTATTATAATAATGTAAATTTGAATAAACTTAATGCGTTTGGTAACATTTTACAAAATATTTAATGAGTTTATGCGGCAAAAAATTAAATAAATATGCACATAAATGACAAAATATTTTTATTATGCAATTATATTTCCAATTTAATGATTGCTCAGTAAAAATTTAGTTTTAAAATAGTTTTTTAATTAAATCGGTACTTTTTTTAATTGATATTTTTGGTTATCAATACTTTCAAAAACAAATTACAGACGTAAATCGATTGTTCACGATTCAATTGATCAGGAGCATCAATTATCCAAGATTGTAAAATGTTTATTTTGCCGAACATGAATGTAAAAGGAAAAAGAGCGAACATTTTTGATTTTAGCTCTATTCGCTATCAGATTGCAAGTTTGTGCAATTTTAAGTATTTTCCATCAACTGAGAACGGCCTTTTTAGTTTAGTTTGCAATAAATGTTCCAAAACACGAAATTCACTGCTGATAGGCGAAAAGTAAAATCTTCTTGTAGATAATTTAATATTTTTATTGTGCAATACAATTCGAACAATTTTAAATCGATGCAAGAGACAAAGAAAAGTATTGGCGGCTTATTTGTGCGAACTACGAACCATATATTAATTTTCAACACATCAGATGCTACAAAAAGTAATTTGACGAAAAACTGAAGGTTGTTGGTCGGCAACATCGACGCCAGCTCAAAGTCGATGGCCGAGCATAAATGCACGCAACAGCAGTTGTATTGGATAAAGAAAGCTTAAACTTTGTTTATAAGTAAATGTAATCGTATGTTCATCCTGTTTAATGAAAATTGTGTGCGAGCAGTTAATATTAGAATAGTATTATGGTTTAAAAACAAATAAAAAATAGCATGCACTGAAATAGATTTTGTATATTTAGGTTTTATCATACACACCAATATTTACGACTTTTTAAATTGATTTTGGAATCTTATTGCTGCTTTTCAATTGCTTAGAATTAATTCAATTGATATGGCTGACTGCTGAAACAGTTCCTTTAAAATGCATTTAAATGCTTTGAGAATCTTGTTTAACTGTAACTACAACCTACCGCTGATTTCATATACATATAAATACATATTACATACATACATATGTACATATTTGAATGTGCGATATCTTTTATCGAATGTACATATGTACGGGTATATAAATTCCATAATACTTATTGTGGCACAAGCAATCATAAAAAGTCGTAAAATTATTTCAAATCGATGCAATAAGTACCAGCGCGTCAAGTCTTATTTTATGACTTTTAAATACGTTTATTCTTGTTGTCACTGTTCAATCGATGCTACATGAATATAGTTTGTGATTCCAATTGCTATTCTTCCATCAACATCAACATTATCTTCCTTTCGTATTCTTCATAGGAAAAGCAAATTGATTTTTTTTGTCTTTAGTTAGAAAGTGCTTAGTTTTTATTTGTTTATGCGACAGATATCAGAACAGAAACAAAAATATACGAAGTACTTATGCACCAAAACACAAAATATGTAATCCTTTGTAGTGGAGATAGTACAGATACAGATTCATAGCATATGTTTAAATGAAAGAGATAATGTCAAATAGAATTAAAAAACTTACAGTACAACACAAAAATAGTTTCTCTACTCGTTAACATTGTTCCAGCTTTTATGTGTTTTGGTTGACTTGACGCCAATAATAATCGAATCATTTATTCGCAAACGAACTGTTTGGGCTTCAAGTGAATGGGGTTTACTATGATTTTTAGCGTGAGAACTAATCCAAACGGTTATACTTTTATATTAATGAACCATCCTGATTTCAAAGATTGGAAGTTATTTTCTCAAGCAATGCTTCGCAATTCAATAAATATATAATTTCCAATGTTACGTTCTGCTTCATTTGAAAAAAATAATCCTATTATGAAACTCAAATATTTTTATTTAGACAATTCCGAAATCAGAGAACATGATCTCAACTCGATTGCGCGATCAAGACGGAAAGTTTCAAAGCGAATTTTTGAATTTAAAACACAATTAGCTTTTAGGGACTTACAATATTTCGGCTGTAATGACTCAAAATAATATTTAAAAGAAAAAGATTAGCAAATTATAAAAAATATTTAAAATAACGTGAAAATTGACTTCATGTTTAGAATGTTTGAAAATCTCTTATTTATTCACTTGATTCGAAAATATTAAAATATTATAAGACAAATTCAAAATAAAGAAATTATGAAACTAACAATTAAATTTGTAGATGGACTCAAAAGCTAAAGGTCTGTGTGTCCGTCTTTATGTTATATTTTTTATTGCCATTATTTATTAGTTCAGAATAAATTATTTATAATAAATTAAATTGATTTTTTTTCTTCTGAAAAATGTTTTCGAAAACATGATACTCGTATATTTTTTTTATGTACTGTAAATAAGACATAAAAGTTATGGAAATATGAATATTTATAACTAAGATGTAGGATATTTATGCAGTTAAATATGTAAGAACAAAAAGACATAAAATATTGACTTGGTTACTTTTATGACTTTTTAACTCAAATTCCACAATAATTGGCGGATACACGCTTAAAAAGAAAGCTAAAGATAAATAGATAGATAGGCATTTGTCTAGACTGTAGTCTTTGTATGAGTGATTAGAAATATGATCCAAGAATTTTTGTCATTCGAACAAGTAATAAATATGGAAGTTGTTTGAATTTCAAATATTTTCGGTAGTATTCAAATATTATTTAATGTAAAAGATATAATTACTATTGATAAATTTTATTTTCTTCAAAATCTAATTCAAACAGTTCTTATATTTTAATAGTTCTTAGAAGAATTATTCTAGATAAAATATTGTAACTCGAAAAACATTATTAAAGTTTAAGCTGAAATTAATGTTATAAATATTCTTCCAGCTAATAAGACAAAAGTTAAATTAAATAAAAAAGGAAGGCAGCAACAAGTCATCATGCCGTCCCGCTTTTTTGTCATTTTGAAATAAGTAAATCCTTTTACTTTTACAACTACAAATTAAATAATTCGTAAAATGTTTATATCGATAATAACAGCAGGAATTTATAAATCGTCATATGATTTCAAAAAAGCCCTAAGTTACAAAAAATTTAAAATCGACTTCTTGATTGATTACGATGCACCATATCAAAATACATGTCCCTGGAAAATTTTTTATATTAAAATTTTACGAATTCCTTCATAAGAAATAAGCTTAAACTGAAAACTTGTTGAAAAATTTTTATTAACTTTTCATATTAGAAAGTTTCTTGTTTGTCCTGTAATTTTTTTTCAATGTAACTTAGGGATTTTTTGAATTCATATGACGATATGTATATGACGAGAAAATTATATTACGATTTAAAGGACTTTGTCAAAAGCACATTCTTACTGACCACATGAGCAAGATTGACAAGCAGAGATTGGTTGGTGTAATTATATCGTTACATAAATTTAGAAAAATACGAGGGCGGATTGATATTGAAGCTACCTAGCATTAGATGGCAGAAATTGCGATCTGTCAAACATCAGCTGTTAAAATTTCATCCAAATTCGTCGATTAGTTTATTTCTTGTAGTCTTGTAGTTTGAAGTAAGAAACTTTTGTGTTTCTTGAAAAATGGAAAAAAGTGAATTTCGTGCAGTGATTAAACACTATTATTTAAAAGGGAAAACGGCGAAAGAGACAAAAGAGAAGCTCGATAAACATTACAGTGAGTCTGCTCCGTCAGATTACATGGTAAAATATTGGATTGCTGAATATTAACGCTGCCGAACAAGCATTGCAACAATACCATCAACAGGAAGGCCTAAAGAGTTAGTTATTGAAGAAAATATCAAGAAAATCCTCGATATCGTTATGAATGATTGCCAAGTCAAGTTACGTGAGATTGTTGAAATGGCAAACATATTATATGAACGTGTGTTCAACGTTTTGCATGAACATTTGCAAATGAAAAAGCTATCGGCAAGATGGGTGCCGCGTTTTCTCAGTGTCGAACAAAAACGAGTTCGACAGACCTCTTCACAGCGGAGTTTGGACATGATAAAGCGTAATCCTGTTTATATTTGGCGTTGATTAATAACTGTTGATGAAACACACCTGAAACCAAAAATCAATCGAAACAATGGGTGGAAGCTGGTGGAAGTGCTCCGAAGAAGGCGAAGACAGTGAAATCGGCTGGCAAAGTTCTGTCCATTGTATTTTGGGATGCACACGGAATATCGCTCATCGATTATCTTGAAAAAGGGTCCACAATCACAGGAAAGTATTATCGTGCATTATTTGATCAATTGATTGATGCAATCAAGAAAAAACGACCACATTTAAAGAAGAAAAAAGTGCTCTTTCTTCAAGACAACGCACCGGTTCATACAGCATTAGATACGATGCTAAAATTACGTGAAATACACTTCAAATTGGTTGATCATCCACCTTATAGTCCAGATTTAGCTCCTAGTGACTTTTTCCTGTTTCCAAACTTGAAAAAATGGCTCGCAGGAAAAAGATTCATCTCAAACGAAGAAGTGATTGCCGCAACTAACGCGTATTTTGAGGATTTCCCAAAATCGTATAATGAATTCAAAATCTCCAGATCATTAAAAAGAAAGTTTGGGAAAATTTTAAAATATCGAAAACATCAGCGTCTGATGCAATTTCCTTGAGAAGCAATGCCGCAGATATTGCATGTCATTGCATTTTCTTGATCATTTTGTGGAAAGAACTCTCGGACAAGATTATTCAATATTCGTAAAATTTTAACATTGAATGTAAGTTTTTTTTGTTGTTTTAACTGAAGACAAAAATAAAAAAGCGTTTCTGTCTTTCTTGTATTATAATTGATTTATATTCTATAAAAAAGTCATTAATAATCGCGTTATGAAAATTATTTATATTTACGGTCTCTGATTCGAATATAGAATCAAGTATCACTTATTAAAATATTTACCAAATAGCAGCATTTTTCAAAACTATCACATCAAAACTTTACATTTGCAAACGATCGTACCAAAAATTAACATTGTCCTTCTCATTAGAAATCAGGGGATTACATTTTCATTTCTGTATTAATAAGTGTGTATTTTCGACTTCTTAAAAATTTGAGTTCCAAGAAAATCAAGAAAAAGATCTTTCATTAGAAATATCATTAGAAATGATGCCCTATTTCCGGATCGAAACACCCAAAATTTTATTTGCTTTTTTGGATGGTCTTTTTTACTGGGCTATTAAGTCCCAGAGACAATTTAAATTGTTTTCTCCAAGATTAAAATGTTTTTCTTAAAAAAATTCTATGACGCTAAAAAAAACATGGAGACCTCATTATTATCCTCAAGAAAGTTTTACATCAATTTCATATTGTTCATTTCAGAACTTTATCGTAAAGTTAAACATAAATGAAAATGTAGTTTTCCTACGAATTTTAATTTTAGTAGAACTAAAATATCTCACTTATGACTAAGTTTTTCATTTTGCATCTGACATATCAGTAGTTTTTACTATTTTGGTAGGTTAATAAAATAAGAATCAAAAATAACCCACGAATTCAATTATTTTAAATGAAATATAAGCGAAAGGGGTTTCGAATGAAATTGTAGTTTTAAATGAATTGTTGTTGAGATTACCAAACAAACATTTTTCGAACAAAGCAATTTCGCTACATTTTCATGAACCCATTGACAATTCCGTAACCGGTTCTTTTAACAAACTAAATAATTTATAATAAAAACAGGAGTTTTATGTCACACAAAATCAAAGATTTTCAGGAGAAGTTATAGATCATTAGATCATAATTTTCGTAATATTCATTGAAAGCTGAACTTATTGCACATGCAAAAATCTCAGTATAGAAATTTTGATCATTTTTTAAATTGAATTTTGAGTTTTTCGCAACAACATGTAAAAGAGGATTTGTGGTTCTTAAAAATTGTTTTTTTTAGGGGCAAACGTAAATCACGTCAATGAGTATTTGAAAAAGTGTGACTCATTCCAACTTTAGTTTATTTCACAATATGTATTTTCATCTATTCATAGTTTCCATTTGCAAATTGCGTGATTAATAGCTCAAAACTAAGGTGTTGACAGCTGAAAATATCTAAAACTATGTTTCCAAGTGCATACATACTCGTAATTATTTAAATCCATTATCATAAACTTGCAATTGCTTGTGCTAAATATATGGTGTAGTCACTATTTAATTAACTAATTTCATTTTACAATTAAGAGAAGTATCTGCGTAAAAATAAGTTGTACAAAATTATTGCATGTTTCGATGGCATTTCAACCGAAATTATATTTATACATCGAATGAAATATCACAACAAATTGACAACACAATAATTGTCTAAATCAATTTATACAAACTGATATACATTGTACATTAGAGCGATTCAAAATGTGTTGAGCTGAAAAATGTGTTACCCTCTCATTTTGTAAATTAATTTGTATTATATATATTAATACTAGTGTAATGCTAAATGTATCCAGCGGTCGACTCAATCCACCGCAATCTAGAACTTAAATACAAGCGATAAAATAAAAAAACATTCTAAATAAACAACTTAAAACTCTGTCTCATTTCTATGGACAAACACACATGAACACTTTGTTTATTTTTCAAGTTGGAGCTGATACATGCAAGTGTAATAAGTGTGCATGTATTAGTAACAACTTTAAACGCTTATAGCTCTCTAAATATCGAAGCGATTTAAATAAAATTAAGATTGTGAACATCTGTGTAAAAACTCGTTTAAAAACATAAAAGTCTTTCCGAAATCATTTTGTATTACGGCCGTAATATTATAGATTATTTTTTCTTTGATAGTAAAGACTTATTTTTAATAATGAAAAGACTTCAACTTAAGTTGCTTATTTTTCAAAAATACGACTGAACGTGTAATTTACATTTATGGAAAATAAGAACAAAACTTTAATATGATTTTATTTTTTATACAAATCACGTAAAAAGCGTATAGAAATTCAGGCATTTGCCTTTCAAGCCCGGTTAACAGGTTATTTCTGCATTTTGAAAACCGTAATCGGTTCTTCAAAGTTCGAACTATTTGAAAAGCGGTTTTAGATACCACTAGTATGTTCCTAGTCTTAACGTAAGTTTTAAAACTGAAACAAAACGATTGGGATGAAAATTGTGTAAGCTCGTTCTAGTCAAAATTATATTATTCAATCAGTTTTACATGTTTTTCGCTGCGCGTTAATACTCTCCCACTTTGTAAACGAAATATGTACACATGTTTTTCTTAAGATCTCGTAAATGCCTGAAAGTAATTGCTTTTTCATATGTCATTCTTTAGGTTGCACAGGTCGCCAGTTGCAAGCAGTCGGCCCACTTGGGTCCAGAAAAATAGGACCCTTCCGCTGGAAATAACTTTTCATCAAAAATGGTTGGGTTGTTTGGCCATACTCACTGTAGGAACAATCTAATATTAATATAATAAATTAAAATTTATATTGTAAATTACTTTACGAACCAGGTCCTACACTCGCTGTGACAAAACTTAGATTTAGATCGAAAAATGGTTCTCTTATTACACGCCCCAAAGTGAAGTTTCACTTTATTTATTTATTACTTATTTGGTTTATCTGATTAAAAAATTTCCAGCTTTATATAACTTTGCTGTTTACAAATATGTTTTAGTGAACGAATGCATTAATTACTTCATGGTGTGTTTTATTGATAATCCAAAAGTAGTGCATTAATTGCCATAAAGATGAGATAAAAATTTAGTGCAAAAAATAGTGAACTATGAGTAAAAGTATTAAAGTTAGTGATAATTAATTCAATCATTTTCACACTAAAATATTTTTGTTCAATTTAATGTTAATGTCAATGTTAATGTAAAAGTAATGCAAATCGGTCAGTTATATTTGGAAGTCAGACTAATTTGAAGGACAATAAAAAAAAATTTTTTTGTACGTTCGTCTAATGTTATAATACTCGTATGTATGTGCATATACGAGTATATGCATTTACATATGTATGTATGTACATATCTTTTTTAAATAAAAACAACTCCTCCCCATTGATGAAGAAAGATTACAAAGGAATTAGAGAGAAAAAGACAAACGACAATTTTTATATACATTTCCACATGGATATTGCATGTTCTATGAATCAAGATCTGCGGAATATTATAATAATAAACATTGTTAATTGTGAAGAATTACTTTATGGAAAATTTCACAAAATGTTAAATGTAATAATGGCAGGTGATGGATGATAAACCAAAAAGTATAGAAAATATAAAACCATGTGTGTATGGATAAGTGTTTGATTGTAAAGAAGTAATAGGCGTCAAAGATTTTATATTTATTTGAAAATGTGTATGCATGATGGAAAGGAACTTGTAATAAAAATAAATATTGAATATTGAATATAGAAAAAAATAAATGGTGTTGTCGTGATTGGTTGAATTTCAAAATAAACACCCACTATTGAAAATTCTATCTACACACGCACACGACCATGGTTACATGCGCATTTTTCAGCTCTTTGATCAACTCACATAATTTACACTCTCGAACCAAAATATATTTATTCTCTCTTTCAGTTTGTACGAATGCAGTTATTTTCAAATACATAAACACATACATATTTATGTATGCATGTGTATAACTGACTGATCATCACATAAATAAGAATAATAAAATGCCCATTTTATTTTTATAATCTTAAATATTACGATTCCAATTATATTTCAAAATATTTATTTTACACTGAAATTTATTTATTTAAGAATAAATTCCAAATGAATTCAACAAAAAAAATCGTTTTCGAAAGAAACGAAATTATTTTATTAATCTGTTTTATCTATTTATTGATTGCAAAGTATTGTTTTTATTTTTTTAGTGCATTTTATTTCTCGTGTTTTGATTTGTTTCATCTTGATAATAGGCCAGTCGTCATTACCTATCCAACCATCTGGCGGTTATGTACGCCCACCTTTCAGTTCAGCCATCTATATTGTGTGGCTGTGACTCTGATCTCTTTATGTGCTCTGTTGTTTTGAAAACGTTAAGCTCTTTGAAATTTATTCATATATGTAGGTAGGTATATATATTTTTTTAAATTAAGTAAAACAAAAAATTAAATTATTAAAATTTTAATTTTTCTGTTTGTTTCTTTTTTTTTATTTTGGGCAAATTTTAAATATTCATTAAAATATCTTCCTTATTTATTTAAAATTGGATTTCAAACTCAGCGGCTAGCTTTCTGAATATCGTACAAAAATGTGCACATACTGAGTATTAGTGATGTAACAAATTGTTGTATTGCTATTCGCGAATATTCGCCTATTTTCCAACGTTCCAAAAAATACATAAAGTTTAAATAAACACAAAAATAGGTATATTGCTCTATTAAACTTCTTTCACAACTAACAAATTACAAATTTAAAACAAGCCGCGCCACTAAACAATCGCTCGTTCGGAACACTTGATGGTGGCGTGACTAAAGGTTTCCTCACTATAGGAAAAATAAACTCACATGTTCTGTTTCCACACTTTCTTCCGCTAAATACTCCATGATAGTTTTTCGAATTAATAAAAAAAAGCATCTTCACAATCGTTTTCACTCGAATTCGTGGGTAAAACCATCGTGTCTCTCACGTTTATTTCTTACGGAATCTTTGGTTACATCTAATCTGATACGTGTCGAATTTTGGCTACGAGAATTCGAAGATGTCTGACAATTTGCCGTGCTACAGAATATTTAAGTTTCTACAACTGAAAATTTGCAAATGTGCAGTTTTAAAACGACTGCAGTGTAACTTTATGGTCAAGACAAAAACTTACTTACAGTCAGTCTAGTTTTTAAATTCTTGAAATAAGTATGTGGGCCAAGACAATCAAATCTTAACGCTGAGTTTTTAATAAAATATTTTGCAAGCTAAAAAAAATGTGACTTAATAGAAAGAATGAACGAAAAGATGTTTTAAGAAATCGCTTAAGAACTTTTGGCTTGTCTATAGAAACACCCACGGTCTTGGCAAGAGTCGAATTAGCGACCCCCATACTAATGGTCTAGCATACTATCCTCTAGTCTATATGGACACACCATAAAAACAATATTACCAAACAAAAGTTTAGATAATCAGTCATTGATTTGCCTCTCATAGTCTATATATCGAGGGCTTATGTTCAAATAGTCCTATCTACAAACACATAATATAATATTTTTTTAACAGCGGAAAAATCGTTTCGTATTCGCTTTACCAAAGTTTTACACAATCAATCATCTGATAATGACAACCTTTACAATATACGTTGCCAATATTGAAGAATATTCATTGTCCAAAACTTTAATAATGAAAGAATGAAACGAATTTTCGCCCAAAAAAAATTTTTTGTGTTGTTTGTATATAAATAATAAAATAATTCATGTCGATTATAAAAGGCAAGAAAATTATTTATTGTGGTCGGAATGTAAATGCCGATTGTAGAGTGTGATAATTTGTTCAATTTATTGTTATTCATGCAATGGAGAGAGAGAGAGAGACGTCAACATCGAGCCGTAGGTAAGTGACGTTAGATTTCAAATTGGCGCAGACAGCCGTATTCGTAGTCTTATTCCCGAATACTTAAAAATTCTTATTCTTTATATCACTGGTGTTCACAGATGTGCATATATGTATGTACATATGTATATGTATGGATAGTTATTTTAATTATTTAAATACTAATTTCTTCATTATTTTAACAATAAATATTAATTAGCTTATAATGTGCAAATATATTGAGATAAATATGTACATTAGACGTATAACAAAAGTTTGACCAAGTATGTCGAGCGTTCGCTCATTTGCGTCCCGCTAGTATCATTTATAATTCCAGAGAACGTTCGATGTGGTGGGACAGGCTGTTCTGTTTTTACATACAACAAATATATTCGGTTTCAATGAAAAACTTCCCTTCCCTTCATAAAAATACAAATGCAGTTTTGAAAAGCGTTGAATTCATCCACGAGATAACGGGTGAAACTTGATTTCAACTAGAGCACGATCAGACGAAGTTCGTTTAATTGGCTTCGTTACCTATGAGGTCGCAAATGGTTTTTATGTATTATAAATGGTGTAGCAAACTTATACAATTTCCACCAGTTGTGAAGGATATCAAAATACAAATTTAAAATGCCCGTGCCATGTACACGATCAACCAAAACCTTCAATCATTGCATATGTGGGAGTATTGTGCGTTTGCCGATTAAGCGGAGCCATACAAATAATCTCGTCACTAAGCACTTGTATTGTGACTTAGTTGCTGGCGTCTTGTGCAATTTTATTAAAAAAGAAGAATAAAAATATGAAAAGTAAGAAACAAGTGTATGAAAAGTTGGCACATGAAAAGAATCAGTTTTGCACTAACTACTACATGGACCCCTGTGCGCTATATTATTGTATGTTACAAAAACCAAATTTTACAGTAGAGCGTTTTTATTACTATACTATAAAAATGTTACATATGATAAAGGGTGCATTGTGTTATCTCCATAACTATTATAGTTATCGCTATAATATTTTGTCAATAGATGAATTAATGGACTCAGAACCAATTTGCATAAAAAAGTCTATTTCGGTAAAAGTTTAACATGCCTACTATGATTTTTTTAAGAGAAGTAGCACTCAGGCAATTAGTATGCCTACCAACCAGTAGGTGTGTTACCTTCTTTGGGAAAGCGATAGTGAGAGAGGATAGCTAGTGAAAGTGAGAAAGCTTAATGTTTACAACTCTGATATTGCGCCGTTGTGTTAGTTTTTAGTTCAGTGTTGTAGCGCCTCTGATGTCAAGTAGGCGCATTAAATCTGTTTTAAGCTGAGTAGCCATTTTATTAATTCTTTTACTTCGCCGGCGATTTTGCTACAATACCGACGAAGGAGGCCGCTGTGATGTCCGCTAGCATACACCAGTATCAATTGCTGCCGGTACTGTTCAGTGACCAGTACGCTATGCTTTCGTCACTTAAACAGTCCAACAACAACAAATACAATGGCTCGAACCCACGTTCTTAGACATTATTTGCTTTGCGCACAGGGGTCGATATGCATTCACTTTTACGTTCACTGAAGTTTATAAGCATTGGTAATGTTCAATTAAACATAATTTTTTTTGTCCGTACAATTAGTCATCACTATAGTGAGATTGTTTTTGTCAATCACAATTGAAGGCGATCAAATTTTTCATCAATCGTTGTCAACAAGGCATACGAGTAGAAATGCTGAAATAAGTATCATTACTTTTTATAAAAGCCAATAATAGAAATATGGAAACTGTTGATCTGCTCGATTTTTGCCGTAATTAAAATAAAACACCTTTTCATGAATCATGGATATATCGAAGTTTTCATACCACTCAGTATATTGGGGCAAAATTTATTATTAAAATACAATTCAAAACTACCGTTCAAGATTATGAGAATTTAAATACATTTATACACACACACACCAATACATATGTATAAATATACACATCCAGATTTCTGTTGTAATCTCAATGTTCGAATTTAGGTATAAACTTTCCATTTTTTATTAAATAAAGATAAAAATTAAATATCATTTGATAATAAACGTAGTAGGACCATATTTATTAATACTCTTACACCAGTCGATGTATTAAAAATATATAAAAGTGCATATAAGTATATATGTACATATGTATTTATAAAGTATTATCTTAAATTCTGCGAATTTTTAAAACATTAAAAAAAAGAAAGCAATCAGTCAGTGGTGTTTCAATATAATCAAATAGAAATTAAACAAACTTATTTTACTTTGATGTGGATTTTAATCATAAACACCACTAGAACACAAACAAACGCAACAAAAATACTCGTAAGAGCAACGAGAACAATAAAAGAAACTGAGGAAAATTAAACTATCACTGATAATCAAATAAAAACCAATTATTCTTTTATTTGTTTATAGACACTATTTTACAATTTCAAAATATTTACGCGTACGAGGTCTACCTACCACCAACGAACAATTCAACAGATAGCAAAGATTCCGAAAAAAGAACAAAACAATTATTTTACAAACAAAAACTTATCTTCGAGGGCTGTAGCAAAAGTTGTAGGTGTATAATTTATATTTCAAAATAAATTTTGTGTAATTTGTCATTTGTATTCACATGTCCATCACTCAGGAATCGTTCATACAAATGTATAAAAGTATGTATGTATGTATGTATGTTGCATATGTATTTGATATGAGCTTTTAAGATATTTTCCCTTAGAGAAAGAATTAAATTCTATGTAAAAACTTACTGTTTTTTGGAAAACTACAACTTTCATTTACAAAAGTTATTATTATATGATCATATCGAAACATAATATGATAAAATTTAATTATTATTAATTATGATTATATTTTTGATCATCAGTAGCTAATATTTGAAAATTTAAAAATTTTCTGCAATAAGGATTTTTGTTTAATGTTGCATGTAAATGTTCATATTTAAATCCGAAAAGTGGTTAATTCAATAAACAAACATTTTTAAATTATCTGTGATGGCGAGATAAAGAAAATTATATAATTGTGTTTGTTGAAAATATTTTTATATTTTCCTTATAAATATTTAAAAAGTTGTGCAGAGGCCACTCACTGCCTTATCTTATCTGATCTGTTTCACCCCTCGTAATAAAACCATGCTGAAACAAGTATCACATCATTACAAGACTACCTTCCTCCTCCCTTCATTGGCAAGGCTACAACATTCAATATTTTTTAAAGAGATTTTATCGATCTGACCGCATGCAATTGCAACAATGATTAATGTGGTTAATAGAAATTAAACAGAAATGAAAATTATTTCAAACACAAAATATAGTTGGTGTTTTTTCCCCTATTATAACACAAACTGAATGAAAATAAAGTATGTAAATCGAGATACAAGATAGACGACGGAGAAGAAGTGAAAGTTTTTTTGGTTGTAAACATTTAAAAAAAATTTTACGGCTTTTTTACGATCGTTTTGCCAGTACCCTTTTTATGGTAATTTTCTTTTATTTCTGTCGATAAATACACAGAAAACGGATTATAAACAGATCGAACACTCGCCCTCTCGTGCCTTCTAAGTGTCTTTTTTTATATTATTTCTATTCTAAAACATCAAAAACAAAAACAAATAAGTCAACATGTGATCAATTGTTTACTTGCCTTTTTAGCGTAAAAGTAAGTACATACTGGAAGGAGTACGATTTGAGAATCTTAATAGAATGGGAGGAAAATTTAAAAATTTTACGACTTTTTCTTTACTGCATTTTCTTGGTGTGCTCTTTAATGAGATCGCTCTAAATTGAAAAATCAAAGAACATCCCACTGCCGCGCCACAAGAGCAATGTGCTTAAGTTTTCATACAAATAAGTAATTATGAAATGGTTAGAAGCCATCGACATCCCTCCACAGCATGTAGTACGAGTGATTTTTGTTTACATTGTTCAACAAGATCACATTTATTTGCTCCTCGGAGAAAAATATTTTGGGAGAATAATTTTCAAAATTATCATCCCGAGAATTTCAACAAATGAAACAAATGATTCCTGAAAATTGATGTTTTTTTCGTTTGGCCGTTGTCGAACTAAGTACAAAAAATAATCGGAAAACTAAAGAAGTAAATGAAATTTATAAATATTCAAAATTTAAAAATACAAAATATGTATCATATCAAAATAATATAGAAATAAATAAAATAAAATAAATACAAGTAAAAATAAATCTTTTGTGGTGACGGGTAGTGAAAATATTGAAAGAGCATTTTGGGTGTTCCGTTGCAAATTTAAAATTATCATTAGTGCATAAAAATCGCATTTAATATGTTACCCACTACATACTATTTAAATTTGGGTCAACTACCTACAAGCGGCAACATTCCACCGCATTGCGAATATATTGAGAACCCAATTAGCAGCGCATCTTTACCCTCCTTACTAATGGATAATTCTCCGGCGGCTTCCACCAGTCCATATTTCTACACAAATATTCATCCGCTTATGTCAATGCACAATAATTTGTGGTCATATCCGTGGCCATTTCTACAAAGCTCGCATCGAGCAGAAAAGCCTCCATTCTCCTATATTGCCCTGATCGCCATGGCCATTAGTAGTGCGCCAAATCAGCGATTGACTTTAAGTGGAATTTATAAATTCATAATGGAAAAGTAAGTTTAATATTAACATAAATTTTCTTATTGCCTAGAGTTGTGCTTTTCAGCTATTTTCAGCTCAGCTCACTTGACTGAACTAGAACAGCGTTTTAGTTCAGTTAGTTCAATAGTTCAGTTGCTAAGTATACGAAGATAAAAGAAGTGAGCTTTATAAAATCATTATTTTTGACATTTGTAAAGAAAAGCGACAAAAGTATTATGTACGAATAAGGGTAACAAGTAAACAAAAGTATTAACATAAATATTGTCTCGATGAAAATTTTTTTAATAGTATAAAACTCCACATATTGTTTTATGTAAAAAATTATTTAAAACAATTAAAATAAGTTTATGTGATATACATACATGTATTTGACAGAGGTTTCTCCATCAAAGCTTGTCTCTTAGAACTGCCAAAGAACATACCAAAGGAAATATTGATAATTTGAATAGAGTGATGCAAATATGCGAAATAAATCATACATTATTTTACGAAATGTATGTAATTTGTCGGTAGTGAGAGTGAGCGAAAAAGCAAATAGGAAATTAAAAGAAACATAAACGAAAAATAAATATGAATGTAAAAGAAACATGAACTAGCTCACTGTTATGAGCAGCTCACTTAGTTCACTTGTGTGAGTAGTTCAATTGAACTAGTTCGATCATGAACTACCCAACTCTATTATTGCCTGGTTGCAGTTTTTCGCAGTGTCACAATGAAGATTTTTGTATTCTAAATTTAATATAATGAGACGCACTAATAATAGTTATCATAACATTCCAATAACAAATAAAACCAAAAAAATCGTCTTTATGTTATAAGATGGGATCGTGAGTAGATTTTTAACCCCGGTTACACAAGATCACGATAAAATAAAATACTCACACCCGTTCAAGCACCAGAAAGCTAAGACTCACGACATACTCACGAAAAAAAATTCTTTTCATTGCCAAAATGATTGTCATTAGGCTAAAGCTCGTAACATTTTTAGTCAGAAAGAATTGGTCATGAGAGACAATATTCCAAAAGAATAAGGCAAAAAATTACTTTAGTTATTCATTAAAATTATTTATTATTTACCATCAAAGCTTTCTTTCAACGACTTACAAACAGTAATGCACCATTTCCATTGGCATTCCAAATTTTAAAAAATGTTTAAAAATACATATTTTGTACGACATTTAATGGACTTTTACGATTTGTGAATAGTGTGCTGAACTATCATTATGGGGGTCGCAGATTCGATTCCCACTTAGACCCTGCGTTTCTGTTTGTGTTTATTTAAAAAAATACTCTCCTTTGTTGATGACTATTTTGGATATTATTACGAGAACTTCGCGTTATTAGTTTTCCAACTCTAGTCGGATACTCTTTTACGACCTTTCCAAGTCTTCTTCACTTAGACCACACCAAAAAAGATGTGAGGAGCGTTAAAGCCTGGCGACGTTCAAATTCACGAAACGGGACATTAGACATTTTATGTTTATGTAGGAGTTATTCGCAAACATTTAGAGATTTTATAAAATTTTTTAATTTTATTTCGAAATGAAAGCGTAATTAAAATAGGAAATCGCCATTTAGCAAACAATAATTGAAAAAACAAGAAATTGAATGAGAATATAGTTATGTTATGCTTATGCTAAAATCTGCAATTTAATTTCTTATATGTTTGGAGTTATGACAAACATTGTGTAGATTTGAGATTTCCAATATCAAATTTTTAAACTATTTTGTTCAGTTGATATTATTTATTAAAAATTTCTCAGCCTGAATGAAAAATTTCTGAAAAAAGACTCATGTTAGATTCATAATATCAAACAAAATCACTTTAGCACAAAAATAATGAAAATTTTAAAGATTCTTAAAATAAACGCTCCCCACAAAGAAATGCAAGATCGGGAAAATTAAAAAAAATCTTCCATAATAGTCGAAATTCAAAATCGAAAAAAATGTTTGAAAGTGATCAGAAAGCTTTAAAAAAACTCTAATATATCACAAAAAAGTTTGAATAAGTCGTCTTCAAAATCACCTTTAAACAAAATATTAATTACTACATACATATTGGGGAAGCGTATATAAGATTCGGCCTACCCGGCCGCAAAAAAATTAAAAATATGATTTCAATTGCTAAAATTACATACTTATTGAATTAGTTTTGTTTTTACAGTTCAACCGACGATGAAAATTTTACATTCGATTAACAAAAATTATAATTTTCTGAAGAAAATGCTGTGAGAAAATATTGAGGCTTAACTTCTTCAGGGAGTTTGAATTATTTGATAGTGACTGAATTTAGTGGACAATGTGTTTAACTGGCACCCAATTTAGGTAGATAAAAAGCTTTTGTTGTCCCACTGTCTTTTTGTTTAAATGCTCAGCAGTTGGAAGGAATTATAAAGGATTTGAAGTTTAACGAAGTAATAAAAGACGGTTGAATTTAAAAAGGTTAAAAATGTATGTTAAATTTTGGATGCTCACCGCTGGCCAGCTTATATTTAAGTGGTTGGCGTATTTTTCCTAACTTTTATAAAAGATTACATATTTTAGTTTTCATATGACAAATATTTTCAAACATTGAGTTAAACTCAATCATTCACAACAATGTATGTAAATCGATATTTCTTGCCTTAATATAGAACCATAACAACCATTATAATACAGAACCAATGTGGCAAAGGAAATTAAATTACATACGGTAAGGATATTTGTATAAAAAATGAATTGCCTAGTTTAGGACCTATTGTAGTTGGTCCCTTCCACATAAACATGTTTCTAAACAAAAGTTCATATAGAACTATATTCGAACAACTTACAACTCCTACAATAGGTTGTGAATTGAGCAAATTTTAAACAATTACACCACTTTCCCACATGCAAAGTTTACTAAGTCCCGGTCTTTCAGAAATTTTCTCTAATTCTCTTTAGAACTTTCATTAATGTCTACGCATTGAAATTTTTTGTAATGAAATTCAAAATTTTTCCGTTTTTATCTTCACTTTCTTTTTTTCTCACCACAATGAAAGAAAAGAAAAGTAAAAGAAAATCAAAACTAAAGTTGCAGCCATTTTCAGGTTGGCAGTTACGAATAACAAAACACAAGAGAATTTCAAAGTACATGAAAGACTGTACCCCTTCCCACCCTTTCTTCTCTCTCCGTTCACCCACAAACTAACACTTTCAGAAAGAAAAATTTCATACTGTGAACCGTGATTTTGCAAAGTCTTTAGTTTGATGGTGATTTCGTTGTACTCGCAAAGTTTCTTTTTTCTTCGTTAATCGCGTATACTTAGTTGTATTTGGTTGCATGTTGGTGTGTTTGCTGTGCATGTTGGTGCAACAGAAGAACACACAATTTGTCAATGTAAACTTTGTGTGTGCTGAAGTGAAACAACATTTAAAAGAGAATACAAAATACAGGGTGTCCGCCGGGAAGGTATACTACTTTGTTCTGCCGCCATTTTCGTAAACATTAGTCTTGACAGTTCATATTTGGCAGTCGTGAAGTAGACACGTGGCAAATTTGTTATGAAAAAATATTCGATAAACCAACGTGTTTTAAACATTTTATCAAAATCAATCATCGATTACTGTGACGATTTTCATGAAAAAATCATAATGAGTGACGAGGCACATTTTCATTTGAATGGATATGTGAATAAACAGAATAGCCGGTTGTGGGCAATTGAAAAACCTCAAATTATTCATCAATTCAAATTTGCATCCATTAAAAGTGACGGTCTGGTGTAACGGCGTAACGATAACTGTGAATGGGGAGCGATATCGTGATATTATTGAAAACTTTTTAATGCCACAACTGCATGATTTGGGCTTGATTAACATGTGGTATCAACAAGACGGTGCCACATCGCATACAGCCAGGTTTACAATTGAATTACAACGAGACCTCTTTCCACAACAAGTTATTTCAAGAAATTGTGATGTTGATTGGCCTCCACGGTCGCCTGATTTGACTGCTCTGGACTTCTTTTTGCGGGGATATTTGAAAAGCAAGGTTTATTCAAACAAACCAGAAATGCTGAAACCACTCAAACAAAATATTCGTGATGAAATTAATGAAATACCGAGTGAAATGTAATGAAAAATGTGCTCAAAAGGGCTCGCATTTGTGAGGCTAACAGAAGCGGACATTTATATCATATTGTACTCCATACATAATTGCCGACATTAAATGAAACATTTATCAATATAAGATCCACTCTCTTTCATTTAATCAAAAATTATAAGCCATCAAATTCCATCAAGCCATCATTCCCGGCGGACACCCTGTACTTCTGTCAAAGGAAACTTTGCGTGTGAAAAGAAAGTCTTAAGGCCGACGCACATAGAATCCGTTGCACGTTGCCTTTTTGTATGTGTCTTAGCAGTTCTGTGAAACCAGACTGGGCAGCCGTAAGTCATTATCGGTCTAATACACATATTATACAACAATATCTTATTTTTAAGGTTGAGCTTGGACCTTCTATTAAGTATGGGGTAAAGTGCACGTCCACTTATTAAAATATTTCTGGCTTGTGGGAAGGCGCTCTCTTGCATTCTCTTGATTATTGCATTTGAAAGGTTTCCAATACATATAAAAGCACTGTCATCAGCATAAAATGCTGCTTCCTGATTTCTGTACACCTCAACATCAGACGTACATATATAAGGAGTAGAGTGTAGGTGACAATACTGATCCTTTTGGCAATCCCGCTGGGACATATTTAGTTTTAATTTTCATTCGGACATGCTATTCCGGACCTTAAGTTTGAGAAGTTTAGTGCAAATGTTGTTACTTTGCACAGTGAAGCTGAACGCAAAATAAAAGTGAATAAATATGGCATTCATCAATAGATTTTTCTCAGTGCATATGTTATAAAAAATACTTCGCATACAAGTTTTGCAGCTAAGAAATGTATAACATGTTCAAAAATGTGAACCAACATTTTTCACAACTTATTATACTTTTATGAATTAAATGAGAACCCTCGATTTCCTTATGCGTAAATATTTAATACGGAAATACAAAATTACATACATATCTCTTACAAACACAAATTTTTAAATATGATTTTCATTATTTTTTGCAGATTTCCCTATTATCGTGAAAATAAACAAGGTTGGCAAAACTCTATAAGACACAATCTATCGTTAAACGATTGTTTCGTCAAAGTACCACGTGATAAAAATATTATTGAGGACAATGATACTGCGGGCAAAGGCAGTTACTGGATGCTAGATGCATCAGCAAATGATATGTTTGAGCAGGGAAACTACAGACGACGAAGAACAAGACGACAAAGACAGTGCATTAAAACGGGCACGTTATTAGGAGAATCTTTAAAGGTGATACATATTAAAAAAAAATAAAATTAACCTAGAAATTAGCATTTGTTTACAATATAAACCGACCTATTAGATTATAATTAAATAAAATTATTTTTTTTATCAGGCTTGAGTTCGTATAGAGTATTTTTCTGAGGGAGAAGAGTGTAAATTGAAATTCCAAAATTAAACGATTTTGATTTGGTATGATGAAAATATGTGCATGCACATACTTACATGTCGGTCCTTTGTTGCTACGTAGTCATTTCTCAAAAAACCCGATTGTTGAGTTAAGAATGCAGAAATATTCCTCGTAAAAAACTCATACGGGCATAATACATCAGTAAAAGAAAAAAAAAAAACCAACAATGAGTTGATTCCGCAAAAATATTTCTTTACTCGCGTTTTTAAATTATTTTAAAACAAATTCTACATTCTTTCAAAAGAGGTATCTTCAACCTATGCATAGTGTTTAGTGGCAAAAAAAAATATTTTTTTGCAAGTATTTGTTGCGAAATAATTTATCACAAAGTTTTGTGGCGCACGCTACAAAGATGTAAGTAACTTTGAAAGTTACAGTGTGTTTTCGTAATTTTTATCGAACACAAAATCTAGTTCCTAAAAGAATGATGAATATAAGACAATTCTAAAATAACTTTTTTTCAGCCAAAAAAATTTTGTTGTTTTTTATCGAAAGACGTGAAGCCTTTGTGACGCACGCTACGGGACGCACGTTACATTTTTTCTCTTCTATTTTCTATTCTGAAATTTCATACCTAATTTCAATGTTTCCAAAATAGTAAACACACATTTTTTTTACTGAAATTGAAGTGACTTCAATGTAGAAATTACTGTTTCTGGGACTTACCACTTATGTACCTAAGAATGAGGAGCTGAATTCCAAAACTCGTTACCTGCATTTTTTTATTATTATGATAGCAATTGTTTAGTATCTCAAATGAAAGACAAACACAAGACTCTCCTTGATCTCTGTAAATTTCATTGAAAATTGAAGTGAGTTCCAACACTCTTTCTTTGCTTTGTCTAGTGAGAAACAATAGTGCTTCCTTGCATGGATGAGAACAAAACTCGTTCCTTTCGACCACAATGTTGTTGTCGCGAAAAGTGATTTGACGAATGTACAGGAGATAGAGATGTCGGTTGTCCTGAACAAAGTAAAAATTTTCCTGTAGTTAGAATGGTGAGCAAATGGTTATCAAATACACACTCTAGTATCGAAAATATAACAATGGTGTTTCCTGTTGCCGAGCACTCCTTCGTACCAACAGGGTGGGTTTTTGATCGTATCGAAAACAATAATAGAAAAGTCGATACTGTGATGAATCCACAAGAGTTTATGAAAACGGAGATTTCATATGTGTTCAAAGCAACAGGTGGGCTGAATCGCAGTTTTGCTCCAAGCAAAACGAGATAAATACAAAAGGTTATTTTTCGTACGGAGTGAGGAGCACAGTTGGTTGAAGTGGACAAACTTTTTCAAAAGCATTTTGGGTTAGACTGGTAGGCTTGAAGTCTTTTAGTGATATTTTGAATAGCAGCGGTGATGATTCGGAAGAAGAAAACGAGACGATTTAAGAATTTGAACTTTTTATTTAAAGTTGAATTCGCTTATTAATTGAGTTTTAATTTTTCCTAATTTATTTTCCTTTTTTTATTTAGAAAATTTGTTGGATAAATTCATAATTTATTAATGTACAATATGGAACAATTTATTGTTCATCAGACTAGCAGAATGGATCAGTACTGATATCGTGGTCGCTACACCATCTCATCAGCGTTCTTTGTTCAATTTTACCACTTTTGACGCCAGTTTAAACGTATGCCTATTTTAGTTGCATTTATTTAAAGAGAAAAAATTACCTAATTATTTATTCCCTTCGCCATGGATTAAACAATAAACGAAATAAGATTGCATACAAAAGATTTACAAAAAATCCTCATATACATATGTATGTATGTGTAGGTACTCTTAAACACTCTCATTGCTTTGCTTGTGTTTTTACTTGAACCAACACTTACATAAATGAATGCGTGTACGTGTGTATTTTTAGCATTTGTGGTGGTGGCAAACTTATAAGCCTTTTATTCCTTTAATACTGAACCGATTTAAATAATATAAAGTCGGGTCACTAAAGCTCAATAATGTTTACCATTTGGTAAAATAATGAAGAAAATCGGTTGGCAAACAAAGGAGAAAAAGGGATCTAAAAATTTGTCTTTGTCTATTTATATATAGATAATTTAAGGAATTAGAATACAAAAAGTGCAACTTATTCATTTTCACGTTAAATCAATGTCGGTTAGTAAGAAATCCCATCTCTGATGAATAACTACTCTATATGTTCCAGTCTCTCTCGCTTATTCAGCGCCATTGCCTGCTGAGAATTAAGTTTTTTTCAATCATGTTACATGGTTTTTGTCTTTTGTAGTTGAATTTCTTTAGTATTCAAAATAAATTGTTCCATGTTGTACCCTCTTAATAAAAAAAAGAAAGACGTGTGGCACTCGGGGACTGCCGCGGCAAAGCTATTGCATATCATATTTGATCAACTTATGCAATTATAATTATTTATTTATTTTTTACTCGTATTTATGCAGTATTTTTTTTCTTTGATATTTATTCAGTTCACAAGCTCTAAGCCATCGTTTAAAAAAAGACGATATTTGTTTATGTGCTTGTGAACAGACAAATTTGTTGTATCGTCGTTTTGTTGTATTTTAAATGTCAATTCAATGTAGTGTGTGAAATTAGTGAATTTGACTACAATTTTTAATTATTATTCCACTTATGTACTTATATGTGTAATTTTTGCAATAAAATTTATTAAAATAAATAAAAAATAGAAATAAACACAAATGATGTCGTCGGAGGAAATATCAGTAGCTATTGCAAAACTTACCAAGTACAAAATCGAGATAAATTAAGATATAAACAGCAGGCTACACGGGAACATTGCTACAAATTTCTATGGCTTTTACAAAAATTTTGCAACTTTTCAAGGAATTTCGCGATTTTTGCATTGTGGGTGACTTTTGTCAAATTTTTCAGCATAAATATGCTTATTCAACATATCATCTAAACTTAGCATTTTTCAGTACCTGTCCTCAATACAACCATTTATAAGACATATAAAATTCAAACGTATAATTATAACACACTTTTGTATGAAAATTACCAACAACAAAAATACACTACTGTATAATTAGACGATTACACAACACATAAGAGCTTGTGAATTGAACAATTAATTCAAGTTTTTTCTTTGCTATTCAAGTTACACTTTTTGAGCGTGGTGACCGACAAGAAACCAATTTTTTTTCTTTTATTGAATAAATCACAATACATGTACGTTATTCAGGAATTTTATCATTGAAACTATAGGTTTATGGTAACTAAAATAAGAAACAAGTTTGAGACTTGATATCCTCTAATTATCTGGAAAATACCTCTTAAAAACCTACGAATTGTCTGTTTGTTTGTGTATATCATATTTTTTCAAACCACGATTGCTCGTAAGTACGCCATTTTGTGTTTTTCTAAATGTAAAAATCTGTTCTGGAAATACTGTATGTTAATGAAATCAATAGCATACTTTGGGAGTTAACATACGCTAGGCGTTTCAAATACTTAAAAAAACAAAAGACTTAAGAAACAAACTTATTGTTAGGTTTTTTTCGTTACGGAATTTCTTGATTCGGTCGCCGCGCTCAAAGCCAGCGATAAAAGCTATGCAATAGCTTAAAAATAATGAATTTATCCAAAAAATTTATTTAAAAAATTAGGAAAAATAAATGGATTTGAACTGGAGCCAAACAATTCGTTTCAATATACATGTATATACAATATATAAGTTCGACTAATTACATACTGACAAACATTACTTATTTTTTTCAATGTAATATTTATCAACTATAGTGTTTTAAACCCTTAGACCAGGAAGTAGGATCTGACCAGTGGCGGATTTAGCCCTGATTCCTCCCTAGGCACTCTTTAATATGCCGCCTTTTTAGATTATATATAAGTGATTATCAAAAAAAAAACCAAATTTTTTAAAAACTTAATTTAAAGCTATAATTACTTTACGGAAGTTATCGTAAATACAATTATAAACAGAAATTCTTCATGAAATTTTTTCCTTTTTCCTTTTTTCCTTATGAATAAAAATTCCTTCATTTTACTTTTTATTCCGTTTGGGTTTTCCCGAAAAAAAAATTCCCACACAAAACTGAAGAGAGTTTGAATTAATTGGAGAATTTTTTTCTTGAGAAAAACCTTTCCTCATGCAACATGGGCTGAAATACTTTTTTTCAAACATGGCAAGTTACATCTAGTTATGAATTGTTTGAATTGTAACCTTTTTATATTATTGTCATTATTGAATATGTCAATATTGTCCTCTCTGTATACCAATGATTTGTGAATTATTGATGGTGAAATATCTCTTGTAAAAAACTTAACGAAATTATACTAAGGAATCTCGTAGTAAAATTAATGATATGTTGTTTTTGATACGGCACTTATATTGCAAATTTTTCGAATTTTTTGTATGGAAATTTACATACAAATTAAAAAAGATATATGTAATGACTTCTACAAGAATTGTGAATCAAGAGTTTATTACCTCTAAGATTGTACAACAAACAAACAAAATTTTATAATTGTCAATTTAATCGCCAGTGTGCAGGAAAAAAATATATTTAGTATATTATTTTGATCCTCTTGATTAAAGTTTGAAATAAAAATGAATGGCATACCCATTGCCGGAAGAATAACGTTATCCTGGGGATTTCATAAAATATGAGTTATTTTTCCTTTTTCTTAACAACTATAGATAATGGACCCATTTTTTAATTTGAACACGTTTTCGGAAATAAAATATATGTTTTTTTTTTATTTGCTTATAATTGTTCCAATCTTTTGGCCAATTCAAAGCAGATTCATATCAGTCTTATTTTTAATTTTTTTTTTGTTTAATATATAAAATAAGACTTTTTTAAATTATATACTAAGCTATTTTAATTATTCAAATGCGTTCTTCGACGCAAAAAACCCTTGGTTCATTCTATCTTTCCGTGATCCCATTTTTTTAACGTGGTCAAAATTTTATTAAGCATTGAGAATTAAGATTTGATTGACCTTGTGAGAAGTACGCATCCGTATTTTAAAATTAAATTTTGTACCTGGCGATGTAAATGGTTTCAAAAATGCAAATAAAAAATTAGGTACACAGGCTTTTTGAGAATATTATTATAATTTTTTATTAAATCTGTAGTCAAAATCGATAACCATGTAAGTCGACTTACTAATTAAAGAGTAAATTCAACAATTGAATTACTTAACATACATATATAATTTAATAGAAATTTCATATTCGCTTAAAGCAAAACTTTGCCAAATTAATTTTCGAATTTGAATTGCCTTTACATTATTTTTCCTTTAAATTTTGGCGCCCTTTAAATTATGTCGCCCTAGGCACGAGCCTAACGGGCATAGGCGTAAATCCAGCACTGGATCTGACTAAAATAATTTGCGAGAAACAAAACTTGCTAATTGCCGAAAAGTTAATTCCAAAACTATTTTCTTGCGGTGCATAGTTCCAAAACTCGCTACTTGTAACTTAAAAAAGATGCTGTCGCGATATTTTTAAATCAAAATAGTTTTCCTCTTCAAAAATGAGCTATATAAGTCAGTTCAATTAAAAAAACAAACAAAAGGACATGGCTGAAAAGTTTTTTAAGATTTGTGAAAAATGATTTCAAATGGCAGAAACAACTTTTGGAACTTTTGGCATTGTCCGTTACTTTTTTATTATGTTTGTCTATTTTTCATACACTTTCTATCACTCTTTTTCAACAAAGAAATTTATATACAATATTTAAATTAATATGAAATTGTGATACATGTACATACATATACATACATAAGTATATTAGGGCGGGCCGATTTGTAAGGGCAAAAATTTCCCCATGCCAAAAGCTATCGAAAAATTGATGGCACAATATCGATTGCTAAATCGGCCATCCCTAATGTACATAATATGTAATATACAGTAGTTTTTCGATTTAACGAACCTAATTGCAGTCCGGCTTGTTCAAAACTCTAAATGTGTACAGTATTTTTTAATATTTTATTAAAATTACAGTAATTTAAAATAAATACATATTTCTTTAAAAATATGTATGTATGTATAAAGAAAATGCAAAATTCATAAAAACAGTTTAATACAAAAGAAATTTATTTTAAAAATGGTTTACACACACACACACACTGTCTGTTTTCTTGGAATGAAAACATCCATTGAAACTCTCTCAAAAGCATTAAATTTTTGTTATTACTAATATTGTTTTGCTAAGCCGATTTAATAAAAACTTCTAAGTGCTTAATGACATCTTCGTGTTTTATTTTGGGCTCTAGAATTTCAGTTTCATCAAGCTGTTCATCATTTTAAAAATTTTATCATCGCACTCATCATCGGGTGAAGGTTTATTTTCAATGCATCTATTCAAATCATCAGCTGATATATGTATTTGACATTTGTTCGTTAAACAGAGTACGAAATAAAATATTTGGTCGTAATATAAGGTACTCAGTAGAAAATATTTCGGTGTTCGTTAAATACGATGTTCATTAAATCGAATGTTCGTTAAATCGGACAACTACTGTACTTATTTTCTCTATTTCAAAAAATGTTGCTTGTTGATATAAAATATGGAGGCATACATATCTCGAATAATAAATTTACTAAATTTATATTTTTTCTAGGTATCTGAACGGCAATCAGCAGCATATGAGCAGTCATCGGGTGAAATTACTTCTAATATGAATACAGAGTTAAATATAAGTCCAAGCAGTGTATGCCTTAATTACAGTGATCGTATAACGGAAATGCATCGTCAATATTTGGCTTCAATTGACCCATTCAATATATTATTTGGCAACAACTCTCTGACAACAACAGCAACTAGTCACGCATCCTCATCATCACCAACTTGCCAATCTACTTTATTAAATAAACAAAACTCATCCGCATCTGCAGCACAAACATCGTTAAATGGTTCTTCAACTTCGTATGCTGATATAGAGTATTTCGATTTTTCAGTTGATGCTCTTTCAACCAGTAGTTGCTCTAGTGATCGTATGCTAGCGCAATCTCCAAGTGCCTTTACACCTACTTGTTCGACAACAAAAATTACAAATGGAATAAAGATCGAGAAATCGTATAGTCCAGATTTAAGTACCATTGAAAATAATAAAAGTCCTACGGCGTTTAGCATCGAAAATATTATTAAAAAAGATTGAGCTGCGTGAGATGATGTTCTACATTTTGAAAGTGTACATACATACATACATACATGTGTTACGACGGGTTATCTACTTCAGTTCGTGTGATATTAAGACAATATTATAGTTACATATAAAATAAATAGCTTATTAAAATGCACCTTAAGAAATGTGATTTTTTGTCTCAAAACTGTTAATCCGATAAAGTAAAAAGCTGAACAAATAGAAATACAGTGCAGACTCGACTAACGCAAGACCTCGATTCTCGCAACACCCAAATTCTTAAGCAACATTTCAAAAAAACAAGACTTTTTTATTAATATTAATATTTATTAATAAATTCATTTGTGAATGAAATCTTATGATTTCTATTGGTTGCGTTAACCGAGCCTGCACTGTAATTGGAAAGTACAAAATATTGTTACTTCCGTGCAAACCCTGTAACAGAATATAGGAATATTCACTAATAACACTGCGCTACAATGGAAACCAAAAATATTATTCTTATGTATTTTCATCTGTTAAATTAATTCAGAAATAAAAAAATCCGATTGTCTCTAGTTTTAAAGATATACAGCTGTATCTCAGCAACAAAAGTAAAAACGAAAACATGTTTAGTTTAGAAGGCTATATTCGGCTGTACCGAATTTTATGCACTCTTCAACGGAGCAAAAAACACGTAAGAGGTTTTTATAAAAATTTTGAACTTGGTGCAATATTAAAATATTTTTTGGCCATACTTTTAAGAGCGACATTTTTTTTGTGTTTTAAAAAAGTTTAAAGTGGCGTCCTAAAGAATGTAAAATTTTGGTTTCATAATTTTTTTATAAAAAAAAGTAAGGAAGCGAAACCAAAACAATAAGAATTTAAAAATATGTGCAAAATAAAAAAGTGAAAGTGAGAATATAGTAAATAGTATATTCTCACTTCTGTATAAATTCTGTGACAGGTCTGGGGACTTACTCCGTGATGGGAATCGAAAGAAAATGCTTTCGAATTGCAATGTAACTAATATACAAGCTCGAATATAAGTACAAAATATCCCTACTTATATTATAAATTTACATACATATACATACATACATAATACATATGTACATATGTATGTATTTGCATAATTTTCAATTGTAAACTAGAAGAAATTATTATTTTGAGAGAGCGCTGGTTGATCGACACAAAAAAATATATTCATACATATTTCTATAAAGTGCACATTTTGTATGTAAGACAGATGTATTACTACGGATATCATTAAAACTTTTTAAACCAGTATTAATCGTTTTTTTTTGCGTTTCAAGTTCAACATTTTTAACAAAGTGAGCCATATCTCATATTATAATTGATATATAATTTCACAAGCTATTATCAGACTAGCAAAAATCATAACTCAAGTAAAAGACAACATCCTGTTTTTATAAACTTCAAAAGTACGCTGTTCCCATTCAAAAATTTTGCGCAAGTTCCACTTAAACACTATCTTAATTTTTATTATAAATGTGTTTAGCGTGCTCCATTATTTAAAGTTAATATGTTCATTGAAAAGAGTTTATAATAACTCAAGGCAGCATGTATGCAAAAGTCGCAAAATTCAACTTTTTGCTCTGAAGATTTTATCAGACATTAGGAATACATTAATTTACTACTTGTCGTCAAAAACTCGTTTTCTCTTAAACTTTAGGCAGTATTTTTTAAAATATGAAAGTGAGTAGAAAATTTATATAGAAATCAATCATATAACTTGGCATTAACATTTTTACCTTTTTTGGTAACATCCAAAAGATAAAAATTTTTGCGCAATGTAATTTATACAAATTTTACAATTCCATTATTTTAATTTGATTATTATTCGAACTAAATAGGTTTTTAATCAAAAGTGATTATTAATAAGATTAAAGTTCGCAATATTTTTAGTCAGAAAGAATTGGAAATGAGAAAAGTTTTCAAAGGGACAAGGGAAAAATTAACGTTAATTATTTTAAAATACAAGGTAGAGCAGAAACAACAAAATAACGATATTTTTTTCGAATGACGCTGCATTTCATGTGTATTTATTCTCTATAAAACTTATTTGTAATTATTCTTTGGGCCGATCAGTTGGTCTTGTCAAGTTCTGACAAACCAGTCCGTACAGCATGTACAGGCTGATTATTTATTTAGCCGATCTCTTTTGGTTACTACAGTTAAAATTTATTTGTTGTTTCTCGCGATATGGACTTTAAAAACGAGTCTTAAAACCGGAAGAGGTTACGATGAGTTGAATTTTTCTTTTTTGTATTTATTATAAAATTCGTTCTTAATACCCTTTTTTTGCTTTTCATAAAGTTCTCTGCCAAAACCTTTGTATTTTATTTGTATTTTATCTGCTGATCAAATAAGGTTCTAACAATTTAACAATAAATCAGACCATCAATTTAATCCAAAATTCTAATCTAGCTGGGTAAAATTATTTCAGTTTTTTATATATGAATTTGAGATCACTAAATTCCCCATTCACATCAAAGGTTCTCTCTATTTAGTTGTTGACTAACAGTGAGGTATTGTTTAAAAAATTATATTTAAAATTATGAAAAGTTTATTAATTTTCAAATTGGTTAAGGAATTCGCGAAGTTGTATTAAATTTTGTATCGATTATACACTCTAAAGATTTTCAAATTGTTGTAAGTATTTTGTATCATGAATTCATTCAAAGATTAACATTTTTATAGCTAGTAAAAATTTTAGCAAATTCGACAGACACAATAATTAGTACAACTGACTTTATTCACAATAGATTTTTGCAATGTCATATATCAAAGAATCTTTTTTACTTCTACATAGACTTGAGATAATTATATCGATTTCTTTTAGTTCAAAAACTTATCTTCTGACTAGGATAGTAAATTTTAATGTGTTTATACTCTTAGAACTTTTTTGCGGAATGCAAACATATGATCTAAGCACGGATAATATCCAAAAATAAGTATATTAAAAGGATGTACATCGTCTAATTCCAAAGAATAGAATTTTTGTAATTTTGTAGTGCTAGATTTGGAATTAGGACCATGGTACATTTAATAAACGGAATAATTTTGAAAAAATAAATATATTAAAAGGATGTACATCGTATAATTCCAAAGAATAGAATTTTTGTAATTTTGTAGTGCTAGATTTGGGATTAGGACCATGGTACATTTAATAAACGGAATAATTTTGAAGCTTCTTATTCATCTGCATCAGCAAATAGATCATCGTTTAAAGACATATTATTCATGTTATCTCTGGCTTGTTCAACACCGGCATTCTCACCAAGCACGGGAGTTTCATCGTCTTCATCTTCTTCATCCATGTACTCACTATCTCCAGATATACTATCAGCCGAATCGGGATGTAGAGCTTGACAATCTGTCATGGCTTGATACATTGTATTTACGCTGTTTGAATCATTTGGTATAAACCAGCATTCTGTCATTTGAACATCTTCTGCATCTTCATAAACATCATTTTCATCATCCTCACTTCCATCTCCACTGTCACTTTCAGAATGTTCTATAGTGCCGTTGGAATGATTATGGGATTCTCCCTCGTAAATACCTGGCCATTTAAGATGATGATCAAGCATAAAATATATGCAATTACTAGGTGTAGAGGAAATACCATGAACACTTATTTGCTTCCAAAGTATGGAAATACCATCTAGTTCTAAGTTATTTGGTCGCCAAACTAAGGAGCTACACACAAATACAAAAAAACTCAGACAAAATTTTGCAAATTTGTTCTTGATTGTTTAACTTACTTTTGACTAATGTACACACTGCCATTGCCTATATCTTTCTGTCCAATTTTCAGTTGAACATTGTCAGAAGAAAATGCTAATCCAACATTAGGTGGAGTTATACGACCGATTATTACCATTTTCCACAAGCTGAATAAAGACAATTAAATCAAATACAAAAGAAGACACAGGAAACAACGAATATGGTACAGCTGATTATCAGTATTACTTCGCAGAGGTTTTATGCGCAATATACGCGATGTCCGCGAAACAACAAAATATTCACTAATACCACTATAATGATTGATGCATGGTATAATAATACAGGTAGTGTCGAAGTGTGAACGGACTTTTTTTGGGTTCGCGGCTGTCAAAATTTGATTATGTATTACACCCACACACCCACACCGCAAAAAAAGCACACTTTATCACTTGTTTCAAATGCAAATAAGAAAAGGAAAAGAAACAAAATTCTTTATGGAACAGAAAATGCAACCATTTTGCCATTTTTCTTTTGTACTTTTTGACAGCATCGAACATAAAAGCAGTGTTGTTGCAGCTTCGACACCACCTATATTATTCCCCCATGGATTGATGTGTATTTTGATAATGTATATTGCCTGTTGAAATATCAAAAATAAATACTTTGTTTGGCATTTAAGCGGAGCAGACACGGCCGTTGTGAATTTCAAAATACATATCTTTTTTTAATTTTTTTTCTGTCTGGCATGGTATAATAGTACAGGTAGTGTCGAAGCTACAACAGTGCTTTCAAGGCGTTTTTAACCAGGTGGCAGTAGCTGACTATTCGTTGCGAATGTCAAAATACACACAAAATACTTTTGGCTTTTTTTATTGTATCCGTTTTCTTTGTTTTATGGTTTAAGTTTTTGACATACGTAATGAAAATACACAAACAAAAATGCCTGTTCTTGTATTTGTTTTCCTAATGCTGCCACCTAGTTAAATATACCTTGAATTTTAGGAACTTTTGATAGCAACTTCAAAAGGGATTTAAGAAAAACAAGTCCTAACATTCGTGTTAGAATTGTTAATTTTGCGGTAGTTGACAGACCGATTCAAAAATCAAATGCAATACAGCCACGTTCTGAAAATCACATTTTTCAAAAGCAATATTGGCCCTGCAGACGTTTTCAAAATCATAATTTGAATTTCTTTCGTAAATGATATTTGATAGTCTGCAATAGGAAAATTGAAATGTCGGCTTTTAAAATCGCAAGATTTAGAAAATGTGATTTTCAGAACATGCGATTTCTTCCAAACGTTTTGAAACCAGTAAATTCAAGAAAACCAACAAATTCCTTTATTTCGTGAACAGATCCAAGAAAGAGATTACGTATTTACACGTACCTAACCAAAAGTTAGTGTAATCGAAAAGGATAAAGGAATTGTCCTTATCGCATCTATCAAAAAACAAAATGCTTCAAGGTATTTTTTTGTTTTATATATTTTAAATAAGTTTACAGCATGATTATTCTGGCTTTTTGGTCTTCTTGACTTGAGGCGCTTTTTGAGAGCGCAAGACAGCGGACGCACGGCGCAGAGCGGCCTAAAAATAAAGAAATACACTACATAAAAAACTAAATTCAAAATGAAAAAAAATCATATTTTTAGTAATAATTGTCAGTTTTGTGATTTCAACACTACTCTTCAGCGATCTTGGTTTGGTAGTAAATTCAAATCATCATTTGAGAATTATCGTACGTAAAGAACTTATTTTCTACAAACCTGAGTCAAGTCCTTGCGGTATTTGTTATCAGTTAGAAGATTTCTAAATTTCTTTAATGACCTTCTTGGACCAGCCTTCATAGTTACTTTAACGGTGTTTTTAGCAGGACGTTGGGCATATTTACCCTTCTTCATCACAACGGTAAACCCCTTCTTATCGGCAGCAGGAACAACTCCAAGAGTCTTCTTGTGCACGATGCCACTGTAGCGGTAAGAACTGACATTCGCCAAGTTGTTAGGCTCCTGAAAAAGAAAACAAAGTATGAATTAGAAGTGTTTGCTAATAAGCAGTTAAAAATTCATGTATATTTCAGTTTTGCTCAGGTTTAATAAGGGTTTTTATCATGTGGTAATCAATTATCATTGTGAATTAATACATCATCGACATTTACTATCATTCATATCAGTAAAGGAATATGTACATACCGTGGAGAATGGTTTCTTGATATCACGCTTCTTCAACAAAAAAGCATTATTGTTGCGGATGATCAACCAGTTAAGGTGCGAAGAAGTAGCCATCTCAGATCTGCAAAATACAATTATGAAAATCGATTAATCCAATGAACAATGTTATTATTAAACAGTAATTTTGTTAAGTTTTCATTTTCAGTCTAGGGTGATGAATATAGTCTTCATGGAACTCATCTGCTTATTCGATCATCATAATGAAATTGAACAAATTTACTGCACTTTACATGGTTATACATTGGAGTTTAGCACGTGTAGAAATTTGGAATATTTACCCTTGGCTTCAATGTTGTTTAAATTCAGCATTTCTTTGGTGCAAAAAGTCCAAGGTTTGCTGTCTTGTACACTGTTTTTATATTTCTCAAAATTTTACACGTGTTAACACTACAATTTCACAGGCCAAAATAAATATCTCACCTTTTGTCTGGGAAAGCGATGACAGAAAAGAAAAAGGAAACATCATGGCGGCGGTATTATATTTATCGAGTGAAGTTAGCTGCGTATGCCAACTTCTGAAGTGTTGGAAGTGTTTGGTATAAAAATTTTCTGTGTTGCATTTTTAAAATTGTAATTACTTATGTTACTTATGTGAATACAAGGAAAAATAATGTTAATAAATGTTACTGAATTTTGTCTAATAATTTAGAAATTCTGTTTGTGAAAATAATATAAGTTTATTATTTTAAATATTTTTCGGTTTTCCACTCCATTGCGTTTTCTTCAAATAAATATGCATTTTTTAGTTTTCTAAATTCTAGTTCGCAAATGCGCTGACTACAGAAAAGAGAAATGACAGCAAATTGATAGGCAATAATTGCTCAAGCAATCAATTGAGCAATCATTACGCAATGTATAGCTACTTATGGCAATCAAAGGTCCATACGTAGCAAATTCCATGAACACAATCAAATTTGACGATTGCCGCAATGGATATTGCTACGTGAACACTCAGTGTTAACGTTTAATACTACATATGTTTAGACGCGAAACGCACAGTATTCGAGTTATTGGCCTCTGAAGTTTCCATATATGTATACATATATGTACATTTCTAAACGTATATGGGCTATATTAGCATAATTTTAAAGCTTTTGAATAGATCTTTTTGAATATTCAAAATTTTTTTAAAAATTCTTAACTATTCAATAAAAAAAGCTTTTGTTCGATATCCGAATTATCATCGAGCGAGCTGACTTCTGCTGTTTATATATGAAGTCGGCTATGCAAAAAAGACTAGTTAGCAGCCAAGCCGGTGTTTGTTATACATAGAGTAAAAAATCCTTAAGCTCGACCGAAGGCCAGCTATGAAAAAAAACTTTAGCTAGCGAAGCCGGTGTTTGTTATAAATAGAGGAAAAAATCCTTACGCCCGGCCAAAGGTAGGCAAAAAAGCTTTAGTTGACGCAGCCGGTGTTTCTTATGAAAATCCATTCATTTGAATAAACTATATACTATGTAGGTACTTACCTAGTGTGCATTCGTAACATTTTTGTATAAACTGTATTGAGAGCTAAAAAGTTAAATATCTTCTAATAAATTTTGAATATTATGAAATATCCATTCGAAAGCTTTAAAACGACACCAATATTGGTCATATACGTTTAGAAATGTAGTGGAAAATCACATGCATATGTAAGTATGTATATGTACATATATTCAAACTATGAAATTCGAAAACTATGCATTTCTCCCATTTTTTTATTTAATAATTTCTTATTTTTTTATTTTCTACATCCCCTATGTAATTTTTATTTATTTTTTTGAGCAGTGTTACTAAACTGGACCTAGGTGTCAACTCCTATTAAAATTTTTTCCTATTTAATCTTTGTAATTTTATCAACTTATGCAATTATAATTATTTTTTATCTAATAAGAATTTATTTTTGGAAATCACGTGGCTTGAAATCACCGTGATTTCAGAACAGGCCTGTATGCAGTATTTTTTTTTCTTTGATATTAATTCGAGTTACACTTTTTGAACGTGGTGACTGATAAGAAAACAATTTTTTTTCTTTTATTGAATAAATGAGAAGTTAATATCTTTTAAAATATTTTTATTATCTCACAATACATGTAGGTTATTCAGGAATTTTTATCATTGAAACTATAGGTTTATGGTAACTGAAATAAGAAACGTAAGTTTGAGACTTGATATCCTCTAAATATCTGGAAAATACCCCGTCAATATTGGTTCCATATTTTCTTGGGGATCATTTTCATTTAGTGTTTCCCTACATGTAAAAATCTGTTCTCGCAATATAGTATGTTAATGAAATCAATAGCATACTTTAGGGGTTAACATACGCTAGGCGAAAAACAAAACACTTAAGAAGCACTTAGTGTTTTTTTTCGTTACGGTATTTCTTGATTCGGTCGCCGCGCTCAAAGCCCGCGATAAAACCTATGCAATAGCTTAACATATACTTAATTATTTATTTTTACAATATTTTATTTTCTTTAAAAATACTATATAGAACTAGGTTGCTCACGTGAAAGAAATTATAACAAATAAAAGAGAACACATAAAAATATTACCCATTCCTCAGCCACTTTTTATTTGCAATAATCGCTTGTCTTTATTAACTCAAGAACAATAAATTATTCAATATAAAATAAAAACATAAAATATTTTAAACTTTCGTAATTAAGATTTTTAATTTGCAATACAGAATTAAATTTTGTTTTATTAAATATCTTATTAACTACTTTAAGTTCAATTACCAATTTTGGTCAAAGTATTGCACTGTAATGTGTGCTTAGTTATATATATTTTTTCCTAAACCATAATTTAATGTTTTTTAAAATCCTTTTCGAATATTAAAATTGAGTTATCTCAAAAGTATGAGTCTTTCGACTTAGGCTTTTATTGCTTGTGACCACAATATTATAAAAAATGCTCAATTTAAACTTAACTTAAAATTTATTTACAAATATACTGATTTTTTTAATTTACATAGTTTGCAATAATATTTCACAGCATTGGAAGAAACAATAGGTACAAAATGTTAAAGTTAAATAGTTCCACCAGCCTCCCTGATAAACTCCTTTCATTAAGTAATTACCAACATCCAACCCACTTATAAAATAACAATTTGAAAAAGCGGCCGGTATAAAAATTTGCGAACCCAAAAGGGCATTAAAGCGCTGGAGACCTGCATCTGTTAACTTTAAACTATTTTTCATAAAATTTACATAATTAGTAGATTTGATTAGTGCTTTAAAAATTTTTTCTCCGACTAAACAACAGAAATTTAATATGCTCCATATAAAGACATAACCATAATAACCATGCCATAGGAAGACAAATAAAAATGTTGAAGCTGTGGCAAACATTTTTCTTGATGCCGAAGAGGTTTTGCAGCACATCTCTGCATATATATGGGCGAATAAAAACTCATAAAGGCCTTCATCAAAATATTTCCACATATCGGAATAATAATGAACAAGTCCAATGCAGCGAGGTTTTCGGGGTGGATGTAGTCCATCGAATTGGGCAAACGCTATACCAAGACCATATGTTACAACATAGAACATAAAGAAAAATTGTCCCATATAATAACCAACAGCATATAGGCCGAACGTTGTATCCAGAACTTCCACTGCCGTGATATCCACAGCCATATAATGAACGTATACAAAATGGGTAGCAATTTCTAGAACGACCCACCAAAATATTACTCTGATGATTTGCCAAGAAAATGTTTTAAGTTTCTGAATGCCTGTTTGACCATTTGCATGCTCCAAAGCATAATAACGGTTATAACTCATGAAAGGACCTAACATTAGGCAGGGAAAATATAATGTGTAACCTAAAAAGTGTATTAAGGAGTATTTAGTACTTATATTTGATTCATAAACTTTGTAATCTTTTTCACATTGCAAACTATAGCTACAACCACGTAATATGGACCAACATAATGTTACTATTACATTATGAAATTCAATGTAGCCCAGATTGTCTTGCAAATAACTATTCGACTTAAGGAATATCATTGCAATCATCCATATAACGGATAACAGCCATGTCAACAGTTTTGATTGCTTGTGAGCTACAAAATAATATGACGTGAGCAAGCATCCAATTAGTGCAATCGATACCAGTTTCATTGATATTATAAGTATTACCACACAAACAGCAGCATTTAATAAACTTTGCAATTTCTTCATATATGTTCGTGTGATAGTAGCTACTGCCAAGTGAAAAATGTACCAAGCCCAATAAATTTTCATATATTCGGTAAAAGCGTACAACTCATCATTTGTATCATCCTTGAGAGAATTCAATATTGGCCACCCCATGGGAAATTCATACGCAGATATTTTCCATATTTTGTATCGAGCGTCAATTAACATCCATAGTTCATATACAATATAAATAATATAAACAGCAAAATATGTAATAACTTCACTCTTGTAAAAATAAAATTTTTTTGTTTTCATTTTGTATGCATATATACACCAGCTTAACAACTACATATGTAATAACACAATGCAATAGTGCAAACACGTACTAGCGGTTCTGCATAAACACAAAAATACGTCTCCTTTGTGGAAAATACTTTACGAACCGTAAAAACAAATAAAAAGCCGGGTGCCACTGTCAGCAAAGATGAATCTTGGACAAAAAGTCAAACACCATAGAAAACTGAATACAATACAGTTTTAAATAAGCCATGATATGTGAATTTCATCAACCTCAACAAACTTTCACGCAATTCGGGTGAACTCAGGTTAGTCAGCTCTTCAAGTGTTCTAGGTCTGCGTTCAGACGAGTCAAGTGTTATTGACAAAATTCTTACTTTTTCTTCTTTGAACATTCATTGATGTTCCCACAAGTCATGTCATGTTGACGACATTTACATGCAAATACCTTCAGGGTTCAAATTAAGGATGAGAGAGGAAAGCGTAATGACAGTACATTCATCTGAGTACTCGTTTCCTCTCCACTCGTCACTCACGCCTATAGCTGGGGGTCTCCATTAACCATCAACTTGGTATGAACATCACATATGGCTAATGTAGACCGCTCATGCTTATGTTTTATCAATCCTCTGCCATCGATGCCATGTGCATATGGCTGAGCAACTATGTTCGACATCAATCGTAATTTTCAAAGGAGAGTAAAATAGACAACACAAAAAGACATTTTATCTCTATTGCACAAACTGAAAATTATATGAGCAAGCAAAGCATGAACTTCTACACGTATTAGCCACATACAAAAACATTGACTTATTAATAGTCGATGGTTCGTGAAGACGTACGGTAATAAATTGGCAATCATGTCTATATGACATGACTCGTCTGAACGCAGACTGAGTTGTCAATCACCATTGATGGTTGACAAAGGATAAGAGTTTGTAATTTTAAATGCAACTTCGATCACAAGTTCGAAAAATGATTTAAAATAATTTGGTAATTTGGAAGGGAGATGGAAAAATGTATGGTAAGCTATTTATCAAACATTATTTGGCGAAATCTTTCGGGTGCGAAAAATGCAGATCAACCAGGTAGTAGCAGTAGAATAGCTGATTATTATGTACATGCAGATTGAGTGGTATTTTGGGGAGGTTGACGATAATACAAAATACAGACATATCTATGTATATATAATAGATTATTCTGTGCAGAAAATGTCACCCTTCATATAGTAGTTCTGCAAGCTACAGGTATTTTATACAGATTTTTTTTAATTTTTGTAGAACCGCTACTACCTGATAGATCTGCCTTGTATGGAAACATACAATAAGTGGATATCAATTCTCTGTGGATGTTTGTACGAAAGCAAACATCAACACGTGCTGTAGCTAAAAATTTTTGGACGAATATTTTTCAATAAAAATAATAAAACAAACTACACAATGGATATAGTTAAAGAAGTGTTAGAAAAACAACAAAAAGATTTAGAAAAATATAAACCGATAACTGTAGACAAACATTTGGAATGTCGCATCGATGTAGGCATGATGCTTATAACAGATCCAAACTATTTGGAAGATAACGAAATAAAGTAAGTTTAAATGAATTTATTAAAATAATATGAATCTATGTAGCCAAACATATTTCATTTAGAGAAAACAGAGAAAACTATTTGCTAAATTTAACTCGTGATAATACCCAACTTTTAATTAACGAAATTTGGCAATTAAACACGGAACGTGTAGACGAATGTATAGTTGCGAAACTACCTCCACCTACAACAGTACTGCCACGGTTGCGGAAGGTACCTGGTCCTAAATCAATGACCAAATGGGAGAAGTTTGCTCAAGAGAAGGGCATTACCAAGAAGAAGAAGGATAAGAAGGTGTATGATGAAACTTTAGATGTAAGTACTTTTTACAGCATAGATTACTTCAGTACAATATTCTTATCATAACTATTTTCTATGCTAGAAATGGGTCCCCACCTATGGTTACAAACGAGCAGATGCAGAGAAACAAAAAGATTGGGTTCTTGAGGTTCCAAAGAATGTAGATCCCATGGAGGATATGTTCCAAAAGAAGATAGACCTGCGTAATGAAAAAGTAGCCAAAAATGAAATACAACGTATGAAAAATATTGTCAGAGCCAGAAAGGAAGAAGTTCCACGTAGTGGTTACTTAGGTGGAGAGGCAGCCACTTCTGGACAATTGCTAACAGCTGTAACAGTTGCCAAGGCTTCTACAGCATCAGTAGGAAAATTTCAGAGTAAATTACCAAAAGAAAAAGAAGCTCGCGGTATTGGGGTTAAGGAACTGATACCCGGCTCAAAACGCAAGTCTTCCCATATATCTAATCAAGCAGAAAAGGAAATTAATATGGATCTTATTAAGAGTGTATTAAATAAAAAACCTAAAATTGATATTGAACGAGCAATATCTTTGCAAAAAAATGATGAACGATTAGAGTAAGTTCTTCCGTATTTTGTGCTAAGCAGTCAATTTAAATTCTATTTACTTTTATTTGCAGAAGGGAAGCAAATGACGATACCGGCAAAAAGAGTAAAAAAAATAAAAAGGGTGGCGGTAAAGGCAGTCGCAAGGCAGTGGGAAAAAAACCTAAAGGAGGTCGTGGTCAAAGAGCGCCGGGTAAGAAGGCAGCCATAGGACGTAAAAGAAGATAAATCCTACAAAAAAAAAATATGTAAAAATGAAGCATTTTTATTTACATATACAGGTACTGCCATAAGTATTCGGTTTTCAATAATTAAATTGCTTCACTCACGTACTCCTGAAACTATACCGTCTTTAATATTCGGTTTATTTTAAAGTGAGCGTATATACAAATGAAATACAATCATATTTTTAAAATTTGTCATCAATAATTAGTAGCTGCGCGAAGACTATTGAAGAGATTCCGGAAATACCATCAATTTGCAATAAGAGTCGTAGTCGTGGCAACGTTTAAAGGTGCTCAACATATATCGCTTTATCGTTCAACCTTGCAAAATATCTCTTAAAATTTTAAATAAGCTTATTTAGGACTTTCCCGTTAATAGTAATAAATTTTCGATCCCACACACCCTTACACACCATTGCCATGAATTGGTAATACTCTTATTTAGTGATGATCTCAGATTCTTTAGCTTGAGCTCCTTGATTTGTTTTCTCTTACACTGATATTTGCTAGCACTATGTTTTTGTATGGAAAAACTAAAGTAACGTGGTGGTCAAAAGTAAACGAGAGACTAGGAATACAGAATTTGATAGCAACAGTAATTATTAATATAATTTTTAGTAAAGCCTTTTTGAAATCCTTTGTATATACGGTCACTAAGAAAAACAAGTGTTATTTCACATGAATATGAAAACCGAATATTATGGACATTAACTGTATATTTTATATATGTATTTAAGTTCAAAAGAATAAACAAATTCTTAAAACAAAGAATTATTTTTCGGACATAATTTTACAAATTCATAAGATGTCAGCCAAAAGAGATATTTTAGCGCGTATACTTATAAAAATCTTAAATTAACTCTTTCCCGATGCCGATGCATATATTCGTAGATAAATTTGCGAAAGATTTTATTGAAATTTCTAATTGTAGGCCAATGTAAGTTGGCGGCATTATCATTAGGAGTATGCCATTGATGCGGAAATGGTGTTGTTATAACATGCAGTACAGGAACATCTACAAAATATTAATTATGGGAAATAGTGCGATTAAAAAATTAAAATACTAAAATATAAATTGTGAATGTGTGTTGTTTAGACCTTTTATAATTTATGAGTTAAGGAATTGATTGTTCGGCTTGAGGTCTGTCTCTCATTTAATAAATAAATTAAAAATAAGAACTTCTTTAAGATTTGTATTTTTTATTATTTAAAAATAAATTAATAATTTAAAAATAAATTAATAAATAATAAAAAATACAAATCTTAAAGAAGAGTTCTTATTTTTAATTTATTTATTAAATAAAAGAGGCAGACCTCAAGCCGAACAATCAATTCCTTAACTCCTAAAATATAAATTTTGACATTAAGCTACGATTGTCTCACAAAAATAATATAAATACTTACTCTCTTGTAAAAATGGACGATGGTCATCGTCTATGTAACCTTGTGCTTTACGATTTAGAAACATTAGATTATGGCCCTCCAATTGATTTTGTTTAATTAAACTCCTTTCTATATCACAAAGACTGCTGTGGAGACTTCTAGTGTTGCCATGAAAGCTGTAGAATTTAGGACTAACAGAACCGATTAAATCTAAAAGGACTAAAACTTCCTAGAATTAAAAGCAATTAAAAAAGAAAAATGGCATTAACGTTTTGTAACTTGATTCAAAAACATTTAAATGAATAGACTAGCATTCCATTTCTGAATGAAAAATAAGTTTAGCTTTTTATACACTATTCTTTGCGGTGTGGGGATCACCGCGAAAATATTAATCCGCAATGTTAGTGCAGGTGTTCGATACCGAATGGCGTAGTTTGGCCCCTGATTTTTTTTAAAAGTTGGGTAAGAATTTATATTGCAAACAATAAGATACTAAAAATAGTTTTTACATCTCAATATTTTTTTGTTATAAAAACTGTAAATCTACTGCATGTGCATACTTACAATTCTGTCAATGTGGCGTATTGTTGGTGATGTTTTAGATTTAGAATTTGAAAGCTTTCGTGCCAAATGCCGAGAACCGTAAAGGGAATCTGTATTTGTCCACTCTTTAAAAGCTTCCTCGCCATCAAAAAATATAAGCTAAAAAAATAATAGAACAAATGAAACTAATAATTTATGCACAACAGGTTCAACGCTTGCATTAGTTTATGTATGAATACTAATAATGCTTTGGATATGTATTGACTTAATATATTTCTATCAAAAGAGCGACACAATCTTTAATATTTGTTTTTTAACTAAAGCGTAAATATATTATACATACATCCTTACATGCGCATATGCATATGTATGAGTGAACATACCATTAATCCCAAATCTTTACGATCTTTATTTTGTTGCAAATAAGGCTGCAATGTTTTCGCAGTGTTAAGCAATATAGAACAGGGGACTGCAGAATCGATGGCGCCTACGAATTCTGGATCATTTGGAAAATATTTACTGTCATAATGACAGGATAAGGCCAAAAAGTCACTGGCTTCAGGATTCGAAACACCAACTACAGTTGAAAATGTTATATTTCCAAGTATGGGCACTTTTTCAGGAAATTCGTCTATTTCTATAATAAAACCCAACGATTGCAACTCCCTAAAAAATAATTATTAATATAAAAAGGCAATAATAATAATAATACGCACTATGTATTTATCTGTAATATATGTATTTTTTTTAATTTTAAAGAGTTTTTGGCGAGTTATATACATACATACGTACATATGCATATACCGGGTGCTCAAAATAAATGTGTTCTATAAATACTGTTATTTTGACACTGATCGATTATTTATATTGACTATCAGTCAGTATCATAACTCCGCGTACCAAAATGAACAGCTTTGCGCTTGAAGAAGGTTCTACCTTGTAAAAAATTAAATATCGCACTCTTAATGTAATTTTTAAAAATATACTTGTGCTTTGACCATCCTGTATAAATAAATTCCTGAAGTCTTATGCCGTTATCTTTTCTAGAAAAATGTAAATTATATTAATAAAATTATATTCAAAGTTTTCTTTAGACAAAAATTTTGGCTCGCAAGTGATGATGCAATAATTTCTAATAAATTCACTATTTAAAAAAAAAATTTATTAAAACGGGCAAAAATGTAGCAGTTTATTTTAGAAAAGAAAACGCCATTAGTTCATATTAGTTTTAATTAAAAAGTAAATTAAGCAAAGTATTTAAAATATATACATTTGGATGTACACATCTAAATAAATAAATAAATAACTTTAGTATGTAGTAAGTAGAGTAGTAGTTTCTGAAACTCCCGGGACGAAAGTCCGCACTATTGAGCAGACAAATATATAGTTTGTCTTAGGTTCATATCTGACTACCAACTAATTTTTTAAGACATTTTTTTAAAAACTTCAAATTATTTCTATTAAGAAATTGGAAAGGAAAGTCGGATTTGAACTTAAGCCACAATACCTTTCAACTTAAACCTAAACAGTTCAACTAATTATGTATAAATATTAGTGATTAAAAACCATGCCACCCGTCAATTCCATTTTTATGTTTTCATAGTTGGTTGAATCACAATGTTTATCATTTGGGTTGAATACTAAGAAATGATCTCAGCAGCCAACGGTGCCGCAAAAAGCAAGGGAGTAATAATACGTGTGTTGAAGAATTATTCATCAGAGATGGGAATTTCTTACTAACCGAAATTTATTTATCTTGTAAAAGTGAGTAGACGTAAATTTCGTATTTTAATTTGTTAAATAACACGGTTAAATAGTTGATATATTCCTAGTCACAAGAATCCACCGTGATAAGTGATCCGTTCTGCTAGTCCGACGATTACGTTCTTAATAAAAATAATTTGAAATTATCAAAAAATTTCTTAATAGAAAAGAAATTGTAGAGTCTGGTTTAAGCTTAAGCCAAACAATACTCTTCAACTTAAAACAAATAACTTGTAGTCTTTCATTCATTATCGTTACATAATTCGATTAAAAAATAACTTGAAGTTAACACTAAACTCAAAACTTTATCTTTCGTTAGTAAAAATTCATTAACACGAAGCTTTGGTAAGTTTTAAATTTTATTTAAAAAAACTGAAACATTTTCTGGGCTTAAATTTTTAACTTGAAAATAATATGACATTTAAAAGTTAATAATTTTTTGTTTAATTTATAAATGTTTTTCATAAATTCTTAAAAAAGTTTTGATTTAAGCTTTATCATATGAAAAAATGCATATCTTTGTGAAGAAATCGTGCTCAGATGTCCTGTTGTGATTCACAATTAATGAAAATGTTTAACTTCCAATTAAAAATTAAGTCTAGACTAACTGGAAGTTAGTAAACTTTCAAATTAAATAAGCATAACTGAACTTTGTGCTAAAAGGGGGGTAAATAGTATAATAATATCTCTTCCCTATTCCTTTTATAATAAAAATAATTCAACAAAATTATTAATTTGAATTAACAAATCCAAACCTGCCTTTCAATTAAACCAATACCTTTAACGTATCTAGCCCTTTAACGAAGAGAAACTTCTTGTCGTGTACATATTACAAATAACATCATAGAATGAAAAAGATCTTAGGGGTGAATTTGTTCGGAGGGAGGCCTAGCGATACCCAGACAGTTTTATCTACGCTAATGACCAATACAGTTCGTGAAAAAGTTGTAAAATAATCAAAATTAATAATCACCTTTATTCCAGTTGTCAACATCGACGTCACGTCAATACAATACCAAAAAATTGGGGCTTGTCTACCCATTGTCGAAAACAACTCGAGGGCGAGTAGACAAGCACCAATTTTTTGGTATTGTATTGACGTGACGTCGATGTTGACAACTGGAATAAGGGTGATTATTAATATATTTTCTTCGAAGTAACCTTTGTAAATCTTAAAAAAATCGAATGAACACCTATTTCACGTAAGAAGCAGTTTTTCCGGTTCGAAACTACACAAAAAACGTTTTGCGTGTAGTGTATACGAAGTACATGTTATTTTTAAGCTGTTTTTAGGGTTTGGAATTTAACATTGTCTACAAAAAGTTTAGTACACTTATAATTATTTTTTTGCATATTTACATATGTACATATATCAAACTCTGCTACACTGACCGATACGCGATCAAACATTGTTTACATTTTGTTATATATTTATGTACATACTACGAACATATATATTTACTTACCTTGTTATAAAGTTGCGAACTTTTGTATGACCTGCAGATCCCACAACTCGGGGCTGCATTATATTTTCCAACGTATTATTAAAGTGACTATCATCATCGGGCCATATAAACTAAAAAATAAATATGTACATATGTATGTATGTTCACATTTTTATAAGTATGTGTGTATTTTGTATTAAAAAGCGGAACTATGTAATTTTAATTTTGCGTACTTGTTGAACTTGTAAATTACCCAAAGATATTAATGAGAAAGAAACTAAGAACACGTATATTTTAAGTTTAAACATTTTAAATTCTATTTAAGAAAAAATAAAATGTCAAGTTTATTATTTTTGCTGTTTTCCTTTGTTCAAATTCGTCAAGTTTAATTCATCCGTATCAATATTATTTTTACGTAAACTTTTTTAGTAACTAAATAATCAAGTCCCAATAAACAACTGAATTGTGTGGTTTACTTCATTCCAAATACAAGTGGCTGTTGTCGAATCTTGTGGAGAGAAATCATTTCAAAAACTAACAACAAATAAAGTTATAAAAAATTCATTAATAACTAATTCAAGCAGTCATATATATGTATGTGTTAAAGCTTTTCAAATAGTGTTGTAAATTGCTCGAGATAATTTTTTATCGAATAAAAGTTTGTAACACTTTTTATTAAATATCTCAACTGAGTTAGATATGACTTTAGACCACTTTAAAAATTATTGGATCGTATAAATCCGCGATATTGTTCTAGTGTGAAATGTTAAAATTTTATAATGGCCTAAGAAAAAGTTTTTAAATATGAGCTTTTGTTATAATTTATGTAAAAATTGCAAACTGTTTTTACACTATTAAGCATAATATAACAAACATTTTTTATTACAATAGATTTGATCAAAGTTTTCTGATCGAATTCGAATTTTATTTTTTTTGATGCACCATCAAACAACCCATTTATCATTTACAATTTTTATTTTTAGCTTGGAAAAAAATTTATTTAGAAATCAGAATAAAGATTTGAACTATCTCCACATCCTTATTTTAAAAATTTAAGAATTTATTTTGACCACGAATGCTAAATGAATTACTAAACATTCTTCCGCAACAAAGCCTGTCAGATAAACAGCTTTTGAGGAAATTCAAAGAAGACTCTTTAAAAATGAAATAATTTTTGCCTACTGTTGAGAAATAAGATGGCAAAAAGACAGTTGAAATTAGAGGTTGTTAATATTATTTTTTATTTTACCTGGCAACATAAATGAACAAAATATACAAAATGTAAAGAAAATTTTCCTTTATTTCTAAAATCAATAAGGAAAGAGAGAAAATTTCATTGAGACGTTTCAAAAAATTCTGCTGGCGTCATTGCATATCTCGAATAATGTAATGCATATTGACCCTTGTGCGCGATATTATCGTATGTTACAAACACTAAATATTACAGGAGAGCGTTTTTATTAACTGTTATATACGGTAAAATGTGCATTGTGATATCTCCATAACTATTATATTTATCAAAAACTTTTGTTTGTTGAGGGTTTTTAGCTAGTCTATATGCATGCAAAAGAAAAGTATTTGAAAATCTTTGAAAAAAGATATCGAGGCAATCTCGATTAATAAATTTAATAATTATTATATTTATCGCTATAATATTTTGTCAACAGATGAATTAATGGATTTAGAACCAATTTGCATAAAAAGTCGATATCGTAACATGCGATAATTTCGCGCACAGGGATATATAATATGTTTTTGTGATATTTAAATTTTTCCATATTATATCAAGGGCTCCCCGGAAAATCATTTATAGTTGGAACATGGGCAGAGACCCAGAATATAGCTTGGGTAATTTGTTTTGTCGATTATACAAACAAGAACTTTTTAAATTTTTTATCGCATTCCATATGCTCTAAACAAAAATATTTCTGTTTATTATTATTGTCTGTAGACAAAAATTAACTGAAAACATAGAAAAAATTTCTGAAATATACAGCCACAAAGGTAAAATTGTCATCTGTACCAACCGCCTTGGTTACTATATTATACTCTTTGACTCTCTATATGGTAAATAAAATAATAATAACAATAAAATAAAAAGTTTAGTTTATTTTATGTACAAAACTGATAAACTTATTTTTTTAATTACCGAGTGAAGCACCAATCTCTAAATGCGACTGGCAAACTTTTTCGATCACAGGCTCTATGGAATGAAGTACTACTATTAATGTAAATAATACAGGCCTGCCAAAATCTGCAAAAAAAAAACAACCAAACTTACCAACTAATCCATAAATACAAAATTCTAACACTTTTTCGTCTTTATTTTTTATTTTTATTTTTTATAAATCGTTATTTACACAAATTAAAACTAATATCACAATCGTACAAAGTGTTGTCAATAAAATGTTTCTCTTGTTTATACTTGTTGCTTGTGTATAAAATTTAAAAATATAAAATGTAATAGCAAAGAGTCAGACAGGTACGATTAAATTCCATTTAATTATTTCAATGTACAATTATTTAGTGTACAAATATTAAAACTTATTAAATAATTTAAATTACTAACTAAAAAATAAAATTCAACATACATTCATGTTTATAAATCTCTAATTATCCACGGGAAAAAATGCATTGCAAAATATTTCAATATAATATTTTTCTCTTAACTGATGGAATAGAGAAAGCTAAGCTGCTGACAAGGTGATACACTAATTATCTACCCACTAATTTATAGATAGTATAAATTAGAATTAGAATATTTGAATATTAACGGTTACTGTTGACATTTACAAAAATTTTTAACTCAACAGGTGTGCGTAATTATTGAATGCTAAATAAGTATTTTTTGATACGGAAACATTCATTCTTTTCTAATAGTACGAGTAATTGTATGACCAATACTTAAGCGAACATAACAATGAATATTCGGTAGATCGACAGATTGAGTTACGATTACATGTTACAAGTTGTAGAAATTTATAATTTTGAAGAATATCGCGATCTCACAGATCGTTGCAGCATACTGGAACGTAATTCGCCTGTAGTAGAGGCTCTCAATGATGCACCACTTTGGGTGGATCTAACAAAATGTGGATTTCTTACCTCTAAATCACTTACTTCGTCGATCTTCTTGGTTAAACAAGGGAAATCCCAAATACTTTGACCTCTACCAAATTCTTCGCCATCGATTAAAGTTTGTGGCAAATCGTGGCCCAAAGTTTCAGGTAGTAAAAGACACATTAAGCCACCTACTATCCCCAAAATTCCCAATATTACCAGTGGCAACATAACTGAGATATAACTTAAATAAACAACAAAAGGTGCAATAATTGAGGCCACATAGCCCATTATATGAATAAATGCTACACCTTGAGCCCTCACTACCGTTGGCAAGATTTCAGCTGCATATTGTAAACCTATACTATAGGAAATATTTACAAAGAATCTACCCATAATAGCCAAACTGGCGGAATATACTCCAATTGGTGCTACAGTAGCTAAAAGACTGAAAAGCCCACTTAAAACCATACTACCACAGGCTAACCATCTGCGGCCGAAGCGATCTAATGTAACAGTTAATAATGAATCGGCTGGAAATTCAGTAAAGCAAGCCACCGTGAATGTAAAGAATATATTCAAGCCCAGTGTACCAACATTACGAACATGACCATCAAAGACTAACGAAATTGCCATCCATATAACAATCAAGAAAATTGTAGTTCTTCTCAAGCGCGGCGTTTTAAACAAATCCAATATTGAATAGGAGTTATTTCCCGTTTCATCTTGTCTTAATCTGTTGCAACTATCGGTAAAATTTTGATATGTTTCCGGTGGTATGTTTTTGCCATTCACTTTTTCCAATTTTTTCAAAATAGATACTGCTTTTTTGACTTTTCCCTGAGAAACTAGCCACCTAAGAAGATATAAAATATAATATAATATACATAAATAAATATCTTACATTTTGAATTACATATACAAATCAATAATAAGTGACATTTCACCAACCTTGCGGATTCAGGTACAACCAAGGGTGTTAAAACGGCCAAAAATAATGGAGCCGACGTCGCTAAAGCTAATAATTTCCAATTGGCTAAAAAGTACGCTATCCAGGGAAGTACACAAGCACCCATGGTGAAGAATATTGCGATCGACATGTTTGCCACAAAGGTGCGATAGCGTGGACCAACATATTCCAGGACTGAAAAATTTAATCAAATCTTTAATAACTATTAACAATTCTGAGGTGTCAGAAAAACATAAATGCGATCATCGAATGTCCGAAAAATAAATAAAACAAATTGGACCGTTAATATTTTCTGAAAATATTAATACTAAAAACATTTCATGTCTAACTAGTTTGTGTTTTTTAAGATATTCTTTTTGTATTATTTATTATAAGCAGTCTTACTTAATTGGCAAATGATTTACAAAACTAAATATAGTACTAATAACTAAATAAATAATATTGCATATTTAGAAGAAATTTACATGCAGTCTGATGTGTGTACGTACGTACATATGCATATTAATTCTCGCCACCAAGAACGCTCAACGACCTCGTGTTTTTGTGAGTATGAATAAGTATATGTACTCGTATTTGAATGTGTGTTAATATAATTTTGTATTCTTACCTAATATATACATCATGGTAAAACAATTATCGAATGCAAATCCCACAAAGAATCGCATTAAGGCAAATTGCCAAAAGTTTGACACAAATGCTGTGGCCACACCCGCAGCAAAACCAACCAAATTGCACCCAATTAAAGATGGAACACGTCCAAATTTATCCGCAATCCAGCCAAACAATAGACCACCAACAATGGCGCCCAAAAAGAATATCGATTGAGCATATGTGGGCAAAGCAGCTTTGTCGCATACCCAATTTCCCTCAGTAGCCACTGTTGAATAGGGAATCTCGGTAAAGTTGTATGACCAGCCATAACGACAAGGTACTATTGGCCAAGAAGGGTCCGCTATCCGCATTCCTTTCGATAACACTTCAGTATAATTGACGTTGTACATTAAGCAATTGTCATAGTCGCCATTCGCCATACGTGGTATGGAAAGAGCCAGTCTGAAATACATACATGTCTGTATAAGTAAATAGTTTCATTTATTTGAAGTAATGAGTAATTGACACAACTAAAAAACTACAAGAGATTAACAAGCCGGAAACAAGATATAAAATACATTCAGTATTTATATTTACGTATACACTTATGTTACTGTATTCTTATGGAATTTTCCGGCTAATTGAATTGTTTTTTTAATTTCGAAACTTTTCTAGGAATTTCTGAAAAACGTTGCATTAAATGTTGAGGTAACTTTAAATGAAATATGCAGCCATATAACATAACGACTAAATCTAACACAAAAAATTTTTTATTAAAATTAGATATTATACTCGTAATAATAAAATGCAGGAACCAAGTAAAAAAATTTAAGTTTTTTGAGGCAGCTACAGCACGTTGTATTGTAAAGATTTTCAAATTAGTAACCACAAATTAGAATTTTTTGATTGAAGTGGTCCCTAACGGGAACACCCCATATGAAAATCGTGCCTTTTGCAGGTTTGTAAACGGAAGTATTGCTTGTCTTCCTCACAAACGTGATTATATGGAAGCTCCATGTTTTGCTGGAAACACAAAAAAAATGCACAGTGTCATGAAATAAAAAAGTGGTAATACATCTGTAACTTCTTACTTATCCGATTTGCATGTAACAAATTGGAAGAAGAGCGAAAAACAAAAAATACACCAAAACAAATATATGAAAGTATGATATTTTTATATGTTTTTTGTTAAAGATTTAACTCTTTAAAAATAATCTCTTCATTAAATGTTTAGAAATTCTTGAATAAACAAATTCGGGTAAAGTTTTCCCGATGATCTGTCATAAACATTAACGATAACTGCGTTTATAATGAATAACAATTATGTAAAATAATTTTTTGTAATTACCACAATATCAAGAATTTTAATTTAATATTTAAGTTTCCTAATTTAGATCTTATAAAATTATCATGAATGGGACACATTAAGAATTTTAAATACGTAAATATTTATGTTAATCAACTCTGTAAATGAGAAGTTATGGACATATAATAAAAAATGCAAGCGATGAGATATCTTAAAACCTGGAGGGAAATTAGCTTGAATTAAACATTAATTAAATAAACGAAAAACAATAATGATACTTATAAAATTTTCTCAATTTCGGGTGGAGTCTCATTATTTAGATAATAATAAATAGTACGTAAAAAGAAACAGAAACGAGGAAATTATTTGAAATAAAATTATTATCTAAATTCTTATATTTTTGGGGTTCAAAAAAGTTTGACCTTAGAGGGCCTTGAAGTTTTTTTTGAGGTGAAAAAAATAGTTGGCACTGTTGCATATTTTATCACCAAATCAGACTTGTGGCAAGAAAAATTGTCTACTGGAGTACAATTACAATACGAAAAATATATATTTAATAATTTCCTAAACATTTACTTCCCGATTTTTCGCTGGTATGCTTCGATGCTGTTACAGATTTCTATGAACGTGCGGGATATCTTTTGGAAACCGTTGTTTAGAGTATGTATAAAACCAAAAAATATAAATCCGTTGGAATTTACTGCATTTACGAATGCACCCTCGTCACTAAACTACATATAATCGTCGAAAATCCAAAAGTGCGTTATAAAATAAAAAATACTTCAGATGTAGAAACAAATGATGGAATATGGAATTAAAACACAACAACTAAGCTATTGATGCATAAATCTAAAAATTGGTAGAGCCATGTAAGCTAACCTAACGACTCATAATCAATCAAAAACTCGACTTTGATTTTCTTTTAGATTTTCGATGACGATATGTTCTATTTTAAACAAAAGACTTAAGAATTAAACTTTTTGTTTTGTTATTGTATAGAAATCCTACAAGTAGTTCCATTGCCACAAAGAAAGGAGTTTAAAAAACATCGGACCGATTTATAATTTTTGTCAAATTGTATTTTTTGGTAATGAATGCAAATAATTTTCGAAGGCGCTTGAAATATTTGTTTTTTTTTAATTCCTCTAAAAACACATACATATTTATGGCAACGTATTCATATCTCAAAAAACAAACTCGTTCGTCAGAGAACGAGTTTAAAGTTTTTAATTTACACACACATCAATGGAAAAAACAAGATAATTGTATACATATTTTACACAAAATAAGAAGCGATACGACGAATATATCTGAATTCTTATTTCAGAAATCACGTTTTTTGAGATATGACTACGTTGCAATAAAGGATCGATATGTACATACATATGTACATATATGTGGAGTATTTAAAAAATTTAATTTTTGTAATTTTTAGATATTCCATGTTGAATGATATTTTAAGTAAGAAAAACCATCCGTATTAATATGCGCATAGATTTTTCACGCCGCCACTGTAAAATATAGACTGTGCAAAGTTTTATCTGATAGGCGGAAAATGCCAGAAAAAGCTTAGAAAAACGACGAAGACTCAAAGGCGTAATGCAGAAATCCACCATTTTTCTCAATTCAATAAAACCGTTAAGTATTGGATATTTTTGAGTCCATACTTATCGAGTACAGTAAAAGCTCCTTAATCCGGACACTCCCTAATTCGGACTATCCAGTAATTCGGACATTTAAATTTTTCGCACAGTTTCAAAATTTTTCCTCTATAGTCCGGACAAGTGTTCTGTTTTCTCAGTAAAAGTTTTTCGTTATTTTAACGTTAGACAAAATAAGTATTTAAAATCTGAAAGATTTTAGTTTAATTGAGTTTGCGTGGCGAACTGTTTTCAAAAGCTATTTTATGGGCCGAACAAACCAAAGCGACAGATAAGGATATTTTGTTTTTAAAAGAGTTTAAAAATAAAGATGGCAATTTACATAAATTTTTGTGTATTCAAACAAAAATAAATTCTTATTTTTCAAAATGATTAGTTTTGTGTCACTTTTATTATGGTTCTTACAATTATATTTAAGACAAGAAGGAATACGTGTGACATAGTGGGCCTGGCAGTAAATACAACTGAATTCTTATGTGTACTTATTTTTGTTTTCGGTAATAAAAATAAATTATGTATACATATGTATTGCGTTTAAAATTTCATTTTAACTGTAATCCAGACGATCCACTCACTAATGCGGCCAGTAGCTGAAACTATATCTGTCCGGATTATGGAGGTTGTACTGTATTCGAAAGCATTGATAATTAAAATCTTTTTTAACGCGTAGGGAAAACAGATTTTTGTGTATGTATTTATTAAAAATTCTTCTGGTAACACTCTGCTGAAAGCACATTTCGCTGTGCGGCGGTACGTTTATTGCATTTATTGGTTTTTGACTACATTTTAACAACTCTCAGATGATATTTAAATGCATACATTTATACAGTGAATTGTGCTTTGTTAGGAAGTAATGGTGGTAGAAAAGGAAAGAATGTTTGGAGATTAATTTGAATTTTTATATATTGTTTTTATTACTTTAAAGCTAAAATATAAACTTATTTTTGTTATTCTGTTTTTAATTGTTGTTCAGCGAGTGTAAAATATTAGATTTCTAAATAATTAGCTACGGTCAATAACAGTATGTCCTTGATAATTAATATATGGTTAGAAATGATTTTACAATCACTCAATTATGTCCAAAAAAAATATATAAATAATAATCGACAAACCACCACCAGCACTCAGAATGCCGTTAATTCCAAATATACAAAAATCTTAAAAGAATTATTTTTGAAAAACTGGATTTGTAAACTATAGATACATTAAATATCAATTGTTTAATCGTTTATTGTGCTGTTTTATGCCAGGCCATTTAAGTTCTTTGTCAAACATTTAGCCATCAAGGTCTTCAACATGTTCATACAAACTATTTATATTGTCTGTATGAATTTAGTGTAGTTAATTATATGTGTATGTAGGTTTTTGTGTGTATTATTATAAATTTACCAAGTAACTACAAACATACACACATATATCTTCATATAAACATGTATATACATATATGTATACATACGTACTTATGTATGTATATATATATATGTGCATACATATGTATTCAAATGTTTGTTTGGAATAACAGTTACTGTCAAATCGTTCGCCCGACCAAAAAGAAGTCTAACTTTAAACTCTTGATTTCAATTCAAGCAATTGTTCACAGTGTTTTTATAGTTTTGTTTAATTGTAGTTAAAAAAAAAGAACTTGCACACATTTTTTTAAATTTTTATTTAAGCATGACTGAATAAGTTATTATAATTAAATTTGTGTGTATTTTTTGCGGTTATGTTTGTCGTAATCTCTGGAAATCAACAATATTTTAATGTTGCTCTATGGCAGCACTGTATTAAATCTAGGACGCTCCTCAGATAAATTTGCTAAAGATCCTCCTAAATGTTGACTTTCAGTCAGTTTCACATATTCATTTTAAAAAAATAATGTTCAAAATTTCATATATTCTTAAAAGTTGATTGTCAAGTTCCATTTTGAAAAGAAGCATTATTGTTTTACGATCTTGTATATATAAGAATAAGTTTATCTTATGCTCGTCATTTTATAACTCGAGAACCACTCAACCAATTTACAAGCAAATACATGCGCTGGAAAGACTTTTACATCAAGCAATATCTACGGATATATTTTGTCATTGTGTGTTTTCCCATATAAAAGTACTCGCATGTGAATTCATTTACATTTTTCTTATGAGAAACTAGAAGATTTCATTTTTAATACAAAGACGTAAACGGGTATTATTGAATTGTCCAGCAACGCGGGCAAGATTGCTATAGTTTCATATAAAATTATCTCAACTGTTGCCTGCTAACCAAAATACATTCTACACATGCAAGTAATTTGTAAATATTTTGTCATTTACTAATTCCACAACTCCTTAGCCAATTTTATATATTGCAATTCGATTAGCAATAGTTGGGTTGACTGTTTCGTTTCGTGTACTCGGGAAACGATTTTTAATAACAAGAAATCCAAAATTGTTTACAAACTTCCTGTTTTTCACTAGTAAATCAAACGTTAAAAAAGTTTAACACAAAACAATAAAACATATAAACTTTCTGACCGAAAAAATATCGTTAAAAAAATTATTTATTGACTTTTTGAAAAAAGTAAGACAAAGTGAGATTATTATTCCTTATGTAACAAGCGTCACGTTGCTATATTCAAATATCGAGCAGAACAATTTTTCTGATTGAGTTTTTTACTTTAAATTTCTAAAATAACTGCTATTTTCGATTCCTGAAAAAGTTTTAATCTCAGACAAATATGCACCCTTCATTTCGCTACATCCCTGACAGAATTTCACATAAATCTATTATTTTGTGTACTTATTATATTTTATGATTACGTGACAAATAATATACGTACGTACTCCAGTTGCATGTCAACTTACTTTTCTTCTGTTGGTAGTTCATTTAGTTCTGGCACCGTGCACCAATGCTGATCCGGTATCAGAGTTAAAAATATTTGTGAAAAATATACAAATGCAACAAAAAATGAGAATGGAATCATACAGAGAAATAAAATTTTTTGATATTTTCCAAATTCTCCGATCATGGGTAAAAGATCATCGAAATCTATAGAGTTGGATGTTGTAGTAACAATGCTATTGTTATTTGTTGCTTGTAAGTTATTTCCCTCTAACTGTAAGCCATGAGAGTTGGCACTTTTGCGACGGAACACTGTTTCCGATCCATTTTCATCGTGAACATATGTCGTATTGACAAATGCACTTGTATTTGTTGTATCCTTCGACTGACCCTGATTAATTAGTGTCATAATTATAGATGTTTTTTTTGTTTTAATTATTTTCTAAAATAATAATTGCAAAATCACCAAGCAATTTTTATAATAATAATTACAGAACACTTGATTTCGTTTTTGATTATTTATTATATTTTCGCATGTAGTTTTGTAAATGCTTGTAATATCGTTTTGTGTTTAAAATATTTTTTTATATTTAACAAAATTTATATTTAACACAGCCGTTGAAATTCTAACGTATCACTTCAGAATATTAAGACTTAAGCTTAATAAATTCTTCATGCCGATTACACTTATAAGACTGAAATAAATGCTTGTACGACAAATCATTTTATAGTACTTTATTAGCAAATACAAATGATTTAAAACGACTCTTTGTCTCACAAGTTTAAGTTTACGATTTTAAAACTTGAACATTGTTGCAGTTGCTCCAGTACTTCGTTCTTTTAAGTTGTTTGTAATTACTTTTCAAAGTTAGTGGTAAGAACATTTTAAATGAAATTATGTTTTAGTGAGACTATTTGCAGTCATATTTTATATAATTATTTTTTCCTTTTAAAGCCGTAGTCGAGAAAAACCAGTTGATCTTACATACCATCGTTGCATAATTTACTACAGACTAGTGTTTCCAATTTGTTAAATATACAGATTTTAAATACACTTTATATAATTTTTGACCAGAATAAACACAAAACTTCAATGCGTTATACAGATTTAAATTAAACTAGTTTATAACTAAACCACTTTAGATTTATTACAAAGGAAGAATAGAAGAAATATGTTTTAAATTAATTAACTAAAAGCCTACAATCAACTATTATTTAATTTAATTTATTAGAAAAAAACTGTAAAAACATCCAGAGGCATATTTTGTTTAAAAATATGTCAAATGTATCCCAATTAAAATTTTGTTTTAGTTGCTTAGTAACAACTAATTAAATACGTAACCTTAACTGCAAAAAAGTATTTTTTTTGGTTGTGACAAAAAATATATTTAATATAAAATTAACACTTAAACCTTATACAAGCAATAAAATATTTTAGTAAGGTCTCATAAAATATATATAAAGCTGATATGGCTCTTCTTATTTTATAAATAAATCACATTTTGCACTAACCTTCTTTGTATTGAAATGGTTTTAAGTAATTCGTGGTTAATTTTCATTTGAGTCATCAATATCTTTCGTTTAACACGTGAATTTTGAATTTAAGCGCCTCAATTATACAGAACATATGCTTTAAAAACTATGTAATAAATGTTTAATTTTAAAAATTCCCGACCTGTCTTGTGTCCTATCAGCTTCCAAATGGCTAAGCAAAAAAAATTAATCACAAAATATACATATGAGCAAACTTTGAAAATAAGATAATATTTAAAAAAAGAAATACAAAATATTAGACTGATGTGCTAAAATCTATAAAATTAAATCAATTCTGGTTTACTTAGAAATGTGATCACGTGTTATTAAACATCCAAACACAAAATTAGTTAAATAAAAATAGTAGTTGCGGGTTAATGGGCAAACACATCTTTAAATCTTCATTAGAGCTAAAATAAGTCCAAAGTAAAGTTTAAGATGGCCCTAGCAAATTGCTACTATTAAAATTCGGCGAATGGTCAAAATAAATTATTCGAAACGAGAAAATCTTGGAATGATGCTGACAAAGTAAATTCCCGCTAAGTCAAATGGGGAGCATAAGGAAATGTATTATTTTGCAACAATTTTATGCGGTTGAATTCGATTAAGCGAAAATTAAAAATTACATAAATTCAATAAAAAGGACGTTGAATATGATTTTCAAATGCCATGAAAAATATAACAGATGTGGAGTTAGTTAAGTGTAATTATTTGGGAGACCTAAGGAAAGCACTTAAAACTCTACTTAAACCTTTTAAATAATGACATAGTTCAGACCTTCATTTAAGCCTTCTAAAACTTGTCTCAAAAGTCTCATAAACTCTCGTGTAGAAAATGTTATCCTCTATAATTCTAATGCTAACATGAATCGTCGTTTTCAAGGCCTTGAATAATTTACGAAACAAACAAGAGATTTTGTGAGACCTCTGAGACAAATTTTAGAATGCTAAAATGAAGGGTCATACATTTTTAAATTTCACTCAAGTAAATACAATATTGTTAAGCAAGTGCGATGCTCTTTATCAAGTCTAAATAACATTATACTTCCAAACAACCTCTAAATGTTTGTAAATTAAATCTTAGCCTTTATATTTTTACGTCATGAGGAGGGTAACGACTGATTATTAAGTGCTTATAAGTCGAATTGTTTTAATACTCAAAAGCTTTTCTAGCCATTTATAATTTCATACAGAAGATTATTGATGGTTTTGAATATGCTCAAAAAGAAATATTATGGTCAGCATTGCTAAACCATACAAAATAATCTTAATTAAATAAAGAAAATAGAAAATATAAATGCAAATAGTATTTTTTCAATAAATGAAGCGAGCAAATTACTACTTTTATTAATATATTCAGTAATTAAACGGGTATCATATGGAATTTAAAAATTGGAATTGTGTGTCGCAATTTATTTTAATAAGTTTATTAACATAAAATCCAGCACAAAATCTTGAATATTTTTTCAATACGGATATAATTTCACTTTAAAATGCAAATTGAATTGACAGGATGACTAAAAAAGTTGAAAAAATCATTTTTTTAAGTTACCTGGAGGAATTCGACTAATATGCGCTTTAATATAGGCTTGAACGTTTAAAGTAGTAACTACTTACGACCACACTCATAAACGATTAATAAAGTTAATGATGTGTGCATTTAAATGGCGTTTCCCACATAAATATCCAACAATAAACCTGCTATAACTTTATTAACCGTTTATGAATAAGGCCATTAAACCTTAAGAGCTTTTAGCAAACACTATTTTGCATTTGGCTTTAAATACTCCGTGAACGTACACTTTTTCCACATATATTTTTTTAATGCAGCTAATTATTCTTTCGAGTAATTTTTAATTCTAAATTTTGTTCTTTCGAACAAAATATAAGAAAAGCTATTACGTGTCGTACGTAGCTCATACGTATTGTATGGTGCCGTTTATTAAGAAATTAAAATTTCAAAAATAAAATCCAACAGGTGCAATCTTTGTATATCAGTTTCCTGCATACAAGTAATTTCAATTTTGTTGTAGAAAAAATTGTTTGCATGAATGTATTTATTTATTTATTTACAGCTGCGGTAAAAAATAGCACTATAAGGAAACTTTTTCTGCATAACAGCATTGCAGTTCTATTTAGTAAAGAAATTGCTCTTATGGTCCGTACGAGAATGAAAGAAACATTTCCGTTAAACAAAAGTAGTTTCTGCTGCACATACTGACTTTTAATTAAATTATTCGTAAAATACTGTCTAAACTTGAAAATTGGCAAATAAAAATACCACTTTCACTTTTAAATAATACGAAATGAAAAAAAACATAATAAATAAACATAAAACGATCAATGGACACATTGGCGATTAGCTAGTCCAATCCAATATGTTTATTAAAACAGAGAAATTTTTTCTCCCACTGAAGGCAACATATCATTTTATATTTGAACATAAATCTGTATATCCAATATTGTTTTATTCAGGATATCGGACACATTCATAATACTCGAAATTCTGTCTGCTGTAGTCTTGCATTGCTATCCGCTATTATTATAGCGGTATTCAGTGATTAGTGCGTTCTGCATTGCAACTCCTAGCAAGTGCAACTATTGATAGTGAGCGCTATTTTTAAACAATATTGCAAAGTTTACTTTCACAAAGTCTTTTCAATTTCCTTTTACACTTTCTTTCGCTTCTACACACGCTAATTTTACTTTGGAAAATTTTGTGTCCGTTTGTTGGATGAACATGCAAGCCAAACACACACATGCAACCAAATATAAGTATGTGTAAACGACGAACGACGAAGAAAGCAACTTTGCGAGTACACCAAAGTGTGTACTCTCTTATCACCATCAAACACAAGACTTTGCAAAGTAAACTTTGACCGCGGAGAAGCAGTCATAGCTTCACAATTTTCAATCGTTAAAAACACAACCCTACAAAAAATCAGCTGGATTATTGCACAGACTTTTATGATGTTCACCATCAACAAATAAATTTTTTTTAAATTCACTGTGCAGTCTTCCAAATAATTTAAAATTAAAGATATTTCATTTGTGGTTCACATTTTATTTGATTTTTCTCTTTTTGTTTGTTTTATTGCATCAGTCAATTTAAATTTTAAATTTTTTAGTAAATAAATTTTGTTCTTTACAAATGACAGCTTTAAAAATGAGTGATGACAACGCACAGAGCAAAAAAAATCTGTACCGTTTTCAGTGTTGCTAAATTGCAATAACGTTGCAAATGCAAATTCTAATATTTTGTTGTTGGATTGCAAAGAAAAGCTACGATATTTTGTATTTGCACTTTTGCAAGACCATTCGCATCAAGCACTGAATACCGCTTATATATTCCACCTTCAATAGTCACACAGAATATGCAAGACATTTTTTTGTGAATTATAAAAAATTACTTCATTTAGTGACGATTCCATTTAGCTGTCATTGTGTGAACATTAGTCGTTTACTCACATGTGTTACAGTGAATAGTGTGTTTCCATCTGCAAGTACTTTTCTAGTTCCGTGGCAGTCTTAAACGGAGTCGGGAATCAATCGTTTGACCGATAATATGGTCATTGGGAATTTTACTCCACTTGTTTGATATTGTTACGTTTCGACCTTTTCGATAACGTTTACTTGTTTGAGTTCTTTTAATTAGTCAAATATAAAATAAAACACAACGGAAATCGATTTTGAACTTAATGATGTTTTAGTTCCTTTAATACCACTGTTTTATAAAATACACAAAGTAAAAGCTTTATCACAACTAATGTATGCACGAAGTTCACTATGCCGTAGCTTAGACAAGACTGACTTCTTTGTGCCTGGCGCTATACCATTTGACTGCTACGGTTCTCGAACGTAGTAGAAAAATGCTCACCATGACAATAAGTTTGCTTATGTAAGCTATGTTATGAAAGCGGCGTGGAGATGACAGTAGCAAACGTAAAAAATGTGGGTGGCGAATCAACTAACCAATTTTATCCAAAGTTATCCGTAATCCAATCGAGGGCGTTAGATTTTTCATATAGATTTCTTAAACAATCTAGTAGATTCTCGTTGCTGTTTCTAGAACTTTCTTGAATGTTCTGTGTCCATTAGTTTGAATTTGAGTGCTCAAATTTACATACACACGGTTGATTATACTGTGCTTAATCACCGATGCATTTTTATGTCCGTTAAACTTGAATCTAAATTTAAATTTTGTAACAATATAAATTATTGCGTTAATCAGTTAAGCATATGGATTTTTTCGCAGCGGTTTAGCCTTCCGAAGTAATATTTTATTATTATTATTTTATTTTATTATAATATTTTAATTTTTACTACTAAACGATGCACTTGATTGGTTTTTTTACTTAAAACAAAATTTCTAAGGAAAATGATGATCAGTCCAATTTTTTTTGCGGATAGATTTTACGTTTCACTCAATAAACTGCTTCGCATGTAAACATCGATTGATGTTATTAGAGTTAACATAACATTTTTAGAAAGGATATACATTACACTACATTAGATTGTAACGAAAAGAAATAAAAGACATCATTTGTGTTGACCATAGTGCTATTATTTTTACCGGCACTGTATATATACAATACATCGATAATATATGAACATACAATACTTTTGAGTGATTCAGGTGCTCATTCAAAATATATATTTTTTTTCAAATTGCGAATGATGTTGCGATGTCAAATTGATGTTTTTTGTATATAAGGCTACGTAAAATAATGGGAATAACTCGGAAAAACAATTGTTTTCACTATGCAAACAATTGCCAGTTCTGCCACACGTTCCTGCAACTACTACAACATTTTATTTACTGTTGCAAAAGTTTGCAATATTTTGTGTTCCTCCAATTTTTCAAGGATCTTTCATAAATATACATACCGATTTCGTAAAAGAAAATAATAAAGAACGTAACTTCAATCAGTCAAGCTGTTCTATTAAGTGGAAAGACTTTTTAAAGAATAAGGTACACATATTTAAAAATGCAATGATGTCTGAACTTTCGCTGTTTTATGGTTTTGTTGTTTGCATTGTATGTCTGCATATGAACAGAATGTTGATTACTTTGATCTATACAATTTTTCGAATGATTAAGAAATAAATTAAAATAAAATCAAAATAGTGCTGCCAATAAATAACATAATGTTAATTAAAGATTAATTAAAAAACTGGTTACTTTGAAATGTTTGGAGTGTTTTTATAATAAAAAACAGTACGCACAACATCCGGTATTCCGGCATTTTTATAATTTAAATGAATTATTGTATCAATTATTGCTAAACTCGTATGCAAGTACAAACATCTTTCCAAACACTAAACATTGATTGATACACATACATACATGCATGTGCATATCTGTATGTATGTACATATGTATATTATTTTTTTATTACTTTCGCACAATCGATTTTAATTTACAATACAATGTATCATCGCACCGAAAAATAATTTCGTTTATTTTGCAAAGTGAATCATTATTACCATTTGAGACTAAAAGATGTAAATACATATGTATTTCGATTGAAACAATCATTTCCCCAAAAACGTCTAACGACACCAACCGCATGAAATTTAAGATCCCAAATTTTTCAATTATAAAGTATCTAATTCCACAAAAATAAATTGCCCTTATAAATATCAATAGTAACAATTTTATATTAAACTAGATTACCCAGGTGCGCTTTGCTACCTCCGCCCGAATTTCCAAAAAAAATTTATCGAACTATTTGTCCATTTGCAAAAAAAAAATTGGTCCACAAACGACAAAGTTATTTAATAATAAATTTTTGGGGCGTGCACTTTGCTTCCATCCCTTCCCCAATTTCCAAAAAAATATAAAATCTGTTAAAAACTATGTAACATAATTTAAAAAAGTGGGCGTGGTTGGGAAAAAAGTAGCCTATAATTCAGTACCATCTAAATGTTGTGAAAATTTCAGGAAGATCGGTCCAATAGTTTAGTCTTCTATAAGATACAAACAAACAAACATACGTATACACATTCCGTTTTATATATACATACATAAATATATAGATTAAGTTATATTTATGAAAATTTTAATCGTTTTAATATCAATAAAATTATGTACATATATAATTTTTTTGATTGCAATTATTTGTAGTTTCAAATAGCAATTCAAACAGAAATAAAATTATTTTCATTTCATTCATATTGTTACGAAATTCAAGTGCAGATTCAAACTTAATGAATAAGAAAATACAGCCATGGATAATTATAGTAGAATCAATCTACATTATTGGTGACCGTTTCATAGCACAATTGTGCAGAGAGTACTTACACGTATTCTTACCCTCTTTCATTTAGTCGTCGATGAAACAGAGACGAATTCACATGATGCGGATGCTGATCTATATGCAGAATTGACAGAATCAAATTGAACCTGAAATTCAAAATAACGGAAACGACACTTTATGAAAGCTGTGATGCGATGTTGCCAGACTGCTTCAAAACGCTTAATGACAAGTATGAGAGGCCGGTGGCATGAATAAACATCGCCATCAATAAATCAAACAACCTGTGCTGTGAGAAAAGCCAATTATTTAATCTTGTGTATTTATTTTTATTGATGAATAATAAGTGTTTTGGCAAATAAATAAATCTCTGTGTTGTTATTTTATTTTTGAGCAATTAGAAGACCCTGAATAAGTAAACGCTTATGGATATTAGGAATGTCTCATAATATAACCAGCATAATAAAACAAATTAGTTATTGTATTTTTTATATGTGTATATATTATTTATCATTATTTTTTGCTTCTTATTACTAGCATTTGATATTTTTTTATTACTTTGTCTGATAATAGTTTAAAATTTCATTTATTTTTTTAAATTTAATTTTTCAAGTTTATTTCTATTTAATTTCGTACATGTTTATAGGAATTTGTAGTGAATTTAATGATTCTCTCATTTCTTAAAAAAAATACTTATATCCAATGCATTTTTACAGAAATAGTATGAATCTAACATGACTTTTATTTTCCCAACATTTCTATTCATGTTAAGATCTCTCTAATAAATAATATGAACTTAGCACAACTTTTTTTAAGACATTCTAAAAATTTAGACTATTCAGCTTGGTATCTAAACAATGGTAATAATAAATTCTTACTTCTGAGCCTAACAGACTCTAAATGATGAAACAGGACACGACTGTAACATAATTTTCCACACAAATTTACATTTGAAATACGTCAAAATGAAACTGTAGATTTGTGATTAAACAATTCATATACAACAAAAATTAAGGCATACTGTAAGCCAAATTTATTTTAAAAGTGACAGCGTGCCGGCAACAACAATATCCAGTTTTGGTGTATGATCACTGCAAAACTAAATACAAAATATGGAGCCAAAATTAAAAAAAATCGTGATATATGGAGTTTGACATCCACCGCACACAAGGCGAATTTAGTTCGCCGCTGCTGCCTTGTAAAATATGCTTTGGAATACTCTGTATGAAATAATTCACACGAGATAATCGCATCCGAATTCACCTTAAACATATGAACAGATGTGTCAAAAACCGTTGACAAATTTATAAGAAAAATAGAAGAATTTATAAGAATTATAAAAAATGTCTTGGGAAAATGTGAAAATAAAAATGGTTAAGGATAACTGGGCATAGGAAGTATTTTGGATGCTACAGCTTGAACCGTATATGCAAAGGCTCAAATACTACGAAATTTTGCAGCTCCTGGAGCTCTAGCTCAGTGTCAAATACTTCGATTGCCGTTACTAATACAGCAGCGATAATCACTTGTTTACCTCGTGCTAATGTTATGGCCACACAAATGATGGATGTTGGTGTAGGCGTACTTGCAGGTCAACGTTTAGTTACACCAGCTTCGGTTACAGCTACTGGCATAAATATAACTATACCTCTTCAATCCCAACCACTACTAATAACCAGTTTCAGCATTTGGTTCAGTTTCAGTTGCTACGTACCACTACGTTGGTACACAAGTACTGCCTCAACTCTATAATCGGCTGGTATTAATAATCAACAGCAAATAAAGAAGTTATAAAATAGAGCACGATGTAAGAAGTTTGTATTTTATAAGAAACATGTTACTTAAAATTAAAAATCTTTTTAATATTAATATAGTACATGAATAATTTTTTCAATCAAGATCGTGTGCTTATGTAAAAAAACAAAATAATGTAGAAAATGTTGACAGCCGAAATACAAGCGAATTCAGTTACCTGATCTCTCGAGCCCACCTGTTGTGAATTCGCCTTGAAATAATTCCTATTATTTATTAACAAGACCTCAAGAAATCGTTTCAGACTATTTCCGATGCATTTTTTTTTCATTTACATATAAAATAAGTGTCAATATGTATATGGTTAAATATTTACAATAAGGATTTCATATTTATTATTTATAGGTATTACATATAAGAATTCAATTTGAAGTTTTTTTTATTAATTATACAAAGGTAAGAATAATATATATGTATATACGAGCACATATATATATTAGTTAATTATAATTATATCATTAAATATAAATAACAAATTTAAATATGCATTGTCAGATGTATTCTTCTTTATAAGTCGGAGATTTTTTTATCTATTTACAAATTTTTCATAATTTACTGAATTGTTAATTAATTTTGCTTTTACATAACATTTTGTTCTAACAGTGTTCATATTTAGGTTTTTACTTTATATTGGGATTTGCGACCAGGAAAATATTTTAAAAAACGCTTTCTCAGTGCTTGCAACTGTAAAATAAGATATAATATTAGACAAGCACACATATTTTTGAAATTTATTTGTATTTTAAAATTTTTTTTTTTAAATATTTATTACATTTTCTTAAAATAAACAATGTTTCTATAAAGTATCATGGTTTTCATTTGTTTAAAAATTCAATGGAGAATTCAATAAAAGCATCAAACGGATAGAGTAGCAAAAGTCGCGGAGCAGGAATATTAGTGAAATTCAAAACCAAAAGGTTATCTTCTGAATAAAAATATTAAATTTGTTTTAAAAAACTTATCGTTACGATCGGTTCTCTCATCATTATGATTCCGATGTAACAAATTCGATTAATTTTATTTTTCGCAAGAATTCCAAATTTTTCTTTTTTATGGTCCTGACCGAAAAACAGGAGTATATCTGCATGTATGCCTGTCTGTGGCACCGTAGCTCCAAAACCGCCGAAACGATTTTCATTTAGTTTTTTTTTATGTGATCAAAGGTGTTCTTAATTATATTATAAGATAATCGGTTCAGCAGTTTGGGTTTAAATTTTTTTTTATAATTTATTTAAAAATAAAACGAAATTTTAATCATTTAATTAAATCAATTTTTTTTGTGTTGTTGTTATGCTTATGTACCATTTGATATTTCAAACATTTTTTAATGGAATATATTTCATGTCATCAAAATGTTCGTCTCTTATTCACCATAAGGGTGAATGTGGATTTGCCCTTTCGATTTGCGGATTTGAACGAACCCCAAAAAACTAGGGGAATTCTCTTTAATTCGATTTGAAAAGAAAACTGTTTGCATTTGTATGTTGTTGACGCTGCAATTCTAATTCGATTCTAAATATAGTGAAACTCCTTTTGCTCCCGTTTCTTAAAGACAAACAAATCTATTAAAGAAAAAAATACAAGATTACTGGAGGAAACTTCAAGACTCGTGTAAGTTCGGCTTTTCCAACGAAAAACATGGGAAATGGGACTTTCAAATTAAATATTTTGATATGTTGTTAATCTTAATTATACGAGTAAAATTTCAAACAGACTACTAAACATCCAAATCTATGAGGGCTTATTCTACAAGATTGCTATACATTTAAGAATTCTGTCGATTGATACAGAATACAGCAATTTGAATCGGCCATTCGTGATATCATTGCGATGCTAATGATCTTTCTTTGCATCACTAATACTGTGTAAATTTGTGTCTGCGCACATTCTATGTAAGAAAGTCATATTCCACTCCCTAAAATCAATTATTTTTAGTGTCCGACCGAACCCACTTTTTCAGAACGAACCCGAAATCGTTTTTTTTTATTGAAAAGAAACAATTTCAGCTTTATTTAATTTTATTTGTCTAATTTGTTGATTATACACAAACGGTGACATACACTAACGCCCAAAGAAATAATGACCACAAAAAATTGGAAATAACAGTACAGTTTTCAGAAGAAAGATGTCGAATAGCTTAAAATTGCAAACATAAGTCATACTCGTATTATATTAGTGTTCGATCGAAATAGATTTTTTATACCGATGTTCGGTCAAACCGAATCCAATATTTTTCATTGAATGCATAAAAACAAGTATTAGCAACACATATACATATGTGTGTATGTATGTATGTGTATGTTTGGAAATCATTTAACTTATCAAGAAAGTGTTACAGTTTACTTATAAAAATGCATATTAATAAAATATGCTCTTAATTTATAATTTGTTACAGAAAGAAGTGTAATGGAGTGCTTCCTAAATAAATTATTTTTGCAATAAAATATAATTAGCCTCTTTTGAAATTTGTAGTCCCTTATCTTTCGTAACACATTTTAAAAGTTTTCCCCTAGAGTTGATTGCGTACATAATATGTGAACAGCTCCTTATTAGACGTTTTATTTTTTATTTCACTATACAAATTGAATTTTTCATGTGATTTGGTCGAAAAAATTTACCGTCGTCCAATATTCGGGCTTCGAATACCGAAGTCCAATTTTCGGTTGAATTCGAAGCCTATTAATCGGCCAGACACTACCATACATATACTTTTATCGATAACTTCTGACTTAAGGTTCTAAAATCCACAAAATGGGATAAATTCGTAAGTGCAGTAGATTTGTGCAACCTTTTTGCAATAGTAAATAAAATGTGAGGCAGTATTGTCAATGGCTCGCATAAAAAACGTTCGATGAAGAAATGTTCTTCCAAGTGGGGCGGCTTATCGAACGATAAACTTTAATTATTGCATAGTTACTTGTACTACATTTACGAATGTCTCCACGATGTACTCCATTAGACCCGCAACATAGTCATGGGAAATTTTAAAAGTGTTTATATGTGTCTTTATTTTGAGTGCTTAAATTGCTATTTTATTATGTGTATATTTTGTCTGGGATTCAGGAATAAAATTGCCCGGAAAGCAGAAAACGAGAAGAACTAAATTTCGATTCAGTGATCAACATATTCTATACAAAAATAAATTGCATCAATCAATTTTTTTTTAGTTTTGTTTGTTTTGTAACAATTATTTTTCTGTTTCAAGGCATTAATTAGTTTAAGGCTGGGCCACACGAGAAACGTACGCTTCAGAATTTTTGGACCAAATTGACGTTTTCGGAACATTATCTACTATTTAAAAGTATTATTTACAGTATGATAAGAATTAGAAAACGGCAACGTAAGTTTTTAAAATGCTCATACGACGCCGCCTAAATGATTTTAGATGCTCAAAATTTAATTCTGAAAAGTTTCAACTTTATTTAAAAAGTAGTTGTTAAATAAAATGTATCAAAAATTAGTTTACATTATCAAATATACATAATTGTTTTGCAACCCTCTTAGTAATATCATTTATTTTATTTATTTTCTCTTTTAATAAAATAGCCGCTGTTGTTTTTTTTTTATTTTATGTTTTATAGTGATATAAATTATGGTGATAGGTTTATTTTAATGAAATGGGAAGAAGGCATTTGATTTTCTTCCTTATATTTATTACAAATAGTTCAAAGTATTTTCAAGATTTTAGTATTTATCATATCATATTTTTAATTACTTACAATACTTTTCTTCTTTAATTTTTTTACTTTTTCTTTTAAATTTTTTGTTTTATATAAACATTTTGCTTCATTTAGCTTTCTTAACGGAAATTTCTGACTGTCACTTACATATTTTATTTTTTATTTTCTTATATGTTGATTTTGCTTTATTTAATTTTTAGCATTTATGACATATACATATTTATGCCTCGCCATGGTTTATGTCGGTACAATCCGATTAAGAATTAAAAAAAAAAAACAATTTAATAACAATTACTTTGTATTTATGTTCAACAAATACATTCAACAATATAAGTTAAGATTTATGTTTTATAAGTTTTTTTTTGCTTTTCTTTATATTTTTAAGAATCATTATCATGTTTAACAATTTCAAAAGTACATTTAAAAGATGTGTTTATAATGTGTGATATCTGTTCAGGTTTTTCCGAAATTCTGCATTTTAAAGTATAAAATTATTAAATATACATAAAATATATATTATATTTTTTTAAATTTGAATGTGTTTTATTCAGTATAACGAAAATAAACAGATGCGTTTTCATAAAAGCTGATGCTGAGGCTTTTAATATTTTCGCATGTTTAATTTACATATCTGGTGTAATTTTAGTTGAACGGTGTTAAGTTTCGAAAATCTTTTTCCTTTTCTCAGATTTTCTTCTAACGAAGGACACTCACTGAGTGTACTCGCGAGAGAGTATGTGATAATGAGAGAGAAAGCTAGCTGTTCGAGAAACTAGTTTTTTGTTAATCCTTTAGAAACTGTTACACTTAAAACTGTAAATACAATTAAGTGAAAAAATTTAATTAGACGGAATGCTCAAGTGACGACTTATTCTGGTTACGGAAAAACAAGGAATGACAAAAGTTATTGATTGTTAAAAATGAATAATAGACATTGTTAAGGTTGAAATTTAACATAAAACAACAAAACACATTTAAAATATCAAACAAAACAACCTAAAATGTATTTAAATTGATTAGGATAGATGGACATGATTACTTTTAAAATCTAACATATTGTAAAAATCACGAAGTAGTTATTATAGTTTATAAGAATATTTTTAATAGGCTAAAAATGCACTTTGACCTTGTAGGCTTCTTGCATTCAAATATAAACTTGATGATTAAGCCAGATACAATGTGGAATATTAAAACAAGTACATATGAATATATAAAAACTAAAGCCCAACTACCATTTTGAATTTAAAATAATAAAATGTAGCCGAACTATAATAACGAACAGATTGGCACATCAATCATAAAAATCGAATAAAAACTTTAGACACTGCGGTGGAACTTACATACTTATACATACATACGTATGTACATAGATTTAACTTTGCCGTTGACGGAACGTTAAAACATTTAAAATCTTTAACCGAATCCAAATTGTGTATACAAGGCCAGGCGAAAATAAATCGAATAAATTAATTTTTCTGAGGAAGGAAGGAACACTACTTTATTTTTAATATTATTTCAGTTGTCGTAGGTAACGCTTGACGTATGTTTTAAAATTATGAGTTGCACATTAAATTTTCTTTACAATTGGATGTAATTTCTGTTTGATTTTTATTGCAGAAGACGTAAACTTAAACATAAATAACAAGAAAAAAAACTTTGCGAAGTAATCGCACCGGAATTTTTTCCTTTCACAGACATTCTCGTACAGTTTTTGCTGAAATTTAACTGTGCACTTTAAAGGAATCTCGATTCGACAGCATTGCTAGGTATGGACCTGTTCATTACGTTCGTAAATGCAAACAGTACCAAATCTGCTAAAGTTAGGTAGTAAAAAAGGAAACGCTGACATATGTATATTATGCGCAAATAAACACACAACACAAATAATAAAAATTTATAAAATTTTTTTATTTTATTATTTGTTTTATTGGTTACTTTTTACTTGAGATGTCGAAAGTCGTCTCATTTGAAAATGATCAACAAATATATCTTCTGGATATTTTTTCTGAGTAAATAAATTTATTTGTAATAAATTTATATTTTATTTCTAAACCTTTTTCGTTTTTGTAGATTACACAATTTTACATCATTAGTTTTATCATCCAGCTCACAAACTAAATTTATTCTTAACTCTTCCATTTTTTTTATATTTTTTCATCAGAAATGCAAACACTGAAATGAGCTAACAGAAGGATAAGCAACAGCTGATTAACAGTGACAATCCAAAATAATAATATTATGCAGCGCAGTGATGAATTTACGAACAGGCTCTATGTATCCGTAACATTCCTGGTTTTTATCACTGCGCCGCGATTTGGTGAGTTTTTTGGGGCTTAAGAGCATTTACAAGCACAATGTCATTGAGCTATAAACTTCTATAAAACTTTTGCTCTATCGTAAATTCATGTTAAAATTTTATTTAAAAAAAAAACTTTAAATGTTAATTTCCATTCTAAATTTTACAAAGGTTCGGATTATAATGGCAAAATTCCAATTTCAGTAGACACAAAATTGTTATACATTTTAAAAGAATTTCTTATAAGTAACAACAATAAGCACATTTAAATACAACGGATTTTTTTAAGAAACCCCTCGTCTTCACATTTAACAAAATTTATTAATTTTTAAAATGTACGGATGAAATTCTAATCCAATAACAAATGTACCAACATTTATGTATAAGTAATAAAAAGACGATTGGCTTGTGGTTAAGCGATCAGCTTATTTCGTTCTTTATTCATTCTATTCTTAAAATAAATTAAACTTAAAAACTAAAATACAAAAATTATTAAGCAGCCCCATACCCAAATACTGCTGAGTTTGCGTCTGGTGTTCTATTTCCTTATAATTGTTTACTTCAACAACATAAGCGTGTTGATAAAGTACAATAATCTAAATACCCTGCTGGGAATTTAGAGTTGTGTTAACTTATATATGTATATTTTCACAATATTACCTATGGGCATTTCCACAGAAATGTATACTTTTTGTCACATACGTTACCCTCTATAATTGATAGTACATATTTCAAAACCTTAAGATTTATTTGGCTCTAAATGCAGAGCAGAGCTACTTACGTTCTACAACAACATATGAAAAAGTAAAAAACAAGTGTTTTGTGTTTTTCACCTAATTAATGAGGGTACGTGATAAAAAGTGATATTTTTAACCGACTTCATCTATGGATATCTTCCTACTGGTATTAGGAGGAAGTTGAGAATTTTAATTTTTTAATGTTTTAGGCATGAACTTTTATTCAAACTTCTTCAAAATTTTGCACTATCACTTTTATATTCATTATTTGAAAAAAATACGTGCACTACCTCAACTCCGTCAAATGAGCAATAGAAATAAATATGCTCTGAAAATCTTATAATTCGCTTATAATTTCTATAATAATTCATTTGTGACATACATAGATGAATATGCAGCTGTGCCGATGTAGCAATATCCGCTCTCCGTACGTATGTTCCTAGACCCCAGATAACTTAAGGACCTACAATTTTGACTAATATATACATGTATGTACAAATGCACCTGCTCAAAAGGTGATATTAAACAGACCTTAAGAATTTCTCTCATCTACCCATGTAATTGAAACGAAAATTTTGGCATGTATGTGCATTTAAGTTGATTTAAATAAACGGACTCATTTGAAACACAAAAACTTGTTGATCTGATCATTATAATACATTAACTTGAACATTTGATTTAAATAATTTTAATTCTTTTATTTATTTATTTATTTTGCTTGTAAGACGTAAGACGGTAACAATTTTGAAGAAAATGTTAATAAACTGTAATTGTACCGAAGTATGTAGAACAATTTTCAAAAATCATGAGAAAGTCCTTGCACAAGCAAAACAACAAAAAGTTTTACCATTTGTCCCAATTGTCTTATGCGAAAAAAAAATACTATAGAAACTAGCGATAGACTAAAGACAACAAGCCCACAAATGGATCATCGTAATGGCAAAAAATATCCTTTTATATCTTCAAAATTCTATTTCTGTTGAAATTGGTCATGAAATCAGCCTAACTAGAATTCGTCTTCGTATTACACAACCTAAATTGTTTGGAAGAGCATTTAATTTAATCAGGATGTGACGGCGAAAAAAATTTTTGAACAAATAAATAAATTTGATTGGAAAGGACTGTCAAAGAAATTTAAGAAGCCGCCCTTTAAAACACGATTTCATTTCAATTTTACAAAAAAGGAGGCATTTAAGAACGGAAGCAAGATATATTAAAAACAGGTAGTCTTAAGTGATCAAGTGATTATATTAGTTTATCTCCCAGAGCTGCCAAAATTTTTTTACTTTTAGTACAAAATTGTTAAAATAATTTTCGTTTTGTGTTTACTTCACTGAATTGTGTTTCCTAAAAAGAAAAATATTAAAAATTTTCAAAATAAAAAAAAGAAAAATACTAAAAATAAAGCAATTGTTTGACAACCGGTTTTCCCAAAAACAAAAAACGTGTGGTTTTTGTTGCTGTTGCACTATCGAGTATACCTGTTTTTAATATATCTTGAACGGATGTTTCTGTCGTAGTTTGGGGCTGCTTTTCATGAAATGCTGATGGGTAAATGTAATATGTATTTCTTTGGAAACTTGTCAATAGTTGATCTCTAGTATGATCAAAATAGTAGGAAAAGTTATTTTCTTTCGTTCATTTACATTTAAAAGTAAAACAATGTTTTTTATATTTAAAAATAAAAAAAACTAAAGTCTAGGCAGATTCACATCACAAAATGTACCGTTTGTAAGAGAGAGACGCGTACAGATTTTTGTTTTGACACATAATAAATATACTGGAATTTTTGCTAAATTAAGTGCTTGTTTCATTTTATTCATCAATATCACTTTTCGTCACCTTTAACGTATTCCTCTCCCAAATTTCTGTCCTTTGACCAATCTGGAAAGCTTTTTGCTTTAACTTTATGCGATTCAGAAGTTATCTATGTTTGTATTTCGCTACCATGAAACCAGTTTGGGTTCGAAACGAAAACACATTGCTCATAATTTAGATCTGGGTGAAGGAACATTACATTACTTCGCCCGGATTGGTTTTGTTATTTGGCATTCGAAAATTTTTCAGCTTTTTCATATTGTTCGTATAGTTTACCTCGAATAACTCTATCTTGAAAGTTCATTGTGTGATTCCATTACATATGTACATATATACATATATATATGTATATATATATATATATATATATATATATATATATATATATATATATATATATATATATATATATATATATATATATATATATATGTATATGTGAGTATATAGATGATTACCACAAAAAAGTTTCTGATCTTGACTAAGTCAGGCTTCGATATTATATTCGATGATATTTATTTTTTTATATAATTAATGTTTGTAGATTTTATATAATTTATTTTGAATATGTATAGAAATGTGCCATGGACCAACTTCATATTTTGTTCACCCCACTGAAAATAACATATGTTTTTGTTATACATACATACATATACACATATGGTAATTAAAATAGGTACCATTGTTACTGCAATAGAATTTCATCCAAACTTCTTAAAACTTGTATGTTTACTTTGATTCAATTGTCGGAATTGTTTTGTTTCTTTTTTGTAAATGCCTTTATGACCCGAAATAACCCGAAAGAGCAAGTCGTAGCGCAGTGGAAAAAAGCAGCAGTATTACAGATCCCTTTATGTCTTCTAAGATCATTGCAACTAAAAGAAGCTCAATTAGATTTAGGCAAACTATTTCAAACAAACGCCCCCTCAATGTACATAAATTCCTTAAGCTGAAAGTCCACACCACGCTTTCTACGCGTCATGCTTCCTACGCGTCTCTCAAAAAAGTTGAAAAGCAAGTTAGAAAACAAAAGTTTGCAACGCTTGTGACACGAAAAAAGTTGAACTACATTCTACTTTTACGCGTCGTATACAACATATCAGCTAGTGCTGCCAAATTCCTAGTCTAAAATTTTTTTGAGATTGAACATTTAATTATTTGAGAGTTATTTTCGTAAGCATTTGATGAAAAACGAATTAAAACAATCTTAAAACATAAGCAAAAACATGTATAAGGCGTGGTGTGTAACTTGCAGTTTTTAAAGCATCAAAAGCTTAAAACTCATGAAACGCAAGCGCGTAGAACGCGTGGTGTGGACTTTCAGCTTTATAATTAAATATTGTTTATAAAATTTACGAAAAACAAATTGGGTTAACAATTAAGAGAAAAAAAGACGTGTGGCACTCGGGGACTGCCGCGGCAAAGCTATTGCATAACATTTTTTATCAACTTATGGAATTATATTTATTTATTTTTTATTTATGCGGTATTTTTTTTCTTTGATATTAATTCAAGTTTTTTCTTTGATATTAATTCAAGTTACACTTTTTGAACGTGGTGACCGATAAGAAAACAAATTTTTTTCTTTTATTGAATAGATGAGGTTATATTAAAATATATATTTAAAATATATTTATCTTACAATACATGTAGGTTATTCAGGAATTTTTATCATTGAAACTATAGGTTTATGGTAACTGAAATAAGAAACATAAGTTTAAGACTTGATATCCTCTAAATATCTGGAAAATACCGCTTAAAAACCCGCGAATTGTCTGTTTGTTTGTTTGTTTATATCATATTTTTGTCAACCACGATTGCTCGTAAGTACGCCATTTTGTGTTTTCCTACATGTAAAAATGTGTTCTGGAAATACTGTATGTTAATGAAATCAATAGCATACTTTAGGGGTTAACATACGCTAGGCGATTCAAATACTTAAAAAACAAAAGACTTAAGAAACAAACTTAGTGCTAGGTTTTTTCGTCACGGAATTTCATGATTCGGTCGCCGCGCTCAAAGCCCGCGATAAAAGCTATGCAATAGCTTAATATGCAATCAAACTTCGGCAAGAACTGTGCGACGACGTCTGTGTGTAAACTTCCGGGACGAATAGGTCGTAGTTCCGTTGTTAAAAAAACTCAATCTACGGAAGAAAAAGCTGTTTGCAAATCGAGTTAGAGCTTAGAGCAAGCCACAGGGAATTAAAAGACCCACGTTTCAGATAAAAACAACAAAACCTGTGGGTTAACATAATGGTTTGCTGATATTTTTTTAGTGTGGAGTATGACCTATTCACCGCATTTCGGAAACCATTACCAAATAAATTCATACAAATATTCTTAAAGAATTTATGCTCAAGAGGAAATGCCCCCAAACATTCAAAGTGGATGGTTGCGAGAAAATAGTGTTATGGAGTGTCCAAGGCAATCACCCGACCTTAACTCTTAAATATTTGAAGATATATAAAACTGAAGCCAAGACAGATTTGCAGAATAAAACAGATTTGTGGCAAAAAGTTCAGGAAATATAGTATGAAACTACTCTCTTAAAACCTGCCACAGAATTTTTTCATCTATGTCCAACAGAATAAATAAAGTGATTACAAATTATGGTGGACACAGTGCTTAATACTTTTTTTAGTCTTCAAAGAAAAATTCTTGTTTTAGGCATTTCTTTTTTTTAAAAAATATGTACTTGTTATTGGCCAAGTGAATTTCGAATTTTCGTTTATTTAGATTTAACTTTGAATTGTTATTTATATTTCTGTAATACAAATTATACAGAAATTATATTTTGTTTGCAACCAATAATAGAAAACCGTGAGTAGATAGTAGATAGTACCTATTTTTTTAGCCGCATGTGTACAAATATATTTTCGACTGGTCTAAAAATTTTAAATTTGAAAATATATTTCTTTTTCGCCTTCATAAGGCCAAGGCCTCCCTCACCTTTCATAAAAATAGTTTGTATACACAAAATTGTTGCGATGGGAATATTTTTACATTTATATATACCTATACATATACATACATATATATATATATATTTTTCTGTATTTCTACTAAGTACCTTATACAACGAATAAAATTTTTATTTTGTACTCGGTTTAAAGAACAAATATAAAACAAAATGAAAATGAGGAAGAGCTTGATGAAACTGAAATTCTAGAGACCAAAATAAAACATGAAGATGTCATTAAGCACTTCCAAGTTTGTATTAACTAGGCTCAGGAGATCTTAAAGAATATTCCACTAAAAAAGGTATCTAGAATTGAATAAGCAATTTTTTAAATAGATTATTTTTCTGTTACGGTGTTTTTATGAATTTTTCCCTTCCTTAAACATATTTTTAAATAAATATTTATTTAAAATTAATATAATTTTAATAAAATATAAAAAAAACACTACAAATTTATAGTTATGAATAAAATAGGCGACGCTATTAATTTCTAATTTGGTACTGGATATAACGAACAATTCGCTTTAACGAATAGGCCTGACAACAATTAGGTTCGTTAAATCGGCCCTTAGCACCAAATTATCGTAAGCGAATTTTTTTCAAAATCTGTTTTATTATTGAAAATAAAATATGTATAACCCCCATTAACACAAAGTTCAGTTATGTTTATTTTATTCGAAAGTTAACTAACTTTCAGTCAGTCTAAACTTGATTTTTAATTGAAAGTGAAAATTTTCGTTAACAATAAAAATATGAATTAACTTGATAATATAAACTATTGTAAATCAAACCCAGAATATATTTTTGGGGAATACAAAATAAGTAAATAACACCAACCAATGTCAAAAACTTAAACTTAATAATTTTTAATAATCAAAGTTTAAATTTGGGGTTAAGTGTTACGAACGTTTGTTACTAAAGGGTGGGTCGATACATATTTTTATTTATATTTTTTATGATTTCGGGATTTATAAAATCCGATTTGCGGAATTTTAAAACCATTTTAATATTATTGTATTTCCGCGTAAAAAGAATAAATATTTTTAAAATCACTCGAAAGTATGCATGTATGTATGAATATAAATTTAATTCGAAACAATAAAAAAATAATAAATTACACATAATAAATAACTCTTCTTTGTTTTTTCCATAACATTTATAATGTTAAACGAGAACAAATAGTTTTATTTTCAATTACTAATAAATAGTATTACAAAATGTAAAAAAAATTATTGCCATTAAAATAAAATTAATCAATTTGTCTAGAATATTTCACGTCCTAATTTACAATAATTAAATTTAAAACGTCTTTGTATAAAAAAAAACTGTGGGATTATGCAATAATTTTAATCTTTCTTAAAAAATTTAATATATTTATTGAACTATTTCAAGGTCATTTAGTTTTTTAAGAACTAAAAAAAAGTAAATTGAAAATAATAATAATAAAAATCTGACAAACAAGTGTTTCTTCTCTATTCCTTTCGGTTTTGTTATTAATGTAATTTTACATGAAAATCGTGTATAAAATATAATTTGAATGTTTGTATGACGGCTAAAAAACAACAGACAGAAGTAAAAGGAGTAAATAAGTGAGTTTAGAAGCTTTATTACAAAAATGTTAGAAGTCATCACTATAATCATCATCATCGTCATTTGATTCATTCGATTCTCCAAATAGTAAGCTCATACTACTTTGATGATGTATCTGAAATGTTGGGCAACGAAGAAAAGAAATAATAGGGAATTCTAAAACTTCTGAAACTATATTATTGAAACATTATTGTTTGAGTTTTATGAATGAAACCAAAACTAAACTCTATTACTAAAGTAGTAAATAAATTATATTATGTACAATTATATCCCTGATGGTGGTAATAAAATATACATATGTTTGTATTACACTGACGAGATTAAATCTATTAAGAAAATATGTATAGAAGCGATTTTAAATTCCGTCTAAAGCCATATTTTCAGTTTTTTAGTCCATAACCATATGATAAAAAAGGAAAATTAACTAAAACAAAAAGAAAATAAAACCAAAACCAGCATAACAAAACAAAAAATTTAATATCCTTTGATTATTGTTATTATATTAAATATCTTATATACACGTTTTTATGTAAGTTTCTTTTCATTTATTGAAATGATTATGTGCTCGCAGAATATTGGCTAAAATAAAAATTTTAAATTGTGCAATAAACTCCAGCTTTTTATTTTCAAAAATATTTTTTATATCCATAATAAAATGAAAATTTTACACACATTCCTTAAAATGTTCAAACTGTTTATTAAACAAAACTTTGACTATGGTTCCAACAACAGGATTATTAAAAAAAAAATTTTAGGATATACTAGATGCACAAAAGAATATAGAAAACATTGATATGAAAGATTATGTCAAATGTGCACTTTTCGAAATTGTATATTCAATTATTTGAAGCATACTTTTAATAAAATCTTTCAAAACCTCAAGCACGTTTTTAATATTGATTTATATTAAGAAATGGAATTTTAGTTTAAAAGCTCATTAAAGCCTAATAAAATTTTACGAATATTTTCGTATGCTTTAAGTTTTATTTAAGATATGTATATTTTAAACATGTATTGTATTGAAAACGCTTTTAGATTGACTTCTCTCATGAAAATTAACTTTTAATTAAATAACTATCTGTTCCTAGAAAACAAAAATTTTTTTATTTAAGGAATTTGATTATTTTTAACTTTTTGCATGTGTGTTGGAATTTTAAAATTACTTATACCCTTTTATTAATTTCTAATTTTCTCTTTTTTGTTTATAAAACTAAATAATTAAACTAAATCGTAGTCATATGAAAAAAAAAAATCACGACGATAGTATTTTTTACAGTTAGTCTATTATTTGTTCACTTAAATACCATGATTGATAAGTTAAAGTAAAAAGAGAAGTGTCATAGATAGAGGAAAAGGTGCATATTTATGTATGTATCTATGTATGTATGTATGTATAAAAAATTTTAAAATGTTTATGGTAATATATAAATTAATTAGGTATGAATATGTTATTTACGTTTTGTATGAATTAATGAATTTCATAAGTAAGCAAATTGAAGTTTGTGTGTTTATTATAACCGTATATATTAAAAAAAATATTTATTTATATACATTTTTAAGTATAGGAAAACATTAACAATTTACTATACCTTGCTGGAATATTTCTGCGTTGTACTATTGCCACTGCTGGTAGAGTTAGAGTGGTTTTGTCCCGCAATCGAACCGTTTGCTGCATTTGAACCAGCAATTCCAGCTGCCATCAAACCGCTATGAGCACCGCCGCTCCCAGCACTCAATCTTGACGATGTGGAATCATGATTACGTTTCTTGTCTTTATCACGTTCCCGGTCCTTTTCGCGATCGCGATCTTTTTTCTTGTTACTGCTGCTGGTAGTGTGCGTCGCTGTTGAGGGGTTCGCTTGTGAACCTGGGGCACTATAGGAAGAAAATGCATGAGCATGTAATTGGTGCGTTGTCGCCGTCAAACCGGTGACCAATTCCGTTGAACCGCTGTTATAGCTTTCTAATTTATCCTTGGATATTTTTATTTTTAAAACCGGCGGAGCATGCGAGACTACCGAATCTGTATTTGTCTGACCGGAAGATCCTGTATTAATATCACTCATAATACGGTCTTTTGGTATTTTAATTTTGAATCCTATGGGCTCACCAGCAGCTTCTAATTTTTCTTTGGAAATCTTTATTTTTACATGTTCTGCAGCTCCCGCGATACTTGAATTTCCATTGTCGTTGTCCCGATCACGTTCCTTATCTTTATGGCGATCTTTATCCTTTTTGTGTTTTTTTCTTTCTTCTCGATCTTTTGATTTGTCTTTGTCTTTTTCTTTGTGTTTATGTTTGTCTTTTTTCTTCTTCTTCTCCGACTTACTACCTGATGTACCATGATCATCGATCTCCATGGTGGAAACATCAGAGTTACCTTGCAAAACATTATTGCTCATGGATGTTATGGAGGTGTTGTGTTGATTATTTGATGAGGTAGTAGCAGAGGGTTCAAACAATTCGGCAGGTGGCTGTAAGCTTGGTGTAATAATAGAAGGCTCTGTCTTCAACAAGCCGCTTGTGGTGCACAAACTCTCTTTCAGCAGATTTCGCACCAAATCTGGATCAGTTTCTATACCATTCACAACTTGATGCTTGCTAAGGTCGTTGCAGGTAGTTGTGTCAATCTTGCGTATTTTGCTATCGCGCATAATTAAATCGTCTTCTTGTTTAATGGTCACCTGTTCATTGGGTCTCTTAATACCACCAACCATTCCCATATTACTTGTACCAGCAAGTTCGTTAAGGCCTGTTAATGACGAATCAAGTCTTTTAGTTATTGAAGATTTTATCATTTGTTGTTGCGCTGAAACATGGCCACCAGCTGACCGTACATTGTCGGGATTTGACGAATTCGAACGAATTTTATCCTTCTTGGAAGGTGTATCTCGTTCAAGTTTTATCTTTGGGGGACTACTTTCCTTATTATTTATAGAACTGGAAGGTATTTTGTATCCACCGGCTGCATAAACCTCAGAATTCTGTGTTAAGTTGACGGAACTATTTATAAAGCTATTTAAACCGCATCCTGATAGAGGTGTAGGTTGCAATTGTTGAGAGATTTGAGTATCAGGTTGTTGGCATTGAAGTTTGTCACTCCAATCGGGACTAAACAATGAATTAGATGCTTTAGCAGCATGATTTTGAGCTTCTTGATTATATTGATTAGTAGGATGAGAGGGTTCTTCGGAATGCTGTAGAGGTTCAATTTTACTATAATTATTGCTAACAAGAGAGGGAGCGACGTGTGGCTGTTGATGCAAATCGTGAGCTCCGCTTAAGGCGCTGTATGATTGATCTGCAGGTAGAGGTTGTTGCTGTTTATGATGGTGGGTCGCAGTTTGCGACTGGTGTTGCATATGGACGGCAATTTGTTTTGATTGTTCATGCTTAAGGCTGCTACTACTATTGTTATTGCTGGTGCTGTTATTACTACTGTGGCGTGATCCCTGCTGTTGCTGTTGGTGAAAATTCAGTAACGGTGCTGACGGACCATTAGTGAGAACTTGAGGAGGCGGCGGATTATTATATCCTCCTCTAGATGTATGTATTAAGTTACGAGTTATATCGTGCATTGTGTCCAGTTTAGACGATAATTGACTGCTGTTATTGCTTCCAGGCGGCAATTGTAAACTATTGCCACCATATTGAGAGGAAACAGAAGAAGAAAACATTTTGTTGCTACTACTATTGCTGTTGCTTTGCTTATTAACTTGTTCAACTGCTAAACGACCCGGATGCTCTTTGGAGGACATTGTACGATTACCATCTTGCTTTTGGCTCAATTTATGTGGCACACCATGTGGTGGCATACTGTGGCCAGAAGAAACTGGAGGGACCGCCAAATTTCTTTCTCTGGACTTGTGGTAATTGACTTCCATCGGATGGCCTTGAGATGTAGACTGCCTAAGTGGTGGACCTGTCAGACTATTCGACATCGACGACCTCGACGACGAAGAGGAGCTGGAGGCTTTGTTTGACGAAGGTGCCATCATCGAGGAGTTGTGTTCTCGTGGTGGTCGATTAGGTACGATATTATTACCAGCATAAGCTTGTTGTTGCTGTTGCTGTTTGCTGTGCCCAGCATTGAGCTTGTGGTCTTTAAAATCAGAACCATTAAAATCTGTTTAAAAATAAAAACAAGAAAATGTATATTATTACCAAGAATATCGCCAGTGGAATAGCCAACTTTGGGAGGATGATGAGAAGACGAGGATGATGAAGAACTGTGGTGAGAACGGTGTTGACTGGAAGAATGAAGATCGGGCTTGCGTAGTTGTTGAGATTGATGAGGTGGTGGCGGTAACATTGTTTGTGATATATTTCCACCTTGCTGTTGCGACAGTGCATCTCCACCCGACCCTTGACTGGAATACTGGGATGAAGATGATTGTGATTGACTGCCACTGTTTACAACTGCCTCGGCAGGATGATACATTTTCATATTAAGCATGTCCGACACCTTCCAGTCTTGATCCGCTTTTTTATCTTTAACCTGCCCCTGACGATTACTGGCACCTTGAGCAAGAGCCTTTATCGAGTTCAATTTCGATTTAAGGCGAGCCGGACTTTTTTCATATATGGCAATAAATTCATCGGTTAACTTCTTCAGTAAATCCATCGTCACCGTCTCATCCACATAATGGAACCAGTGCTTACCCTCTGTAGATTGCGGAATCTGGCAAAAGGAATGGGTCAAAAACGCTTCAGAGCAGCATAAATGATTTATTTGAATGATATTAAATCTAGTTCGAGTTCAAGTCAATATTTTATTAAATTAACCATTTGTTTGTTTTTTCCAATATTTAAGAATAATTTTATAGATCTAATAACATTCAAATAAAGCAGAACGCATCGAAATATTTCGTTTTAAACTTGAATACTTTACCTCCCAACGAGACCATTTACACGCCAAATAAATACAAAAACATGCTACAACTGATGGCTTGTACTGCAGGCACATGGACGTCAAATGCAAACTGTTAGAAGCCAAGAAATAGGAAGTTTGTGCCAAGTCCTTGCATGCTGAAAAGAACAGTTTTTTTTAGAATATCAAAATGAATAGCATATATTTTTAAGAATAATATATATGTATATGTATAATTTCCGATTGTTATTTAACTATGGACATATTAAAAAGGTTCTGATAGCAGTCGAATATTACTCAATATTGAAAGTTTTCTGGAGGTTAATGGCAAGGTGAACCCAAAGCAATTGACTTTTAACTTCACATATTGTCAATCCTAGAATTGGTGTCCCCTTTCACGCGAAGAGACGCAGATCCAGAGGAAGTAAAAAAAAGTTTTGGAAGAATTCGTAAACTTTTTAATTCTGTCTTAAAAACTATTGCCGAAACTCTTGACGAAAATATGTGTAGCCATGTATTACTTTTCGACCGCTACATTCATTATTGAACAATTACTGCTTTTTCGATTGTACCCTTTATTTTCATATACGCATCTGCTCGTGAATGAGGAATTGACTAATTCTGCGGGTAAAAGAAACAACTACGTACATGCATGTGTGCAAATTAGTACCTTTAACCAGTTGACATGTTTTTACAACATGCGTGTGTGGATGATCAATAGCAACGTCAAATCCCAGCGTTTGGAGTAAGACATTTTCGTTGAATACTAAATCTTGGGCCTGCTCAAGATAGTAGGTATCTGTGGTGGAGGTAGTTGGCTGATTCAGACACTTGTTTGCTGCCTTTATAACGTGTTCTAACTTCCGAGGTTGCTCTTCGACTTTGGCGGCCAAAAACAGACTGGCCGCAGCAATGCCATTGCGGTGAAAATGCGTAAAAGAATGAAATGCATAAAACCGATGCATATACACAATAGCAGTGTTAATGCATAATTGTGATCTAAAAAAAATTAAATAAATAATATCTATATATATTATTAATAATTCTATGCTACATACACTTGAAGTCTTTGACCCATTTCCTGTATAAGATAAGCGGTCATCTGACGGTAAGAAAGTTCTTGATCTGGAGAAATTCCAGCTTTTCGGCTCGGAGAATTAGCTAAATCATCCGATGAGAAGTACCACATAGATTCCTTGTCCCTGTCGCCACCATTAATGCGAGCAGGCAATGGACTTGGTATGCCACTCATCGTATTAATAACACCAAGATATTAATGGTAAAGTTTACCCAAAAGACAAAAGAAAGAGACACAACCAATATATTATGTCTTAGAGAACAATTAGCAATTAAACCAAATAATCGCCAGCATTAAAAAATTTTAATTAAAAATCTTTTCAGTATTTATCCTTTTTTCTTATATCAACAGTTTTGAAAGGCATACATTTCACAGAATAATTATGGTCTACTATTACGTTTAATTCTCGCTGCTTCTAATTTATTTCGCTAGCAATATGCAGCTCCCTTTTTCAATGTATTATTGCTGCTGCTTCTGCTACTGCGAAATTTTTACGTCGACGCCACTTAACACTACACTTTATTTTGTATCCCAAGTCAGTCAGATATGGTTTTTTGTTTTCTTTGTCAAAACAATGACAAATTATTTTTACCAATTTGACGGATTTTTTCGACACAATAAGTGTATATATTTTTGGGGGGCTTTGGTAAGAAAGGCAACGCTACTCCGCGTTAATTGGGAAGGAAAAATTTCCAAATTTTTTCAGTTTGCCATGAAGCCACGAGTATTTCGAAACACACATATACACGCTCGCACACACTTCACAGAAAATAGTCGTCAAATGGATATGAAAAATTTTTCCTCGTTACAATAAACGCTATACCCTCCTCAAAAACTCAGCAAATTATGCAATAAGAGATCTCAAATGAAAACCTTATTTTATAAATTGTAATAACACATTTATTTGTATTTCTAGTGCAAAATACATGCACAAATTGTGATATTTTTGCAGAAAAAATGTAAAAATTAACACTTCACAAAAAATGTATTCACTCACGGGAATGGCCGAACGACAAAGCACAAAACAGGGATGTACACATAGACTAGTATAGTGTTGCCACCAGTTTCAGAAAGTTTATGGCAAAATAACCCCATTAATAAGGTCTGTGCACTTCTGCAATAAAAATTTATCGATCCTACAGTTTTAAAAAGTACTAACGTTGAATTTACACATGCAAGTATGGGCATGCGATTAATGTATACATTAACGAAAAATTGTCCAAAAAGATTTTTACAAATTTTTCTACCGCTGGAGCTCCAATTGCGCAAAATGTGGGTGAGTTTTTTAAGTTTTTCGAACTGTTAGTGGCAATTGTGAGGGCTAAGAAAATATTATAGTATATACTAATTATTAAGTTGGTGCAAAACAAAGTTGTCTTTAATATAATTGACATATAAGCATGATTAGTCAGTTGAATAATCAGACTACGGAATGCTTTATCGAAAAATCGAATATTACTTTTGCTTACCATTTGCTAATACATTTCACAATAATTTTTAAATTTTATGATATATAAAAGAACGTGATGTTGCGTTTAAACTAAATTGGAAATAGAAAACTAGTTTAACACCAACAAAAAATTTGTTTTAGTTTTAGTAGCAAAAATTAATAATTTCTTAATTATTTTTGTTTTCTCAAAATATTTTAAAGGTACGCCAAACATAGCGTCTACAACTGATATTAACTCTGATATAATATGAGAGAGAACGTCGGCAGAATAAGAAGAAAAAAGTATGTATACTAATGTTGATATCTACCTAGGGGAAGACGTACTTTTGATAATATAATAATATTTCATAATTAACAGGCAGCCGTGCAGTGAACATCTTTATATAATTTAATAGTACTATGTGTTTTAGAAACATTTTGTCATTTCTTTTTATATGTACATTGTACATTTTTATGTGATTGTTTAAAAATCACTCTTGGTGTATATTTTAATACACAATGTTCTTTTCAATACTAAAAACTATTTTCTTTTCTCTATGTATGTATGAATGTGTACGTTTTTAAACAGTTGATATCATGATACTGTTTTCTAAATATATATTATGAAAACAATATTATAATATCTGATATAATATTACAACAATACGTAATATAGTTCTCTCTGCTATGAAATTTGACGTTTGCTGATGGAAATATTATATCAGGTATAGACACCGTGTTAAGCTAGTTGAAGATTTTTGTTTTGGTATTATCATTTTTATGTATTGATTTGTTTTATTCATTTATTAAGGCACGGTTGTTGAATTTTAACATCTTCAAACAATTTTAATTGTTTGAGAACTAAGCAATTTAACTAAGATTGATAGTATATTTAATTTATGTTCTTAAAATATAATTTTCTGTATGATTTTACGGGGAAAACCACTATTTAGGAAATTTTCGGGGGAAAGAACTGAGAGCCCTGAATAGAGTACTAAAATTAGGTACCGAATAAGTTGCTGAGTACTTACAACAAAAACATCATTGATTGCTAAGTACTGAGTACTTAAGTACTCAGTACTTTTACAAGAATGCTTTAAGTGGTGCATTTTTATTTTAGTGAAAATTAATGATAAAAAACATTTGTTAATGAAGTACTGCGAACTACAATTGGGATAATGTCAAAACAATTACCTCGTCAATGCGGCCGTGGAGGAGTAGCTAATTGTGGAGGCATTAGTGTTGTTGATAAGGATTTGCGTGATCAGCTGCACCAAGAAATAGAAAACAAATCGAAGTCGTGTTCCAACCCCACGTATGAATGTTCCATCCCACGAATAGATGGCTATGATTTTTGTATGCGACACATTTTAAGAGACCCCAGAGGAAACTTTCGTCAGTGTTCGTATACCTATTTTAATGGAAAAAAATGTCCAAATGCTTTGCCCAAACATGACACAAAAAAGGATCCAAACATGACGACTTTATGCTTCGAACATAATCGTCAAGTACAGTTGCAAAAAACACACTCAACTGTAGGCAAATTCAAACATATTGATACGAACGAAGTGCTACTTAACAGTCTAGCTCACCATATCAATGTAGAAGAAGTGGCTGGATCAAATTCGGCAAATAGTGAACAGGATGAAGAAATTGATGTGGTTTCGCCACATGTCACACCTTTTAGTAAGATAAATTGGTCTTTAATTAAAAAAATAATTATTTAACTTAATTTTTGGTTTCAAATTTAGTTAATAATGATCAAATTCACAGTATAAATGATATTGTCAGCACTATGCGCAAACGCCGACGTATTTTAGACTATGCGTCTGATAGTTCATCCGACGAAGAAGTAGTTTGTATGAATAATACCTCACGGGGCCATGAATGTAACGAGTCGGACAATGAAAGTGTAGACTCTCAAGATGATGATTTGTTGAAACACGCTGGCATTTATACACGACAAGAGGCCTTACGGTTATCGGAGGCAAAACTGACTAAACTTCAAGGGCTTTATATAGATCAAATAAATCGTTTGCATCACATTTTACGTGAAAAGAGACGCCGTTACTTACATGCGATAAGACGAGAGCGAGAACATTTATGCAGCATTCATGAGCAGTTGAAAGAAACGCCCAGAGAACGTGCGCTGTATGAGCAATTGAAATCCTTAAATTCGTATCACAGAAGACATGGTGTAGAAGCTGTTCTGTATAAAAAGTTCAAAGAAAAACGCAGTCGAGCGGGAGATTCTAGTTCCATTCCGAAAAATTCCGGTTTTACGAAATGTATTTTCACCGAAGGAGGTGTTAAATGTGGAGACCGATCGTTGCCATGTTGTAAATATTGCCGCAAACATATTCTGGAAGACAAGAAACAGATTCTGTTTAAAGCTTGTGAAAAGGAAAAATCAGGTGTGGTGTGCCAAGAAACAGTTCCTTGGATTTTTGATGATTCTACTTGTGTTCTACACTTAACAATACCACATAAAAGACAATATGTGCAAAAGGTAAAAAGTTTGTTCATATTTAGTGTTATTTTTATATTTCGTAATTACAGATATATTCCAAATAATTAAATTTATTATGAACGCAATCAATCACGTGATTGGCATATGGTTGGTAGTAATTTTTTTTCGGTCACGCTACCGAGCACAAGTGTTAAAATAAAAAAAATCGGCGTGAGTGATCGTCTATAAATGTAATTTTTGTGTTTTTAAGACATTAAAAACTGGTATGATGGGGTTTTTGAAACGCTGTCTATATTTTGTCAAAAAGCTTAAATTTATTAATTATAATTAAAATAAAAATTTATTTTTTATTGGATTGATAAAATATGTGTATTCTAATTAGGGATGCCAAAAGGGACTGCAATTGGCAGCATGGTTTTTCGTCAACATTTTTTTATGCAAACAGTTGACAGTGCTGCAACAAATTCTGCGTAATGATTGCGCACAGGTGGCACTAATTTACCGTATTTACGAATTCATTCGTACTTTATAAATTCACTGCTTGCTTTGATAGCAGAAACGTATTTTTTCAGTAGTTGATTTAGTTTTTTCGTAAAAACTAGCAATAAAATTATAAACGTAGTAAATTTTCAAGCGGTAGATGCAAAACTAAAGCCTTTGATCGCCTCAAGTTAGCTACAATATTGGAATTTTATGGCATATTAGAATGTAAAAACCATATTTTAAGTAATACTATGTTCTATTTAAATAATGTTGCAGAATTATATGCAATCAATCAAATTCAAGAGCAAATAAACAAAATTTTCCCATTTTAATAGGATTTTCGCTGATACCTAACATGTAATTCAATTCCAATTCTGCCGCTACAATTCCAGTATACCATGGGAATTTTAAATCTATCAATTTTTTATCTTTGGATTACCCTAGGTGATATACAAAACGAGAGCAATGCTTGCTTTATTTTACATAAAAACGAATTGAATAACAAAACGACAATGATGCTTACTGCATATTTACTTACAAAATCAATTCAAATTTCAATCAATTTAAATAGGTTGGTAATGAATTGCTATTTTTTTATAATTCATTTGAATTGTTTCAAAATGAATTCAATTCAAACGAATTGTGAATGAATTGTAATTCCCTTTGACGAATTCATTTGAATTGGAAACGAATTGCGATTCATTTGACAAATTCATTTGAGTTGGAAATGAATTACAATTCATTTTTACCAAATTCATTTGAATTGACTCGAATTTCATTCAGTTCATTCTTTTGTATGAAAAGAATTAATTCAAAACTTGCTAATTCAGTGCATGAAGGATTCGCCATTAATTATAAAATGAATCATACATTTACAGCTTTTGATAGTTACAATATCAAATTATGCTTTATATACTATGTACATATTTCTCTATGAAAGCAAGTGTAGCAAAGGTGAATTAAATTGTCTTTGCAAAATGCCGTATGAACGAGAGCAACGATGAGAAGAAGAAAGAAAAAAGTGGTGAAAGACGCGTCGCAATGATACTAAGAATGATAAAAATATAGACTGCGCATTCAGAGTGTACAATTTTTTTCGTTCTGCGAATCTGCGTCACATCAGCCTACCATTTAACAAAAGTAAAAACAAAACATAAACAAACAGTTAGGTTTATAAACACAAATGAAAGAAAACTAAGTCTGTGTTTACACACGTCATGTTTTATTGACATGATTGCTACTTTATAGGCGAGAGAGACGAGGGGAAAAGAATCGAGTACTCAGATGCATGTACTGTCATTACGTCATGACATGATTTGTATAAAAAACAATGAAAGCTCAAAGGAGAAAAAGTAAGAATCATGTCAATAAGACATGACGCGTCTGAACACAGTTAAAGTGGATTCCGGCTTTAGTAGTGAAACAGATATACTTACATGAACATTTTTAAGCAAATTTTAAAAATAAAAACAATTGGTGTTTTTAATTATTAAATTTATTACTCGAGACAGGTCTCGATATCTTTTTTCAAAATGTTTTGTTTGTTGATGGTTTTTAGCTAGTCTATATATAAGTATACATAAATGCATTTTATTGGTGCCAAAACTATTCAAAAATATGGTTTAAGGTCTACTGATAATTTGCCATTAGCACTAATAAAATGCATGTGCAGCTAAAAAAAACTAAACAAACAAAACCGTTTGAAATTGGTATTTTTATATTTATTAAATATATGTACATTTATTTAAGAATTAATTTATTTTATATTTGTGTACGTATATATTTATGTATATGTAGTATGTATATCACAATAAAAATTGTTTGCTCAGAAAATTCGGCAAATTCGTGATTTAGAGCTCTAATTTTAAAATACATACGAGTTCGAAAGAAAATTTTTTAATTTCATGGCTGTACTATACATTTTGGGTCAATTCCATGTGTTTTTCCAAAAAACCTTCGATGATAAGCAAGCCTTCCTTATTGTTTGTTTAAAAAAATGTGTGAAGAGCTTGCATTATTTTCTTCTTGACGTTGTTTCATCGTACAATTTAGTATTTGGAATTGAAGTCGGTGTTATTTATGGAACGCTTCCACGTTTTAAAGTTTTCTTTTTAGCGAATCCTTTAGCGAACAATACAGATTTGTATAATCATATTTTAGAGTTCATGTTATGTACATAATCATTTCTTACTGCGAGTTTTTTTCAATATCATCAGGACAAAAATACAACGCGCAAATATACTTATTTTTTTTGCGTTTAGTTTGTTTCCTCGACCATAAAATTTTACCCATTGCTTCTGAATTGTAGCATCACTTGGAAATAAGAAAAAACTAATTTCACATGCCTTGGAATAGTTGGTATGTACTATTACAATCACCTACAGCGCATTTAATTTTGAATTATTTTTTTTATTTTTTGTGTTTTATTTTGTTAGTTTATATTAACTTTTTGTTCACTTCTGTTTACTTTTGACTGTCTTTTAAAGAAATTTTTCTTTTAAGTTATTCCCGCCAAGACGTCACATATTAACAGCTGACTTTTTTTACAATAAAAAAACCTGCGCAATGCGTAATCTGTTTCTTATCATTCTTGCAATGATACGACCCGTCATAGAAAACTTTCTTGTAGAGATACGAATTCTTATGATTTATATTCTTTGGTTTAACACACTCCAAAGAACGAAACGTTTGCTTTCGTTTTGTTTATTTTCCTACTGTGATCCCTGCAATAGAAAAAAATTCCGTGTAATTTCCTTTTAAAGCCAATAAACGGAAGAAAGTGAATTTCCGTAAGTCTTTTTACACCAAATTTTTGTGGGAACGTGCAATTCAGGCAGAAGTCAGGACCAACCAGCCTTATCGTGTAAAATTTGAAATGTAAAGAATCGTAAAGAATAAAACTTAACAGAACTTGTTGCCGGTTCTGGGCTCAACATATTCAAGAGATGTTTTCTTCACAACGGACAATTAATAATTTTTGGCGGATTAAAAAAATTGTTATTACTGCACTCAAAAACAATTACAGAAAAGTTCTAACTTCATCTTCGTCATCTTGATTATACTACAAGTTAAAGGATTTTGCAAGTAAAAAAGTTTAAAAATAAAAGTTTTTAAAACAAATCCTGGGATTTGAGATTGGCATCCCTAATTCTAATACTAGTGTTCCAGTTCTTAAACTAAAATGGTTAGAATACATTTTTATTTTACTTTTTTTTGCAGAAGTACGAATCTGAAACCGAAGAAGACGATTTTATTGACGTTAAATCTGAGGTAATCGACAAACCTTTGTTGGACATAAAATCATCACCAAATACTTCTGATGACATGAAAGCTATAGCTCAAGAAAGTTAGGCAACAACTGCTAATATTTTTTGAAACACTAAAGTTTTAATGATATATGTTTATTTTAAAAATAAAAATCAGAAACAAAATGTTGCTTAAACTTTTTAATCATTGTTGATAGTATCCGACGGAATTAATTTTTTATGCCGAAGCCGATTTTAATAACAGCAATACGTATAAAAGTTTTTCAAAATATTTAGTTTAATAAATTTACTTATAAAAATGCAGATTAAAAAAATATGTTAAAAAATGTGTTGGTTTTCTCCAGAGCACCGAAATGTTCTCTTACCGATGACATGGGTATGCAATAGGCTCTGAATTTGTTAGCTGGTGTGTTAGGGTTCTTCTTGTCTTGTATGTACAATAACATTCAATTAATACCTGCTTGATTCAGCCTCCCAGAAAATAACCTAAAATATTTTCGTAAAAAGCAACATGGATGACACAACACCCCACACTTCATTACATGTACTTATGTGTATCCGCAAAATTGTCCTCTTGCTATTGATGATCAACTCCTACCAGCAAGCCGTTGGGGTGCTGACGCACAACTGCTACGATTCTAGGGTTAATTATTACGCAAAATATTGCAAACAAATCTTTTTAGCATCTATGAACTTGGTTGCTGTACTTTTTTCTATTTTTTTATTTCCCCTGGTTATTTTCATAGAAAATGGTCAAAAATGGATCTTCGGTCAGTGTTCGGAATTCGGGAATAAATAAAAGGCTTTGATCATATGTAGCACGTAAATTACATAAATGATTTTAATCATTATGTTAATCGATTATTTATATATTGAAACTATAAATTTTTTTCCAAAAGTTTATATTGTAAACACCAGAAAACCGGAAAGCGTGAAATTTACTTGCAAAACTTATTCAACATATTTTTCTATGAACACTTTTTAACAGCATTCTATTAACATTTTTAGTTAATGAACACACCTCCTATTACAATAAAAATGAAACTAATATTTCTTTTAAGAATCTCATATACATAATTCTTTTTTATTATTTCAATGTTAAAGACATATAACAAAACTTATAAATATAATTATCTAGACATATTTTGTATTTTTTTTAGATTTTAAAAATATAAATTTTTTATTGATTTGCTTATTTTTTGTTTCTTAAAAATTAAGACTAATGAGGTTTTTGGGGTCATTTTTGTTGCTTTTATATTGAAACCATTAAAATTAGTTTTGAATTAAAAATGTTAAATAAATAATTTTTGCTTTACAAATTTGAGTTGATATAAATATGATAATCTTTATTTAAATATGTGACGTGTGAGAAATCTATGGTTTTGTTATATAAAGAAAAGTATGCATATTTTAAATCTAATTAGCGCGAGCTCCAAAAAATTATTTCCCGAACTAATTATACTGCTCCATGAAACTTAGTAATTGCATCTTAAGCTTTTTTAAACAAAAAATGTAAATTAACAAAATTTTGTATGGGATTTCGTTTGATATCGAATGCCGTAATTTGCCCTCTGTTTTCATTAAAAAAATTGGTTTTTGAAGTTTACACTTTATAGTAACTAAGTACACTTGTACAATAGAAGAACATGCTCGGTTCATTGTCTTTAAAAACATTAATCATTTAATATTTGGAAAAATAAAAAATGGAATAGAAAAGTTTTTTTTATAAAATTGATGAAATCTAATTCTGAATTTACATTATGAAGCTAAGTTTGTTTTGTCGGCAAGAGGATAGGAAAAATGGAATGAATTCAACTTCGATATGAAAAATTTCATCATGTGCAATATTTGGATTGATGCCAAAAATATTTGACGAGAATCCTCTTTCTCAATTTTTTCCGAATAGGCCGCCCCACCTTTTAAATATATGTAAAATGTTAGTGCTCCGAAAAGTATTAATTGCATTTCAATCGAAAAATATTGTCTTTTTGTTAAAAGAAAATTCGTTAAGATAATAAAACGCGAACGTTAATTCTTATACTCGTACATACGAGTTTACCTGTAATTATGTATGTATGCATGTATGTATGTATGTCTATGATAATTGCAGTTAAAATTTCGAGTTTAAATTAATTAAATGTAACGTCATAAGTTTATATTTTTGAAGAAGTTTTTTCAATTTTAACAATAGAAATCAGATGAAAACTCAGATAGTGTAGAGTAAGATCGGTTATTGTGGTATATGCGGGTGTGGTATAGTAGTTTTTCTCGAAAACTAAATGTAAAGCTGACCAAATCAAGCTTGATGGTTTCTAAATTTCAGATTATTAATAAATTGTAATTCGATTTGCTTTATGGCAGCTATGCAAAGAGGCAGCAACATATCAAAATTAATATGTGATTGATTTTTTTTAATCCACTAAATGAAAATGAATTTTAAATCTGAGTCCTTTGTTACTGATCCACATTGACAAACATTTAGTTTATTAAGGACTAGATTTTTGTTTATAATTATTTGAATTACATACCAATTATGTTCAGACACGCCAAAGGAACGTGAAATAAGGAAATGAAAAGCAGAAAAACGTAAGAAAACAATATGTTATGATAAAATAAGTATTTAAAATGAAAGTCCTTATGAAGTATTCCAAACATGATTGCAATCCCAATTTAATTACAGAATTAATTAATTACAAATGGGGAAATCTTTTTAACTACCCGAAGGCCATTTGTTACGATTATATTTCTATTAAAAGTTAGTAAGGTCTACGCACGCTAATGTACCACATTAACAGAACACACATAGTATAGCACATTATCCGGCAATGGCTGGTTTATAGTTTTTTACACTTCTCAAATTTCTCTGAAACTTCGGCTCCAAAGATCTCTTTTCTGAATGTAAACCTACGGCCTGTAGCAGATCACCAGCTGAAATCTGTTCTAATCGCATTAAGTTTCAAAACATCGTAAAATAAAAAATTCAACGATACCCGAACTTACTCTACTATTTTAAAGTTAATTTAACAAATTTGAGTTTTATATAAAAGCCTGTGGAATATTATTTTTTAAAATGTTACTGCCTGTTCGTCGATATCCAAAGACATATTTTTTTCGTATTATTACATTTGAAACAAAAACAACTTCTAAAATTTTGTTTTTGTTTTAAGTGTAATTATACGAAAGAAAATTTTCTTTCGATATCGGCGAACGGGCAGTTAATATGCTCCTACAATTTGAATTATTGAAAAATTGGGATTTTGGTTTTTATTTAATTTAAACTCTTTTTATTTAATATGAGGTCCAAATGTTGCAAACTCTTTTATTTTATAGATATTTCGTTTTACTTCCTTTTTTGTTTTATAACAAATTTTTGTAATAGATTTCTAAAGATTTTTTAAATATATATTTTGTTAAACGATTTCCATTTCAATTTTATAATTTTCGCGATTTTAATGGCTTTTATATATTCTTACATAATATATTTGTTCTTAAAAGTTTAATTGACGGAAAATTGTTGAGAAATAAAGAGAACGTTTTTCATTTTGAGGTTATTTTTCAAGGTAATTTGAGGTTATATTATGCAATCATAAGTTCGTACTCTAATATATATTTATATTTGTATATTCAAAGGTATATACGTTCTTTATATTATTTATAAAATACTTATTATTCGTTGTACTTATATTATCTGATTTTTTCATTCATTTAAATTAACGGTTGTACATAAAGTATTTTTTGAAAGGGTTTTTTCTTTTGTAAATATAAATATTAATCATTATATGTACATATGGCTTTGTACGTATGTACGTATATATGTACATACATAGATTTAGATTTACATGTATTTGTTTTATCAGCATTATAATTTCAGTGATAATTCTCTTTACATTATGAATTCTACCATGTAGTTTAATCTAAAACTTTAAACAAAATTTTTATAGTTTAACATTTTCTTTGTTACTCGTGTTTACATCGATACGAGTATTATCCTAAAAATTTATTTAACTATAAAATGTTTAATTAATATGAATTATGAGTATGTACATAATAAGAATGTATTACGAAAAATTAAGATAAAATTATTTTTACTCAAAGTGTTTAATAATTTTAACTAATAATGAATATGTCCTTTGCTAAATATACAATTTTTATTTATTTTTATAAAACTATTGATCTAAAAAACATTAAAAAAAATAAATACGATCTTTAAAATGTGCTTTCTTTCGGACACTAGATATCACCAAAATAAATTCGACTGGATAGGGAATTCGCTGCTAGAAAGTGGAGCTAATGCGAGACAACATTCCCTACTGTTCATTAAATATCTCTTTATTCATGCCGTACGTTCCCTATCAGGTTTAGAGCCTACTTATCACCTTTACAGAGATGATAGGAAATGAAAAATATATTGTTTAGACGTGCTTATTAAAAATTATATCGAATGATAATTATTTTATATTAATTTTGCAAAATTAATTAAGATAAATAAATAAACAAATAAATAAAATAAAGTATTTATTTGCAATATTTAGCAAACAAAACGGAACAATAGATAATATTACCACTTACGAAAATTCAATATACAATCAAAGTGACCAAAAATTGAACACTATGTTGAAAGGAGCTCGTTCTTAATTATTTAAATGTATTTTTTAACGCATATAATCACTGACCATGCCAATTGACTTTATCAATTAATACTTATAATACAGCATTTAAAAAAAACTGACATTTTAATTTGAAACGTCCCATTTTCCCAACTAACATCTTCAAGAAGAATTTACCCACAAATTTGGGAATACTGGAAATATCTTTATGGCTGTGAATGTCAGTCAGCCACTTTAGAAAAGTGGTTGAACACATGAACGCTGATGATGGTGTTGCAGCGAAACATTGCCCTCCGTTCCGCTAGTGGTGTAATTAGATCTTCATTGTTCCTTTCTTAATAAAAATAAAAAAAAAATAATTTTTGGAATTACATCATTTGGGCCTTGAACTTCAGTTATGTGAAATAAAATTTCAATTTAACCAATACAGTTAAAAAAAAACTACGTCAAATAACTAATAATTAAAAAATTTGTTTTTATTTTAATCTGATTATTTTTATAACTATTCGTATGTTAGTTTTTGATCCAAAGTGATTATTATTAGTATAAAGTAAAAGAAAAATTTTTAGTCTGAAAGAATTGGACATGAGACAACATTTCAGAGGAGGTTGTTTAAATAAGATATGAAATCACATTCAACGAAGCCTTCTGAGTGGTGGTGAATACACTGATGATGGGAGTGCAGGGGCTTCCGAAAAAACATGTTTCTGGTATGTCATGGAGATGGAAATTAATTAACGTTAATTATGGTAGTAGTTCCTTTGGAATATTGTCTTATGACGAATGCTTTCTGACTTCTGATTAAAAATGTACGAACTTCAGGTAAATAATGAAAAATAATTATTTTGTTTTACTTTTAACAAAAGTACTAACAAATCCATTTCGGCTTCTGATCTGGTAAATATTTAAAATAATTCTTGAAAAACAATCAACTCCAAAACAGATGGACTGATGGACGAAATAAAAAAATTAAAACAACGAGACCAAGTAAGTAAGTAAGAGCTTCCATGTAAAGCAAAGAATTTGGTTCATAAATGGCGGAGTTCTGAGGGAACAAAGATTAAAAAAAAGAAATTCGAGCCAAAGGGTTTTTTTATGAAGCTGGTTAATAATTATTCCTCTCAATTTTTAAGAAATCAAATTAAAAAAATATATATAAATAAATAAAATAAAGGAGACACAAATTTATTTTTTAAATAATATAAAGTACTTTTTATTATACAATTAAAAATATATAAACATTTTTATTTTGTATTGCTTCTTTTAATTAAATAAAAATAAAAATAAAATAAAAAGGAAATTAAAAAGAAACTAAAACCAAATCAGTATTAAGACTATAAAAAAATAAAAACAAACAAAAAACTTTGAAAATTATATTTTGAAAAATTTTCTATTTGATGTGTATGTATAAAAAGAATGAAAAGACATAAGATTCTTATCAGATTGCACTTTACATAAATTGATTATGCTTTTTTTTGTTTTTATTTTTTGCTTTTACATTTAAATATTTGTATTAAGTGTAAATTGGGCAGTGTAGGGCAGTTGTTTCATTTTTCTTTCAATATACAAACATTTATATAAATTTACTGATTAGTTACTTTAAGAAAAAAATGTATAAATTATAAATAATTTATTCGAACAGAATTCTTAAATTTTGTTTAAGTAATAAAAGGGCAGTGCTAGAATTAGTTTAGGAATTCCAAATTAAATGATCTGAAAGTTTTCCAAAAATATAAAAAAAGTCTTTAAATTTTGTCTTTAGGAAACTAAGAAAGCAATCAATTAAACAATTTTGTTTATACTCGTATGTATAAACTAGTGTTTTTATATAAAAAATAATAATATAAACTTAATAAAAAATAATTATTGCCATCATATGTTTTCCAAAAAAAGAGTATATAAATATTTTGTTATTCTAACAAATTAAGAAAATATCTTAACACAAATTTTAATTTTGAACAATTTTGTTTCCATGTTTCAAAAAGGCTTAAATATAAATACAAAATACATAATTAACTGCTCATACTCTTATATACATACATATACAAGTATGGATTTTAATAATTTATTTTTTTAATTAAGTAAATTTATACTTATAGATTTTAAGAGTTTGGAGAATTGGAATTGAAGTTTTTGTTATTTATATTAAATTTACAAATAAATTTAAGCCTTATAAGCATAGAACAAATGTAGGTCTATATAATTGAATTACATATACGAGACGGTTATTTTGAAAGTGGTGTAAGTCCCTTTATATAAAAAAATAAAGTCGGTATTTGAATTAAGTTTTTAATTTGCATATTATACATACGAAAATATATGCAATATATTAAATATATGGAATTATTTCTTACTATACTATATACCGACCGCTTAAAGTCAACTTATCGAAAACGACAATATTTAAATTTTTTCAGAAAAATGTTTTTTTTGTTTTTCCAAAACTTTTTCACTACCTGACCAAGGCGTATTAACTACGTGAAATTATTAGTACAACAATTACAAAAATACAATAATTTTTTATATTGTTTCTGTGAAAAACACAGAAAATATAGAAACACCCTTTTTGACATTCAAAATAAAAAGCATAAGCAAGGCAAAAAAATCAGCTGCCTTAATGCTGCCGCCTTGTACATAACTTTGAAATCTTATATGTAGTCTGTGTTTTAAAAGTTATTAAGAATTTTTACATTTTGTATTTTGTCAAATGCATCATTTACTTCAGTTGAATAAAAACAAAAATTTTAAATGTTAAAAATATAAAATAAAAAAAAAGAAATAAAAGGTAAATACGCTGGTAGCTGATGTTACATGTACATACCACATGCATACATATCGCTCCTTTATTGCAACGTAGTAATATCTAAAAAACGTGATTTTGACTTAAGAATTTTTTTCATTTTGTTTCAATAAAAATTCATTTGTTTTATTTACCTCTTGAGGAAAGAATATTTTTTTTTGGTTTTTGCATTGAGGTGTGAGTAAATTAAACTCTTTAAACTCGTTTTCTGAAGAACGATTTTATTTGTTGAGATACGACTCCGTTGTAATAAAGGAGCGATATATCAATATTAAAAATGAAAAAAATTTGATTAAAAGTTATATTTTTAAAGAAAATTATTTTATATAAATTTGCTTCAGCACATTACTGCTTAAGCTAATTCGAGTACGTTGAATTCAATTAAAGATTTTGGTAATAAAGTACTAGAAAACCATATAATTTTATACTTTGGTTAAAACGATTTTTGATTTACTTTGACAAAAATTTGTTTACTCGATTCCAAACGCTTAAATCATGTACATATCTGAATTTGATTCAGAGAACACCAAAACATTAAATGTATGTGACTTCGTTTGGTAATCGAAAATTTTAGTCGGATTAGTTTTAACGAATTACCCTCTATAAATTTATGTAGATACATAAATTCGAGATATAAAAGTGACTTACAAATGTTATTTAAATTACTGATTTGATTTTTGGAGGGTCTTACGCCACTTTCAAAACAACCGGTATGAATTAAAATTATTTATTTCACATTTGGATTTTAAATATCACATCAATAAAACTACATAAAGTGAGAGAGATCTTTTAGCTTTTAAGGTTTAACAAAAGAAAACAGTGCATGAAACTTATTATTTTAACAAACCGAAACAGCACTCTCAGAGCATTAATTTTAAAAGTTGCTAGTAAATTTCAATTCATGAAATGGAATTCTATTAATTTTTTTCTTTAAAACTGCTTGATATTCAAATATTTAAAATTTAATTTGGCATTTTCTTTTATTTAACATTTTTATTGTTTAATTTTTAAAAAAATTACTATTGGCAAATTTTTATGGAAGTTAAGATATTTTTGGAAGACGCTGGCTTTTTCAATAATTTTGTTCTTAATTTGTGAAATTAACAAAGTAATCTTTTGATACTCTTTAAATTTGGTTTTTATTTTTATATAAATTTTTAAAATATTGCAATTTGTTTTATTAAATATTGGTTTGTAAAACAATTACGATGGTATTTTATACATTATAAAAAAAATTACAAAACAACATTTGAAACAATCAAATTTTCTTTTCTTTTAAATAAAAATAAGCAACAAAAACAAACAAAAAAAATTTACAAAAAATTAATAATAATAATTACATTAATTAAATAAAAATCATCATCCTCATCGCACAATCATTCAATCAATATAAACAAATTACACTCAGAAAACTTAAAACCTAAAACTTAAAATAACAGGAAAATAAAATACAAAAAGGGGAGGGAGGAGTAGTTAAAATATTTATATTTATATAAATTTAAACTAACAATATCATAGAATATTTAAACTACTTTAATAATATAATAAATCTTAAACATTATTAACAATTGCAATACATATTTAATAATAAAAAAAACTGTTTGAGTTTATAATTACAAAATTGAATTCATTATTTATCCTTTATGTTGGTTGGTTGGTTGGTTGGTTGGTTGCTCTTACAAGTTACTTTATTAATAATATTACACTCTCTGTTATTAATATTATTATTTATTATTTTGTTGATTTTTTTAAATAGTAAACAATAGCATAGCACAGCTTACAAAAACAATAAAATATTTATATTTTTAATAGCAAATTTAATTTTCTTAGGGCCATTATTACAACTTGCCGTTAGTCTGTCCGATAAATGGCTTTGCATTGTTACAACTTCCATTTTTTATTGTTATTATTGTTAATAATAATAATAATATTTAATGGTTTAAAAATTATAAATCAAGGTTTTATAATGCAAAGTCATTTATCGGTCCGACAAAATCCTGGGGGCAAATTACGGCATTCGATATCGAACGAAGTCCCGTACAAAATTTTTTGAATTTGTATGGAAATTTCGTTCGATATCGAATGCCGTAATTTGCCCCCTGCCTTTAATTAAAGGCAAGTTGTAATAATTGCACTTATACTTTTATAAAGTTATTAACATACACATATAGTTTTCCAATATTATAAATTATTTCTTAAAAAATAAAAAATAAACTTTATACACCTTTAGCTCCTAATCTGTCAACGTTGAGATTTGTTTCTTCCCAATTGAATTTTTGGCCATACGTTTTGAACAAGAATTGGTTTTTTTATGTTAAGCTTTTGTATTTTGTATTTTTTTTTTTTTTTTGCTAAACATAAAAAGTGAAAAATTTAAGTTTCCGATGCATATAAGCGAAGCTTTTTTCTTTACGTCAAAATGTTGTTGCTGTTTAGGTGTCATTTATGCACTTGTGTGTTCAAATCGATTTACACCCGTGTGAAGAATGTTGCATATAAAAATTTTCAAAGAAAAACAATTTCGCTGTGATACGAGTATTTTTTTCACAAGCCGCAAGTATTTGTTTGCATTACAGTACCATCAAGTGTTTGACCCCACCATAGGAGGGAGATTGGCTAAAAAGGAAAGATAAGCCAAATATTTGTTTTAGTAAAATAAGAAAATTAAATAAAATAAAAATATGAACACTATTTAAGTTAAAAAATAAATCTTAAATTTGGAAGTTACGAAATTAATGCTTTGGACCGGAGAAAATTCAAATTTTTTTTTTATAAAAAAATTTAATTAAATAAATAATTTATTTTTTATTTTAGATATAAAAGTTTTTGAAAAAAAGGCAAAAACTAATAAAATTTAAGAATACTGTGAAACGCTGGTCAGACTAAGCAAATGTTTGAACTCATAAAAATAACGACAATAATAATTTATAGATATGGATGATTAGCGTAGGGGTTACTCTCTATTGCGATGCGAAAGAAAAATAGTACAAAATAAAACAATTTTTACAATATTTAGAGAGTAACCCCTCGGGCCTGGTTTTAAATAAACCTATACTCCGATAACGTTCTACACCGATAACCAATTTCGATCAGAAACATTTCCTTAAATTTCGTAAAAAGCACAAAAACAAAAAATCGCTCATATATGTCGGAGAAGTGACGGAAATTCGATAAAAAATTTCTAAAATCATAAACAAGTTTCAAACTTTTTCCAACATCCACTATAAAAACTATAAAAAGGTCACTTTTATCGCATTTGCGACAAAAATTTTTAAAAATATAAACAAGTCTGGAAACTAAATAATATCGATAAAATTCTATGAGATTAAATAAAAGCAAATAAAAGGGAACATTTTCATCGCAAAAATTAGCCAAAAGGCAGGATTCTAAAAAAAAAGAAACTTAAAAAAACTCCTATATCTCAACAAAAATTATGTTTCAAAAATACCTTTCCGAGAAAAGTTAAATGGGGAAAGAAGTATTACATGGGATCGCTCCAGTGTACATATGTGTATGTAGATGGCTTATATGTACTTAAAACCCTTTATATTGCGTAAAAAAAGCTGCTCTATTGTTTGCGATTTTATCGTAATATGTTTAATTTTCTATCTTATACAGTTAAATTTTACGAATTCAAAACACTATCTCTTAAAGAGTTATTTAAATAACAAATATTATAATTTAAATTAATTTTTTGTTGTTGTTGTAATTTTAACGTGCCAAATCTACTATTTTATTGTGGTAAAAATTTTATTTGGTTCTAGAGTGGAAATTATATTGAGCCAAAACTTAAATATTTTATCCACTCGCAGTATGAAAGATATAAAAATTGCAATTTTCATATAATATAATTATACCACTCGAGCTCGCAAGAAAAAAACTAAAAATAAAATAATCAATTTACTATTTAATATTTTTTTTATGATGTTAATCGCTATATTAATTTTTGGTATTATTATTATTGTGTTATTTCCTGATTTTCTTCATTCTTTTACCAAATGGTAAACACTGTTGTGCTTTAGTGACCCGATATATATTATTTAAATCGGTTCAGTATTAAAGGAATAAAAAGCTCCTAAGGCTGACACCACTACAAATGCTAAAAATACACACGTGCACGCATTCACTTATGTAAGTGTTGGTTCAAGTAAAAACATAACCAAAGCTATGAGATTGTTTATGAGTAATACGATTTTTTTCTATTCAAATGAGTGAAAAAGTTGAAAAAGAACAAGTGATCAGAATTGAAATAATTGTTCATTACAGTTTTGTTTTATTCAGGAAAAATATTGAAAACAGTTATTATTTATTTTGCATACATAAGTATGTATGTACATTGTTTTATGTGTTGTGTTTTTTTAATTTACATATGTATGTAAATGCTTAATATTTAATTCATAAAATAGTAATTCATTAAATAGTTTTTATCACTGCAAAACATCCTCCGTATGATAACATATTGAGTACTTTTGAATAACAATGTTCATGAAATTGGCAAACATTAAAAATTAATTATACATGAGATTGAAGCGCAGTTTTTCAAATATATTGTAGAACAAAATTTTAAAATATCTTCACAATAAACGAGGTAAACAGTTTTTATGCTCTCCTGAAAAGTTGTGATTTTTAGTATAGACAGACTTTTTGATATAAACCGTCGATAAACTTTATGTTGATGATTTCTAATTAATCTTACAATACATATTCGAATTTTCCAAAAAAAAATTAACTTCTAAGTTCAAAGCTGTTAAAATTTTAAATCTCCAAAAGCAAGATATTTATGTATGTAGATATATAAAAGAAGATTAAAATAAGCTGGTATGGTTATTTCTAAAAATATATTTTCCCAATCCCAAAAAAAAATTATTCTAACTCTATTAATTTTGAATAAAAACTTTAAATGATATCTATCAACTCTTTTTTTTTCGTTCGGTATAAAATTTTTCAATATTTTTGTAAAAACTTACCTATTTTGGGGAACGTTTTCAATGATTGTTTGGTATTGGAAAATTTGGTTTTGGCTTGATTGTTGTAAGTCAATTTGTACTGTAACGACTTTTTCACTCATCAAATGATCCGAAACGTATTAGTTTGTTTGATCTCATTTTTTGTTTTAATATATTGATCACATTACATATTGCTACAAATTTAAACACCATTGCAATCAATTTCCACAATGTCTTTGGGCACATCTACAAATTGATAAACCAAACGCTGACCATCGACCTTTGCTAAAATGCCTCTTTGATAGTAGTAACGCAATGCTCGTCCCATTGTTTCATAATTCATGTCAGGCTTGTTCTTATGCATGCCCCATAGACGGGAAACAGCTTTTGAATCGACCAGCTTGAATACACCTTTTTCACGATTCGTCCATTTTATAAAGCGTGGACAGTATTCACGATCTTGCAGAAGTTTAAGTAGAAACTCCCACAGATATGTAGTGGAACCTTCACGACTGCGCCGTTTTACGCCCATTTCAATTTTAGGTTTTCGGGGCTTTTTTACTTTACGCTGTTGGAAACCGCCCAACTCTAGCATATAAGAGAGATCGTAGTTAACACTTGATGTGGCCGGTTGTATAACACTCTGTTGATGCGATAAAACACCGTTCGTGGTTAGAACGCCGTTGCTGGTAGAGCCAACCGTTGGATTAGAGACGGAGGAATGCTGCTGGTGCGTATGCAAAACATGCTGTTGATGTGGGTGTAGGGAATGATGTGAAGCCAAACCGACATTTGTACGAGGCGGAGATGGTGTTGTGAAGTAGGGCGCACCCGTATAGGAACCATTGCTGGTTAGACCATTTGGCGCTGTAGAACTGCAGGAAACATTGTTATTGCCAATTGGACCATTACTAGATCCATTGCCTCCATTTGTGGTTAAAGGTAAATAGTAATTTTCGGGCACTATATTTACAGTTTCGAGAAAAGAATAGATAAAGAAAATTAATAAAAATGAGGAGGAAAAATTGGTTGTTTTTATTTTATTACGATTTTTGATTTTTAAGGGTCATAAAATAATCAAAATTTAGATAACCCCCATCAGTTCATAGTACTAAGGATCTTGAAGATTTTTTAAACTTTGTCCATATTTTCTGTTTGACCAAAATCGGTTAAACTACTTAATACAGCAGCGAGGCGAATGCACACGGCAGTAGTGAGATATAAATTTAAAATATTATTTAATCTTTCCTAGTGCAGTTATATGTATATGAAAAGGAAAATAGATGCAAACTACAACATTCAATAGCATACCGACATTTCAAAAGAATTTATATGAAAATTTCGATTGATATCTAATACCTTAAAACCGCCTCAAGTCTTGTGTTTAATATTCTTCACACTTTATTGATGTTAAGTTCTAATGCCATGTAAGTGGTACAATTCATCCAAGAACATGGGATGTAACATCGTTCTTAAAAAACATTGATGTTTGAAAACATCGACGTTTTTCCGATGAACATCGATATTAAAAAACGTCGTCAATAGAAGCGATACATCGATGTTTTGATTTTCTCATCATTAAATATGTTTAATATGTAGTCAAAAACATTTTACAACGTACATATGTACATATAAAAATTAAGTTCATTACTTTAATATATCGTTAAATATGTGGCTATAAATTAGACAAAATATATACAAATTAATATTTCACATTCAAGATTTATTTATCAAAATTTTATTTGTTTGAATTATAATCTAGTAATTTTGAAGTAGAGTTAAGGAAAAGAAGCTTTGATAACCTACTCCTCAGAAGTCTATTTCTGACCCAGCTTCCGAAAACAAACGCTCGCTTGGTACAGACGTTGCAACGATGGGTAGATATAGCATTGCAATCTTTGAAAGTTTGGGAAACAGAGATTTCATATCTCTTTTAATTGTCAAAAAATACCATATGCCTATACATTTTCTTGTTTTATTTTTCATATGAAGTTTGACAAAAATAATGCAATGACCTTATTAATCAGCTTTGCAACGAACGATGTCGATGTTTTTTTTACTTTTGGCGCCGATATATCGCCGATGTATCGTCCTCCGAAACATCGATGTGATTGAACGATACATCGATGTTTAAAAATCATAGTTGTATCATTTGCCTCCCTAAACTCTACAACAAAAAAAACTTACCTTCCCGTACTCTCAAACAAACACTATACATAAATAAAAAATGTTGTTTATGTCTTTTTCACAAATGATCAGCTGCTTACTTTCATATAACTGAGTAATAGATCTTGAGCATACTCATATTCTGTGAGAGATCTTGTACACAAAAAGTGTAAGATGAGCACGCAGTTTTTTCTTTTAAGTCATGATTACGCACAATAAGAATCTAAATTTTAGATACAAGAGTTTTAAAATGATCACGTGTTTGTTGATTCCTAAACACGCAGGTGTACATAAAAGCTTAAAGCTTAGAATAAATTGACAGCAGCATGCGCAATTCGTCTTCATTCAGTAACAGACCAAGCCTGTCGGAGATCGCGGTAATGAGGCAAAATATAAATGATTCGCTAAATAATGATATTTTAGCAATCTCTGAATGGGGACGTGCGAATAGGATCGAATTTAATGCTCGTAAGATGCAGTGTTGTATGCTTACACACAGATGTACGAACAATCATGCTGCTCCATCTGTAATAATGGGTGGTGTAGATATTGAGGAATCAGAGACTCTTTATGTTCTTGGCATGAAAATTAAATGTGATGTTCGATGGACTGATCATATTTTTCAAGTCTCAAAAGAAGCATTTAAGTGCCATCTGATCTCCTTAATGTTTACACCACCTATATCCGACCGAAAATGGAATACAACTCTCATGTATGGGCCGGTGCTTCAAAGTCTATTTAGAAGATACTCGACCGGTACAGGAGAGGGCGAAGAAGCTCATCGGTGTTCCCGAAACCCGCTCATTTTTACGAACAACACGTTCTTCGTTAAAAGCGCATCCACTTATGGTTGATATGCCAGTGGATCGCACTACGCATTACAGCGCATCCAGTTCGCATGTGGAATAAACTTCCTGCAGAGGTCTTTCCTGTTACTTTCAGTGTATGTAGTACATTTGTATGAGGAACCCATTAATTGTCAGCCAAGCGGTAAGTAGTTAAGATAAAGCTACAAGTATAGTTGAGCTTTTGACGTCCCATAGAAAAAATGTCTAGCAATCCTCATGTCAAGTACCCAGTTTAATTTTAGAACAATTTTCGCAAATTATTTTGAATTCCTTGTATTATGTGTGTATATGTATATGAGCTGGTATGCATGAATGTATGTATGTACGTACAAATGTTTGCAATTCAATTCAGACAACACAATTTGTGATTTATACGTGACATTAAGAATTCACGTCACGCGCTCATCTTCCCATTTATGTAAATAATACTTATACAATTGCTAGTCTGTCCGTTAGCATGAGTTGTCGTATGGCTAGCTTTACAAACTTTTCATCATCATTCAAATACATGTACATTTGTATGTATTCTTTGTTTTTCTACATACATACAATAATTTCTTGTTTTGTTGGTTTACATCCGGCGTCAAAATTAACGAGGAATGTTACAAAATATACTGCAATAAAAATAAAAGTGTTTTTTGCGATTCTCATGCACAACTGCAACAATAACAACAACACAGTAATTTATTTTTTAAAAGCGAGAAACAAACTTGTTGTTATTTCTCTCACATAAACAAGATGGAATAAAATACGAAATACATACATAAGTACAACAAACAGAGGAAGCAGAAGAGTAGAGCAAAAAAATTGCTTAACGAATAACGAATTTAATACAAAAACACTACTACATGAGCAATATGGAATACTTATGCAAACATTATGCTCACCTTTTTTCATTGAATTGTTAAGAGAGAGGGGGTTAAGGGAACAAGCGCATCTTGTTCGATAAATGCAATGCTCTAATGTTCATTCCTTTGCACTCAGAGATTTATAAAAAAATAATCTCTCCACAGGCCTGCCATTGTTGCAGTTTTAGTGCCAGATTAAGCACTTTTTTTAAGTTTTCTCTGAAGATTTCCAAAAAAATTGCAAAAGGGCCAGTTGAGCACATTTAAAACATAAATATTTATATATATATACATATGTATATATATTTGACTTTTTTTGCACTTTTTTAATTGTACTATTAAATTGTATGAAATTTTCAATAGAAAAGAGATGCACGTTAAACTGTAATTCATTCGGAGTAAAACTGCGTGCTCAGTTTTTAATAATCACGTATCTACGCTACTGTTTATTCTTATAGTGAGAGAAAAAGATTGAAATATAGAATTTATGTATGTTTGACTTTTATTTTTTTGTACATACTCCCTACATGTTTAGAGATTCTTGTCTTTCTTTTTCATAAATGAAATTATAAAACGTTGTTTTGTTACGCTTAAGATCGATAACATACAAAAATGTGTACAACTGATTTTCTAAAGGGATTTATAAAAAGCCATTTCAGAACTTTAATGATCGCAAAACTGTAAGTGCCAGTGACACGAATTAATTAATAAGACTTGAGAATGTATTATGGAATTAATATAGGTATAGTAGTATATCTAATGATATTGTAAATAAAATAGGTACAGCAGATAATACTGTGTCAAGGAAAGAAAAAAACGTGAAACTTTTCATAAGCATATTTTCTATATTACAGTATTTATAGTGTACAAACTATTAAAAATATTTTAATATATCAACTGATTTTCGTTTAAGCTGTAGAGCTAAAATATCAGCTTTTTCCGCAATTTAGGATTTCATATTGCGGCAACACTTCTTCACCATTAAAATGAAAACAAATCGCCAATACTAATGCAGTTTTTAGGCCCCTGTATTGCTTGCATCAACATTTTTACTTACTCTCCTAATTTTGCTCACATACATATGTACATACATATCTCAGAATACTCTTATATGTTTATTTTTTTCTCCAACGCCATCAGTGTGTATATAAAGATGCACGATGCATGTGGTTGTGACCTTCAGAATTTGTGCAAAGGCAATGTGTCGATGACCACAGAATTAAACATACACACATATATACACTTACAGTATGTATATGTGTATGTACATATATACAAAAATAAAACATATCAACTTATCTATCGTTGAATAATAAAACCAACAGCAAGCAACAACAACGCCAGTACAAATATTAAGTGCATTAAAGTTGTTCATTTTCATTCTATTTACATGTATACAAACATACATCCAAACATACACGAAACTCTCGCACGCACATACATACATACATATGTACACAATTAAAATAAACATAAGAAATTCTATTGAGAAAACAAAATAAAGTACATACGCATAAATAAATACAATTGGATCATTTAATTCTCGTTGAACATTTATTTGATAGTCAGTTTGTATTTCCGTCCTCTACTTCTCTTTTTTAGGGTTTTCTTTGTCTTCATTGTAATAGTATTAGTTTAGTCAGACATTAGCTAAGATTGTTGTTATATGTTGCTAGATTTTCTTAAGGTGTGAGAATATTTAATCATCAATTGAATGCCAGTGAGCTTCATTGGTCTAATGCATTTTTAGATATACTCGTACATACCTACATAGATGTAGGAATGTATCTAGTCCGTTATTCTTTAAAGAATTGCTCGTAAAAAAATTACTAAATACCTATTACATACAAGAAAATTACTTTCTAAGGAAATCCCAATAAATGACTCATTCAAAGTATTTATGTATGTATGTATGTAGGTACTCACTATGGCCCGAATTCATAAAAAATATATTTGTATTTGAATCCAAATAAATTTAAAATTCAAAATGTTTGAAACGTCTTCCAAAATTGCTTATGTTGAGTTCTTTTTTAAGTGTTTATTAGTTATAGATATTTTGTAATTATCATATTGCGAAAGAGACTTAAGTTCGTCAATTGATTTTTTCATTATAAGTATTAAATAATTTTTATTGAAGAAAGGAATTATTATATTAAAGATTATCTGTCTTATTTTGATAAACACAACACTTAGCGTTGATAAATTCAATCCAATATCAAATTCTTAAGAAAAATAATTTGAATTTATGAAAAAATTGTTTAAAGTCAGATATTGCTTCAATTTTAAATTAAATAAATTTTCAAGCGTTTACCTGAAACAAAAATATAAAAGTAGAACTACTTCTAACTTCAAAAAAAAAAAAAAAAAAAATGCTGACTTAAAAGCCGTTTATTTGGTTAATTATTTTTTGTACACAGAGAGAAAAATATTACCATAAAGGAATAAGGGGAATATATTTTTAAGAATGTCCCTTGTTAATATGTTTTTTAATACGTTGTTTACAAACAACATTTTTCTTTTAAAGGAACGAAAATTACTGCTAAAATTTTACATTAATATAATAATTGTATATAGAATATTAGGAAAACCTTTATTTAAATTTAATTTTATTTAATTATAAAAAGAACTCTATTTCTATTACAATTATCGGAATTGAAGAAAAAATTTAGTTATTAATTCTAGAAGTTTGTTAGCTTAGGTTATGCTAGGAAAGCTGTAGAGATCCACTGCGAAACCCTTCAAGAAGATGTTTGTTAATAATGAAAGTTTTTTTCTATTAAGCAAATTAAGGAAGTTATTCAAGTATTAAAGAAATGAAAATTGCCCATAGCAATATTTGTGTAAAAAAAATTTTATATACAAAAGTAAGTTAAAACCAATTTTTGTTTGTTTTATTGTTAAATAATATGAGTATAACATCTAATAACAGAAAACGTTATCGCCATAAAATATACTAAAATGTATGTATATAAGTGTATGTCCAATATAAATTCTTTCACTTATTGAAGATGTTGAAGAAATCGAAGAAATCAATCCTTAATAAAGAATATTCATATAATTTATCAGTCCTCCATCGATAATCGGAGAAAGGCAATTTTAATTGAATGTTGCCAATTTAAAGTTATTAAGCTCTAAAAGAATACATATATATATATATATCGATTAGTGAGGGAGGACTGCGAAATTATATGTATATTCTTTATTATGGATTGATTTCTTCAATTTCTTAAACATCTTCAATAAGTGAAGAATTTTTTCTAAATCAAGTTTCATTAAAAAATCGTTAAGGCCGCCTAACCCTTTAAACCAAGGTGAACCAACCCATAACGCGATTAATCCACGATTAACCGATCAACATATTAAAAAAACCTCGATTAAATAATCGATCGATTAATGGATTAAAATACAAATCCCGATTAATTGAGTACCCTACTTCGAGTCCATTGTCTCTGATTTACTGGAATTTGATGTAAAATGATATTGAAAATAAAAAACTTTTCTGTGTTTTTTGTTTTTTTTTTTAATTTGAAGTTGTTTTCTTGAAAAAATTGATATTAAGAAAGGATTTCCATGTTTTTTAGAAATGTTAATGACCATGTTGAAAAGGATACCATATTAAATATATTTATACAAAATATATGTATACAAAATATGAAACAAAAAAGTTTTGGTAGTTAAGAAAAATCATTTAAAGTATTGTGTAGATAAATGTTATCATTTCACACACTTTTAAAAATTTTATACAGTTTGACGCAAATATTTTTTGTGAAGATATGAAATTGTTAATTTATCGGACGGTGTTATTAAACTACATAATATACTCGTATAAAACAAAAAATATATGGTTATGAAAACCAGAATGGCTGCGAATTTGATTGAATTCAACGATACATGCTGCTTATTTAAACACGCTTGTTCCCAAAATTTGATCTTCTTGTCTTCATATTAAATCAAAATTGATGCAATAAAAATGTTAAGTAAATATGTTGAGTTTTTTTAAGTGAATTCAGGCAAATAGCGTATTAATATATCAAAAAGTAAGAGAACGAATATTGGAGCACTATTTCCGAAAATATTTAGTTAAAAATTTAATTTTAAGACCACTTGTCATTCTGTTTCTTATTTTTATTGGCACATTTTTAGCAATAGAAAAAATAGTGTACCTTCCGCTGAGACAAGTCTTGTCATTAAAAATGCTGTGGAAAATGACCTAAAGTTCATTGCTTTTGCTTTATAACTTTTATTATAAACTTGCTCGTACTGTATTTTAGTAATGCGGTCCACCTTCTATCGATCAATTTGAGTCTTGATGGCTCAAACACGCTTCATCATCTTTAATAAGGCTTAAAGTTGTTTTAAATGCGTACTTTACTTTCAAGGAGTTTAATCATGGTGTTGCATTTTGTTTAGATATCGTGAATTCAACACACTCTATCAAATTCCTCTTTCATACTATATTAATCAAAATAAATTTCGCTGTCATTTAAACCGCGTTTAATTTCTGTAATTATTTTATAATTATGTATAAATTTAAAATATTTCAAAGAAAAAATATTCATGTATTAAAGTATGCTTTTAATTTACCGTTTCCTGGGAAATATGAATGTATGTGTCTTTTCCCAAACCCTTAGGCATATACATAGTGTATTTTTTAGATTTTTCCAAACATTAAAATCATCTTAAAACATTACAAATTATTGAGAAAAAAGTTCCGTATTCTGGTATGTGATGGAAATTGATTAATTTTAAATCCCGTGATTTCGCAAAACGAATAATGGCCAAATAGGTCTACTGTAAATCTCACGATTAATAAAAATTTACTCGAATAGTGTACCATCGGATGCTCGGTATATCATTTTTGCATTTTCCTAATCTTTTTATTTATTTACAATTTCTTACTAATGACTACTTAAAATTATTTATTTTATGTACACGTGTAATTAAATAAAATTTCGAATATTTAAAACAAAATTTGGAAACCTGTTTTTTACTCTTACGAAAGTTTTCGTAATTGGTTTCCACTTGAAACACTGAAATATGTAAGTATATCAACCTTGCCCAAACCCAAAGACATTCCCCTGACCAAGGATTAAATTAATACGTTTTATATTTTTTAAAAGGTTTACTCACTTCCAACACCTCGATTCCAAATATTTCTTATTTGAGAATTTTGGTACAGATTCGGATGCAGAAATGTGCCCGATGTTAAATGGCTTGTATGTGTATTACAGTGTGGTGGCAAACCAAGGCGAGCCTTCAGCTCATCACTACACGGTTGACCACCTGAACTAGAACTATCGACATCGGATACCCCACTATCAGCCGGACTAGGAGGAAATGAACCTGTTATTCACACAATTGAAAGAGATAAAAAAGAAAAAAGAAAAAATAATATGGAAAAACAAATATGTATTTATTTGAGGCGGTTGCAGATATTGTGAGATATTGAATACAAGACACAAACATACAGCAATTGATGACAGTGACAAAATAAAGAGGATTTCTCTAATTACCTGTTGTGCCCGCACCGTAACTCCTGTGATGTGTTGTATGCAGGGAGCCCCCGCTCAATAAATTATGCAACAGCGGTCGATGTGGGATATTCAATGACTGTAAATTGCTATTGGGTCCTGTTAAGTTGCCATGTTGTAAATTGACAGCACCATGTTGCGACTGCTGTTGCTGCTGCTGCTGCTGATGTTGTGGCGAAGTCAAAACGTTCTGTTCTGATTTTATGTTAATGACAGTGGTTGATCCCGTGAACGATGTTTGATTTGTGTTCTGTTGTTGTGCTGTCAGCTGCGACGTTTGTTGTTGCTGTTGTGAATGAGGAGCTTGTTGTTGATGATGTGGTGGTAGATGTTGCAAATGGGGTCCCGGACTTGTTGATTGTTTGATAACAGGAATTTCCGTATCTGGAATATACAAATTAATAGAGGTTAAATAAATTTTTCTATTTGCAAATACTTTCTTAAAAACGTAAATATTTTCTTATAACATTGAATAGCATTTTTTACACATAACTAAACTTGTATGCACATACATATTCTTCAGCGTATAAGATATTACTAGAATTATTTTTTTAATTCCGATAAAAGAAAATGGAAAATATTTTTACTTGCAAGTCCTAAAGTACTTTTCAAAAAACATTAAAAATTTCTATTTACATTAAAGTTTTTATTTTAAACCTTCAAATATTTAGTGAAATTTATTTAAAATCTAATATATTTTCTTAACTTCTTGAACTTTAGTTTGTTGAAAACATTTAAGCAAAAACATATATTTTTCTCTTTGACCACAACTTTTTTGTGGTTTAATTATTTTTTAATACAAAACCTAAAAAATTAAATTTAAAATCTCATGACTAATTTCGATTTCATTTTCATTTACTAGTTAGTGACTTTCTTTTACGGTTTGTTGTTGCTGTTGCAACATTTTTTGCTTTTGCTTTTCACCGCATGCAACAACAATTGTGGGTTACACTACGTACATACATACATACATATACATAAATATATGTTCATAACTATGCAAGTGATGTAGTGAAGCAGCACTCACTCTGAGGGAAAAACGTTTTTTTATATGATTTTTTCTTCTGTTTGCTTAAAAGTAAAAGTGCATTTTCACTGATTTCTTTGGCTTGGCAGATGAATAAAATGAATAACAAACGCAGCCAATGAAAGGCAGAAAGCAAAAAAAATTGTAATAGAATCAAATAAAAAAAAAAACAACCAACCAAACTCAATAACCAGCCAAACAACTCGTCAATTTCAGTTTCAATGGCCAGGTTTTTTTGTGTTGCATGTACAAGACTATGAATATTGTTGGAAAGGCTGGTTTCTTTAATTTTATTGTTGCTGCTGCTGATACCTTTGTGCAAAAATTCAAAATAAAAATCATACATATAAAAGTTCGCCACAATCTGGCCTATTCAACGGATTGTATGCTTGCACTTACAAACAAGCATAAGTGTTAGTGCATGTACATACATATTTAGCTGCAGTATTCACAGTTGCAGTACTCACAGATAAACACATGTACTAAACCAAACAACTAACACCCTCTCTTTTGGCAAACCCCTTCTTAACCTAAAATTGTTTAAAGTTTATTTCTGCTAATGCTGCCGTTGCAGTTTCAAAAGCAAAAGAAAAAAAAAGAAACAACGGATGCTTATGATTGCAGCAATAGTGCGCGACTACCGACAACACAACAAACTCATTTACAAACGACAAGTACGAGACGAGAGTGTAAAACAAACGGTTGTAAAACACTTTTAACTCTCCATAGATGGATTTGTGCTTGTATGGGTGGATACAAGCAGCGAGCCTCCCCAATTACTCCACCATACTCCCGATCAATTCATGTGGTTTAATTACAAAAACAACTATAGCAACAACAATTGGCCGCGAGAGAGGAAGAGAAATCAGGTCAAGGCTCGTTGTCGTAGTCGGTCGGCGTAATATGCACGAGTCTGGGGTACAAGTTTGTTTGTATGTAAAACTATCAGCAGCAGTAGAATCAGTAATTTAATTGTTTTTACAATTTATGCTTTGTTGGTTGCATTGTTATTGCATGCTTGTTGCGATTGTTGTTTTTTTAGTTGGTTGTTGGTTTAGGTACATATTTGTTGTTAGTTTGCCTGTTTGCTATTGTTGCTTTGCCAGTTAGTTCAGTTTAGTTTATTGTTTTTTAATTAAAAACTTTATTTTATAAACATTTCAAAAAAATTTAAATGCATGTTAGAAATTTTTCCTAATGCATTTTATAGTAAAAAAACATATTGTAATTTAAAAATGTATGTAAATTTATTGATTAGTTGGAGATTTTTTTAATGGAAACTAATGTCATTGAAACGTCGTTAAAAAAGAAATTAACACATTTTAGTAACTAATTAACAGAAACTTCTTCAAAACTTTATTCTAAGAACCTAAAAAAAGCTTCAAAGCTATTTCAACATTAACTCAATTGGAGGTGTACACAAGAGTCCATTCGATTTTAGGTCAAGCTTGGTTCTGTATTTATTTATTTATTCATTGGGATGAAATTTGAAGAAAATTAACTTCGATCTTTGACCATACAGTAACAAAAATGTCACATTGCAATGTATCTCGTTGACATAAAAAACAAAATTATTATTTTTTGGATTTTCTAAAATCCACTCATTGTTTATAGTATCCTAAAGATTTATCTTATTAAAAGCAGTTGCTAGACTGAGACGTAAAACTCTCAAGAACCAATAGATGAACCGTGGCCTTGGTTGCACGAAAAAACTAATTGTCAACAACGTTTACCTGCCCAGGGCTGCTTTACGATTTAAAAAAAAATTGACATACATAAAAACCATTTACTTTGACAACGTATTATATTTAGTACTTTAATATATGATTTTTTTGTGTATCCTTGATGGTAAACAAACATGTAAGAAAAATTCATGCAAAGTTCAATGTTCGGCAACAATCTTACTGAGCTCCGAACATTAAGAGAACATGGATGGCTCTTTGTCAACTTCGACATCGAGCCCGAACGATCGGTCGGGCATTATAAAATTCGTACTACTCATTATAAAATTCGTATCACTAAGGATATATTTTTGCGGATAGTTGTTGTTTACTTGCTGCCGTTTTACTTTTCCGAATTACTGGATAAAAGTTTTTTGTTGTTGTTCTAAAAAAATATTTGCATTCGATGTTGTTTTCATGTTTTTGGTGGAATTGTGTACCCTTGAAGTTGTTTGCAATAATTAACCTTTATTTGAAATAATAAGAAAACTAAATTCAATACTATTATAAACAAATTGTAAATAAATATGAGTTATTCGATTTTACTATTATTTTGGTTTTAATACATTTAAATTATTTAAAAAGAGAACGAACAATATAAGTATGTGCAAAAATATATTTAAATGAAAAAATGAAATTTTTGTGAGTATGCAAAGGTGAACTTTGTTCGATTTTCATTAGAACGTTTGACAATATTTGAAATAATAGAGTGAAATCAATTCATTAATTTTATTATATTCGAAAATTTAAAGGTTTTGGCTGGTGTTTCCAATTTTTGCCGAGGTTTTAATTTTTTTATAGCTTAAACTGTTTTGAGAATTTTTAATTCATTATAATACTAAATTTCATTGTAAATAGCTATTTGACCAAATTAATTTTGAATTAAGTTGCAAAAAATATTAAGCAATTTATTAATAAAAGTTAAAGTAAATACCAAAAATACAATTCAAAGTTTTTGCTTTAAAATAAATAAAGAATTTGAGATCAAATAGCAGAATTTATTAACATATTAATTAAAATAAAACCACAATTTATTTATTAAAAGAGTTAAAATACGTCAAACCATCAAGAAAAAATTGCATTTTCGGCATCATCACCTCCGATTTCAATGAAATTCAACACAAATTTCATACACTATAAGAGTATAATTAAACAAAAAAAATTTTACACCAGATCCAGATCGGGTTCCGAAATATGACGACATAAAAGTTGTAAAAAAATTTAAAAATATCACAAAAGTCTCCTTACAAAAAGCAATAGAACTTTTGAACTATGTAAGATAATTTAGTTATTTTATGGTATTGCTTCAAAGGTGAAAGTGCACCCTTTAAAATTATATGCATATTTATATCATATATCAAAAATCATTTTTTGGGGTCTTGTGTTCAAAGGTCCATATCTGAAAAATTATATTTTTTAAAATTCTTAAAAAACTATTGGGGTATTCACACTGTAGTCATAAGTCATATGTCATAAAATAATAGCACACCAAAATATGACAAGTGTGAACAACCCCGTCATAATTTAGTGTGCTATGTCATAATTGTGCCAGCTGATACAAAAAAAACATTTAAAAATACAATTTCATATCAAAATGCCGAAATCAAGTGAAAAAAGTAAAATAATAGCTGGTTTGTGCGAAAATTACATGTTAAACGTGATAATGGCTACCTCAAGTAAATATGAACAAAAAAATTCATGTATGTATGTATTCAAATTTAAATGCACCCTTTTCTAGGTGATGAAGAGGAAGAACAAACTAATGAGCCGAAATATTTTTTCTTACGGCGGCAAGTAGAAAAACATCCATAAGCTGCCAGGCAGATAGCTTACACAAACGCATAATTTTCATTCAAGGCGAATTAATTATAAGGTGGTTGCAGTGGCGAATTCACGTGAATTTATACATTACCTGCCCTTTCAAATTTGTTAAATATTTTCCGGCGCCATTTTAATGTAATTTTTTATGCATGGAGAATTTTGACAGCGTATATAATGAATTCACCGTTTACACAAACAAAATGCCTGTTGTTTGCTTTGTTGTTGATTTATTGTAGTCGTAATAAATTTGCCTTTTGCACGAAAATTACATTAAAATGGCGCCGGAAAATATCATGGTGTAATAATATCAAGTGTGCGCAACAAGGAATATGGTTTTTGTAGGGTTGTGTTTTGACCGTTAAATAATCTGCAAAAAAAATGGTAAGTTTCACGGTCTTGTCAAAAGTTGTTTACATTTTTGGCCGCCATTATGAATATTTTTGTTTACGTGATGCTTTTTGTTTTTGCATAACCACTAAATACATACAAACCACATTTTGTTATGTTTTGTATACAGCTTTTTTTGACAATATTGTGATAATTTTACACAAACAAAATGCATGTTGTTTTTTATTGTTGTTTGATAAGAGCACCTTATATTATTACACCATGGAAAATATGTAACAAATTCGACAGGACAGTTAATGTATAAATTCACGTGAATTCGCCACTGCAACCACCTTATAATTAATTCGCCTCCTGGTAATGAATTTGCCTTGTTTTCATTTTGTGTTATTTGTAGCGGCGGCTTGTTAATATTATCGCCGGCTCGAATAAGGAGTTACAGCTGCTCGACTAAGATTTCTACTGTTATTTTATGACAAACCAAAAACATACCTTAAAAAGTCTTATTATTTTATGACTTTTTTGCTTGAAGCACAACAACAACTTTTTTAAACCATTGTAAAATAATAAGACATTATGACAATATGACTGATATGACCACAGTGTGAACACCCCATATATGTCAAATATTACTTTTAAGTAAAAAACCTAACAAAGCAAGAACAGAAGTAAAAGAATATATGTACATGGTACATATAGATTAGGCACTACATACATATATAAAAATAAGGTAAATAAAATAGTTTGTTCAGACAAAACTAACATATCACTAATTTATTGCACCGTAGTCATTTACCAAAAGTGAAATATTAAAAATGTTAGCAGGCATGTTAGTATATGGCCTGTATTGACTTCTTAGTGGGTATACATTTGGTTTGGATTAAGCACACATGTGCTACTAAAGAACTTTTTAAGAAATACCTTTAACATAATTTTCTTCTAAATAACTTAAAACTTGTGGTTTTTTAAGATATGAAAAACATGATCATGTTGCATTAAAGAAGCGATGTGTAGTACACAAATTTCTGTAAAATCTAAATAATAAGGAATCGATTAAAAAAGGGAACTCAAAGTCGAATGAAATTCATGACAGCATTTCAATCGTTTGTTATTTCATTTTCCTTTATTTTATTATAAAAAATACCCATTTCGTCGTCGCAATCAGGCTACAAAACAGTTGTAATAAAATATTGAGATTTTTCGAATTTATTTTGCTACAAACATTTAAAGACAGTTGAAAATTGCTACAACATGCACTTTCCAATTTCAAATCGTATTTAGTATGCAGAAGCGCATTTCCTGGATTTAAAGATAACTGATTTCTAATTTTTGTTTTAAACAACTTCATTAAACTGAATGTTCTTTCAACCTCAGTGGTAATTTAAAACATTTCTCAGTTGTAAAAAAAATCACAAAATGGACTGTGAGAATTTGTGAAAAGCACTGTAAATATTCGCTTTTTAAAAACGGGCATTTAACAAAATTTCGCGCGTAGGAAGAGGCTAAAAGCACTAAAAAATACCCCAAAAGCACCAAAATGCCATCACTGCTCCCAGTATGCGTCTAAGCACGTAGGAACTAAAAAAGCTTTCTGGCAACATCTTTTGTATAAAAAATATTAACTTTATTTTAGCTTGGACTTGAAATTTGTAAAAACAATACGAAAGAAAGAAAGAAAAATATTAACCCTTATGTGCGCGGCAAAAAAAACACCTTCTAATGCGCTCCAAGGTACCTGGGTACCTATATGGAAGTTACGTAGAAAACAAGCATTTTGGCACTAAATATCTAGTTAAAAAAAAAGTTATAAGCCTAGTGAATGCATAACTATTGATGAGCAGCTATATGGATACCGCGGGCGTACCCGTTTTACCCAGTACATGCCGTCAAAACCTGAAAAATATGGCATAAAAATATTTTGGGATTGCGATGCATGTAACTCTTATCCTTTGTGTGGCCAATTGTATACCGGTAAACCACCAGAAGGTGAGCGTCAAACTAAAATATGTGAAAAAACAGTTTTAGATCTGGGTTTTCCCTATAAAAACTCAGGAAGAAACGTAACTACAGACAATTTTTTTACGTCTTTGGAACTAGCAAGAGCTTTGAGCTCATGGAACCTGACACTCGTCGGCACGGTACGAAAAAACAAAAGGTTTTTACCACCTATTATGCAGGCAAATAAGGAAAGGTTAGTATTATTTTAAACATATTTGAACACAACATACTTTATACATATTTGAACACAACATACTTGATTGGGTTATATGATCCAAGATAAACTTTATCAAATTATAAATTTTTGATACATGGTTTGAAATATATTTCAGATCATTATACTCTACAAATTTCGCCTTTAGCAAAGAGGCAACTTTATGTTCCTATGTGCCAAAAAAGAAACGGGCAGTAGTTATGCTATCAACTATGCATGCCGAATCTAACGTGGAATCAAATACGTTTGCAAAACCGGATATTATAACATATTACAACAAAACTAAAGGAGGGGTTGATAATATGGATAAGCTATTGGGTGAATATACGTGCAAACGCGGAACAAGTCGATGGCCGTTGTCACTATTTTTCAATGTTATTGATATAGCAGCATTAGCATCATATATTATATATATGGAATTTAATACTCAACATAAGTCTACTGATCGTCGTAGAAAAATTTTAAAAGATTTAAGCATTGATCTGTGTCAGGAAAACATAGAACAACGTGCTAAAAATACAAAAATAAGTTCACAGTCATCGACGGCATCCGCAATACAAATTTGTTATACCCAAGACTCTGAAACTGTAACATCGCCCATATCCAGCTTACAAAAAAAGGACAAAAGCGGTCGTATTACAGTTGTAGGAAGTTGTCATATATGCTCGCAGCTACGTATGAAGCAGAGAAAAACTCGCAAAGCTTGTATCGGCTGTTCAAAGCCAATCTGCAATGAACATTCCATCAGTCGACCAATGTGTTTAAACTGCCCAAAAGATCGGCACTAAAATTTTATGTCTCTTGCTTTTATTATTTATTGAATTTTAGTTTTTTTTATGTTTCTGTTTTCTAATTTCATGAAATAAATTGTTTACGTTTATATTTTATATATGCTTTTATTTATTTATGCAGAACTACCTACAACTTCCAAAAATATACTTACAATGGCCGCATTCCCATATAAAACACGTACAGGTACCCGGGTACCTTGGTGCGCATTTAAGGGTAATAAGAACAAATTGGTGTCTCTCACAAATTACAAAAAAAAATTTTGCTGTACGGCTGCAAAAAAACATTCTTTTTTAAAAGTTAGTAGTTCTCAAAAAGTTTCAGATATGCATTTTATCAACTTCAATGAAAAATGTTTGGCTGAAAACACCAAAGGTACCCGGGTACCTAGGTGCGCACATAAGGGTTAAAACTGTTATGTATACAATTTTGCGGCTAAGCCGGTTACATCATATCCACACACAGTTTGGATAGTAGGTCAATGAATAATGAGGAAAAATTTTTTTTGTTTATTTTGGCTATTTTAGGGTTTAATAGTTTTGTTTGATACGCGTGGAGCAACAAGAGAGCACGCGCAGTCCGACACTTTCAACTCTTTTTATTTTTTTTGTTTGTTTGTTTTTGGCTTAAAAACAACTAAATAAATGATCAAGATAAAATGGCGCAATATATTGACACATTTTTTACTGTTTTTATTTTTATTTTTGAGAGCTGAAATGATGAGAGAAAAAAGTACATTTGCTGGTTTCCCATTCATTCAAGCCATAAATAAAGGGTGATTTTTTAGCAACGCTGTTTTTGGCAGCTCAGTTGTTTTCGTGTAACATGTTAAGGTACGGTCACATCTGACAAACATTTGCCGAAAAAAAACGTAACCAAAAGACAAGATAAATTTGCATTTTCTTTAATTCCAATATTTTTTTTAAATATGGGTTTCTCATTCATTAAAAATAATATAAAAATAGCATTTTGCGGCATAACTGACTTCATTTTCTGATATAAAAACCAAGTTAAATCACACTAATCCCAAGCAAAAGTAGTGGTTACGTTTTTCGCCAAGTGTGACCGTACCTTTACTGTTGAACATGTTCAGTTTGGCCGATAATTTAACCATGAATCGACTAACAAACGAACAACGCTTGCAGATTATTGAATTTCATTATAAAAATTCAAACTCGGTTAAGAAAGTGCATCATCGGAAAATTTTGTTCAGCGACGAAGCTCATTTCTGGTGATGATTACATTTTTTCCCAAGCTGGAAGAGCTGGACTTAGCTGATATATAGTTTCAGCATGATAGTGTCACACGACACCCAGCGAGTGAACAGTTTATTTCACGTTTAACGTTAACGCCTTTAGACTATTTTTTGTGATGCTACATATGTTAAGGCTCATGTCTATAGGGACATGCCCGCAGCGGTTGACGCACGAAGCCAATATTGAAGTGTTTATTCCTGAGATACCGCCCGATATGTTGGAGAGAGTATACCCAAATCGGACTCAGCGTATGAACCATTTGAGGCGTAGCCGCGGTCAACATTTACATTAAATCATCTTTAAACATTGAATTATATGGATCATTCTATCGACTCAAATAAAGATTTCATATATTTCTCTCAATTTTATGTGTTTTTTTTAAATCAAATCCGAAAGCTCTTAAAAAATCACCCCTCAAACGCGTAATTTGGTTTTACTGTAAATCCAAGTCATAACTGAAATCTGTGGTTTTCATAAATAACTGCGTATGTCCCAAAACTACTTTTTTACAAATTGTTTGTAATTGTGGACTCAAATGATTGTATTCTTGTTGGATATCTTGAATTAATTTAAGAAGTACTCTTCACAGAAAAAGGTTGATAATTTTTTGCTAATTTTTATAATTTTTATGAATCAGTTTTGAAATTTTTTCCGATTTTAGCAACCTTTAAGAAATTTGAATAGTTTTTGTAATGTTATACTAAAAATTGATTTTTTTCTCTGTTCTACTGAGATCGCTATTCTTTCTGTGATTTAAATTTGCTTTACACTATCAATTTTCTTTTTTATATTTACTTCACAACAGCAGTAACATCGCTGTGGAAAAAACTTCGCAAATAGTGGACTATTTGCTTTGAACTTAATGGTAAATACATACATAGATATATTGTGAACTGAAGTATGTACTGTATAGTAGTGTAGTGTGACTTTTAGAAGTTTTTGTGCAGCTCTTTAGTGCATACTGTACAAACTATAAAATTAAATTCTAAAAATATTTGGTCTGGAAAAGTCATTTCAAGGTATATTTTCATAGATCTAGTGGTTTCATGTACATAATTGAAATCTTTAAGCAAAAAAAATAACCGTTTATAACCAAAGCCTTGGGCGTTTTTATACATATGTTTATTTATTGCTAAAGTTGCTCAAACATTTAATTTTTATTGGTACTGACTTCATACTAAATTATTCCGCTCCATTCCACAACATTTAGTTTAATTTTACTATTGTAATTTAAGTCACAACTGTTGAATGGTGTTGTTATTTATTATGCAATCCTGCCGCAATATTTCGACCATTAAAAACCGTATCGATCGACTACAAAAAATAAATTTATAAAAATATGAATTAAAAATAAAAACAAAATGTTTTGTTTGTTGAGGGTTGAGCTAGTTTATATATATAGTCAGCCCTCAATAAACAAAACTTTTTGAAATTATGTAAATTGGGAGAATATCTTGAATAATAAATATACTAAATAATAAAAACAAAAGCTTTTAAATATCTACTCTGGTATATTGACCCACCATTTGGCTTGAAAAACGTAAAAAATTGTGTGGTATGAGTAAATTCACACACTCTCACTCATATACGCACAGGCACCTAATGCAGCAGGCAATTAAAAAAATTAATTTGAGCGATCAAACTATTATCACCGTTAAAACTTGATTAGATCGTTGCTTTTGACTCGCGAATATTTGGTAAATTTTTATATTTTGTTTTGTTTTGTATTGTTTGCTATTAAAAATATCAGAAAAAAATATTCAACCAAAAATTTAATAACAAAAAAGTTAAATGATACTTATTGAGCTATTTCTATTTAATAATGATTACTTGTTTCTTGTCATATTTACCTTGTGTATATTTAAGTCACTCTTATAAAAAACAAGCCAATTAGGGAAGTACTAAAAAATCGTTAACGAAACTTTTAAGTTGCAAAATACCATATTTTTCAATCATGATATTAAAATGTTATTACATAAATAAAATGAAGTAATTATTAGTATTAGAGTATTCCTAGTGATCGAAATTCGACCACCAGTTTAAACATATACCTACCTAATTTAGTTGCATTCATTTAAGGAGGAAAAAACTACTCAATTACTCATTCCCTTCCCCACGGAAAGATCAATAAACGAAATAAAATTGCATACAAACATGCACATTTATAAAAAATTCTTAAACACCCATTGCTTTGCTTGTATTTTTACTTGACCCAATACTTATATAAGTGAATGCGTGTACGTGTGTATTTTTAGTATTTGTAGTGGTGTCAACTTTATGAGCCTTCTCTTCCTTTAATACTGAGCTGATTTAAATAATATATAGTCGAGTCACTAAAGCTCAACAATTTTTACCATTTGGTAAAAGAATGACGAAAATCGGTTGGCAAACAAAGGAGAAAAAGGGATCTAAAAATTTGTCTTTGTCTATTTATATAAAGATTTATTGCTTTCTTAATAAACCTTTGACATTTGATATTTAATTTTAAACTCAAATTAAAAATATGAAAACTTTTTTTATATCGAAACATTTTGATTAAGGCCCTTATTCTGTAAAACGCAACACTGAAAGCTAATACATTTTTAGGGAGTTTTTGTATTTTGGAATTTTTCCATATAAAACTTATAAACGCAAAAATATAAATATTTAAGCAACGAAACAATAAACTCCAAAGATTTTCGAGTTTGATTGATAAATTTTACTGTTTTTCACATCCTGGCTATAAAGTCTTATTAAAATGATGTCAAAATAAAACGAAATGACAGTTATTTAATTTTTTTTGGAAAAAAAGCAAAACAATGCAATAATAATTAAAGACGATTAAACAAATTTAGGAATTAAAGTCACAAATCCTGTTTTTTTTATACATATTTAATTTATTTATGTGTTGCGTTGAAAGCTGTCTTAATAAATAAAAATATTTTCATACATACATACATACATATGTATGCATGTATGTATGTATGTATGACTATATGTATGTATGGCATCATTTTGCAGGCCCGAAAAGAAACGAAATTTCGTGATATTATATTTTATATTATAAAAATATATATACATATAGTATGTAAGTATGATTGTATTTACATACATATGTACATATATGTATATAAATTTCAAGTACCTTTTAATATAAATTTAATCATTTCTACTCATCAGTAATATTTGTTGTTGAACAGAAACCCGAAATATTTTGCATCTTAAGCCCGTCTACCATATAACAATAACAAAACACTGTCACACAAACATGCAAACAAAAATTTGACTGACTGACTTACAGACAGGCAGAAAAACAGACACACAGAAAGACAGACAAACCGATAGTCGTATAAATGGACTGACAAACCGAGAAATATTTAATACAACTAACCAAGCGAGCCAGTATTTATTTCTGTTGTTGCTGTTCTCGTTCTTCTGATTTTATTTTTATTAATTATGTACTTGTTGTTTTTTAACGACTTATAAATATACTAAATAAAGATAGGCGTGAGTGCATCTGAGGGTGAGTTAGTATGTGTGTTTAAGTATTTTGGAAATTTAGTCTCAAGTTCAAGGTCTCACGGATAACAAATACGAACGAGTACACACAAATATTGCAAAAATAAATTTTCCTTGGTTGTGTATTTCACTCTCTATATTTATAAATACATACATATTTATATATATGTTTGTGTGTATGCATGGGATACTGTAAACGTATGTATGGAGTTGTACATACATACATACTTTTTTTATTATGTTAAACACAGACGATATTGTCATACATCAACATCAGAGTCTTAAATAGTTGCAGTCACATTTTTATACACCCTGTCGATATGATTTAAAATAAAATGAAATTATAATAATATTTTAAGTAAAATCAAAACTAAGTGCAGACTAGCGAAACATTAAAATAATAAATAAAATGTCCTCAATTATGGTGTGCACAAATGAATTATAATCGTAATTGTTATCGCAATTGATCGCGCCATTTAATCGTAGTTGTAATCGTTCGACAACCATTATAATTTTAACACTATTTTCAATTCAACTCTCTCACGCTGCGTGCAAATATTAATGCGGCATTTATGAATGATCAACATTTTTATAACAAAATAATTTGAATGAAAATAGAAATAGGGGTTCTTCATCAGTTGCAAATAAAAAACCGATAAGTTACACTTTAAAAACAATAATATTTTTGTAACTAATAGAATTCCGTAGAACTTCGATTAGACCAAAAGGTCTTTTACGAAAAAAGCGCGTTATTAAGCCAAGTGTTTCATTCTTTGATAGGTGAAAGTATAGTGTATTTAGTTGCAGAAAGCTACTTCAGCAATCGCGATTATGAAAATCGCTTAAATGCATACTCTAGCCTCAGCCCAGATATCTCAGGCCAAATTTCATTACATTGTAGTGCGTATTTTAGCACTACGCATATCTGATCCATAATCCTGCATATTTGTATATAACGTAAGATTACCATGATATGTAAATAGTAGTGATGTAACGAATATCAATTTTTAGGTATTCGCAAGTACGAATATGAATATCTGTGCTAATATTTGCGAACACGAATATTTAATTTGAAATTTAGCGCGACTTGCCTGTGGCTTTGTTTTGACGTCTACAATACAAAATATTACAAGTTTAATTTAAAAAAATCTTCTCTCCTCATTAATAACAATAAATTAAACAAATTATCACATCACTATCGGTATTTATGTACATTCCGACAGCAATAAGTTTTTGGAGACTAAATTTCAAATTATAAATATCTCACTTGAATTACTCTACAGAACGTATTAGATTTTTCGAGACTTGCATACATATTTTGAGATTTTTTTACTTTCTGTTTGAGGTTTTAAGTGCATAAAATATTTTCTCTAATATATATAAGCAACAAAATTCAGCTTAAATTAGTTTTTGTTTCAGGTGTTTTGTAGTTAATGAATGGAGGATATAATTTTGTAGAAATTTTCCATTCTTTAACTTCAGCAATATTAAACGATACTAAAGTAGCATAGTGACCTTGAGCGGATGCTGCAGCATATCCTGTCTTAGGACATCTTACATTTTCAATTTAGTTAAATTTTTTTTCACAATAAGTTTTTCCCCCGACCATGAAGTATTCTTAATGATTTTAATTCATCCGATGAATAAATTTTGTAGCTCTAAACATTAGTTCATTAGCGAATTTTCAGTTTTAGAAATGAAAATGAAATGTGCATCTTCGGGAGCCACGAATACTTTGCTTAAAGTAAGAGTAAAAGTGACGGTGAAGATTACACTTCTTAACTTAGCTTGCGAAATCCTGCTCATCCTTTAAAAAGGTCGTAAAGCAAATAACATATTTTTTGTAGCGGAGCAATATTTAGTCACACCACAGCAAAGTGTTCCGAGCGACCGAAATTTTAGCGGTGCTTATTTACCCGCATCACAATATGCTTAAATGAGAAACTTAAAATTAAATATTGCTCTACTGAGGTTTGAATTTTAATTTAAAATGATATGAAGAAAACCGATAAAACAAGAAAACGATTTACCTTTTTTTTAATTAATGTTTCAATACATTTTTGGTTGTTTTTCAGTTTACTAAAAAAATATTATTACTGTACGATAAGTTAAAAATGAAGGGGTTTTCATAAACATTGCTATACATTTGATTGCGTTTACCAAATTTTTATTTAAAGTTTATGTATTTTTTGGAACATTCGCGAATACGAATACGAGAGGGAGCCCCGTAGACTAGTAGATAGCGTACTAGACTATTAGTCGGGGGGTCGCAGGTTCGATTCCTGCCTAGACCCTGGGTGTTTCTGCAGACAAGCCAAAATGGCTTCGCGGTTTGTGTTTGTTCTTTAAAAAAAAAAAAAAAAAAAAAGTATTCTTTACGTCACAAGTGGGTAGATGTCTGTCTATCTTAGAAGCCATAGATGTTACATTTTGATTGCGATTACGATTAGTAATCAATTAGATTATTTGTTAAAAATAATTCCATTGATTATATTATAATTTAATAATAGATAATTTCTGATTAGTAATAGATGACAATAACAACTAATGTAAAAGTAATCAGAATTACGATAAAATAATTAAAAAGAGTCAGAAGTAATTTGAATACTGTTCCAAATAAAATTTTTATTAAATGTTAAATTAAGCAAATTGATGATTAACTTATAACATTGACACGCATCGTACTCGTATATGTTCATTTTATCAATTATAGTTGTATTAAAAGCAAATAATATAAATGCAAAAGGTCAATAAATGTAAAGGAAGAATAGGAAGAAAGGCAAGAAAGAAGGAGATAAATATAATAATTGTTAGAAATTAAATGTTACTTTTTTATAGCACAAGGTAGACCAGAGATGAAACTTTCAGGTTATGTTTAAGCGCAAATCAGCTTTTTTCCCCCTCTACTTTCTGTTAAAAAGAGATAGAATTACAATGTAAGAATGAGGGAAAATAAACAAAACAAAATTAAAGCATTTTGAAAGTAAAAAGTGATGAAATAATTCTTAAAATATTTTTTTTAACATTATATTACCATTAGCATTTTTATTGCTTAAATTAATATTTTTCTACAACTTTTTTTAATGCGATAGAAATTATTAAGAATACAAAATCAAAACAAAACATGAAAACTACTTTCTGTGTGACAGAGTCAGCAAAACAAAAACAATAGCATGCCGTTTCGTGTCACCTCTGGTATTCTTTGTGCTTATAGCATCCAGTGGTACATGATTGATTTAATAAATTCGTAACTGAATTTTCTAAATTCGTTTCCCGAACTCGAGCTAGATTTTGAAAATATGTAATTAAAAAGACCCATAATAATTTCTAAAAGTTGCCAGATTATTTCTTTTTATTACTTTTGATTGTTTTTAATTATTTTGTTGTAACTTCAAGTAGTCCTGATTATAATTAGATTATTTGTATTCGTAATCAATTAGTAATCATGTGGAAATGAAAATAATGATTACGATCACCAAATTATTTAACAGCTCCGCTAGACACTAGTGTTACAAAAAAATATAAAAAATAGATATTCGTATATTTTGAAATACTATTTTTGGCCAAGGTCAAAAACAAATATATATATTTTTTTCAATTATATTTTAATGTTTCTAATAAAACATTAAAGTTTTTATCTTATTTAATTAATTTGATTGTGAACTCATAAAATAAATAAATAATTGTTTATCAGCTGGAATTTCAACACACATTTGCTACTGAATTAATTCTTTCAAATCACTGTTGTGATGTGCTAAAAACAGGCAGTTTTTGAACTTGTATTTCTTTTTGTTGTTGATTGGGATAAATTTTTGGGCTTGAGGATTGGGGTCGCTATTTCGGATACAGAGCGGAAGAAGGGAATTAGATTATTTTTATTTGTGTCTGTAGGCTTAAGAGTATTTTTTTTTTGTTACACTTCCCTCTTTTTCAATACTGTTGGCTGCTGTTGTTTTTATTTCTTTATTTTATTGTTTTTATTTGTATTGTATTCATTTGGAGATCCCTCTTTGTTTATTATGGAAATGAGAACAAACACAAAAAGTTCAGAATTAAAATTTTATCTGTGAATTTTGATTCGCACACAAACGAAGAACACTTTTATATACTGAGTGTAATTTATAGCACTTCCTGATAAACACAATGAGACAAATGATATAGAAATTGAATTTATTTGCTTATGAATTTCGTGTTGCTCTCTTTTTTATTTTAATATGTAAATATAAATTTTTTGACTTTATTTCATTTTTTGTTTGTCCGTCTGTTTTTTGTTTACATTATATAAAACCGTATCTCATTAAGTGCACATTTTAATTTACACTGGGTTTTTGTGTCATTTGTTAACTTATTTTTTTGGGGGAATTTAAGAACAAAAGCAATGTACTACTCGTACATTAAAAAATAATACATACATATATAAAATTTAATGTATGTACATATCTAGATATAATTATTATTGAACACATTAATTTACATAGGCGTATATATATTTATATACTGTGCACATATGTATGTGTATATGCAATATTTGATATGATTTAGTCGTGAAAACGAATTTCTAATCGTAGGTACAAATATTAAAATAATAATATTTTTCCATTAGTAATTAATTTACCTTTGATTTAAGGAAAGGAAATCCTTTATGATACCTATAAAGTTAGAAACGAAACGGAAACTTTCGAAATGTTGAACATGAATTTTATATCAGTGAATTCTCTTGCAAATTATGAAAGTAAATTGAAAACTTCACCTTAGTTGAAAAATTACATTTCACAATAACCAATCTAAAAATGAATAATTTTAAAGGTGTGTTTCTAAAGATTGTTAATGTCTAAAGGTTGCCTTCTATATGTACATATATAAAATCTTGCCGAGATAAGAACTCGAAATTTCCAAGTCCGTGTTCATTTCGGAGCTATTTTTAAAGTTACCAAAAAGGTGCGAAATACATAGTTGATTTACAGTAGCATTGACCCATTACTAAATTGTTTTCATACGATCTAAAATTGGTGTATATTAGTTTTTAGACTATTCGCATAATTCTGGGAGGTTCTATCAAGAACTTGAATATTTTTTTCATTTCTTCATAAGCTTTATTTTGTTTATTTATATGTAAACTTATTGGCTGACAACTTTATAATTATTATTAATAGCAGTACGTTACAGAGGTAACTTCAAATTTCATAAAGATCGAAAAATACAAATAAGGTTTCAAGGTTTGAAAACAACTACTGAGTCCCGTTTCAGACTATGAAAGTTTTCTTTCTGAAATTTCTCTAATTCTCTTTTGAACTTTCATTAATGTCTACACATTGAAATTTTTTTAATGAAATTCATTCATGACATTTTTGTTTTTTGGTACACAAATTTTTGCTCTCACCGCAATGAAAGAAAAGAAAAGTAAAAGAAAATAAAAAATGAAGCTGCAGCCATTTTCAGTTTCACAGTTACGAATAACAAAACACAAGAGAATTTCAAAGTACATGAAAGAGTGTACCCCTTTCCAATCTTCTCTCCCCGTACACCAACAAACTAACACTTTCAGAAAGAAAAATTTTACAGTGTGAACCGTGACTAACTAACTAACAAACATGAAAAATTCAAAATCGATTCTTTTTTCTATTTTTCCTACACCAATTGCTTCTCTAGCCGTTCACCGCCAAACGAAAAACTCAGAACTGAACAAACATGTGAAAAACTCAACGTCTAAATGCCGTCATATTCATACACACATGTACATGTATATTTTTTCTATTAAATAATTGACAAAATTGAATTTATTTGCCGTTAAAAGGCTTACAATTTGATTCTTAATGTGTTCCTTAATAATGAGAAGTTATTTTCTTCCTTCTTTTTGTTCCTGTATTTCTCAAGGAATTATCGTTTTCGTCTTCGTCTGTTAAATGTTAATAAGCCTAATTTCTACAAAAGCAAATAAAATTATTGCAAAAATAACACTTTCCAAATTATGCTCTATTTCATTCTTAACCGTCAAAGTTGCTTTTATTTTTCGCTGTAAAAATCGCATAATGTATTATTATGCCTTTTTACACTTGTGATTTATATAGTTGGCTGTTGTTGTTGTTGCTGTCTTGTTTATATTCCCGTTTTGCCAATGTCATAATTTATTGTCGGGGAGTATCCATACATCCATATGTGTTTGCGTGTATGTGAGTGCGCTTGTGCCTCTTTTGTCAGTGAAAGTGAATTGCTTTTATTATTAAACCTCTTTTACTATTTCTATTACTTGTTCTTCTTTTCTAATCTATTTATTCTCTCTTTTATAATTACATTGTTTTTGTATTTCTACATTTTTATTTTTTATTTTAGATTGTACTTGTATTTTTCTTGTATCCGTATTGTGTTCTTTGAGCGTATTATAAGGGAAGAAGCATCGTTAGTTCTCTCATTGTAAAACTTACATTGGATTGTATAAAATACTGACACACAGAGTCTAGCAATGAGCAAAATTCACTATTGAAAGACAGCAGGAAAAAGAAACAAAATAATATTATAGAAAAATATGTGTAAGTATGTATGTATTTAACAATTCCCAACCTACCTCAAGTTATTTTATGTTGTGTGCTTGTTTCTTTTCTAGACGTAGTTCTTCATTATTATTAGTTTTTCTCTTCTTCTTGTATTTGCCTTCTCTTTGTTTTTTGCGATTGACTGCATGCCTAAGCATGATTTTTATTATTATTATTTTCTTTTTTCTTATTGGATTGAATTAAGTGATTATTTTTCAATTTTTTATCTTCTTCTGATTAAGTTCATAAGGCATAAAAAATAAAATTGTGTTCGCAAATTTACGCAAAACATGGTTTGGTTTAGTTTTGTCGGTTACTCGTTTTCCGTAGTCTTTCTATGCATATGGACTTACATATGTATATACATATAGTCACGGTAATAAAATAAGGCTCTTTTTTATACATAAATAGCATACACATACATGTACATATGTATGTGTATATATGTACAATGTTTATGTGTGTATCTATTAGATACTGAGCTATGAACTAAAAATCCAACATTTAGATTCTTCTGACATCATTTTCATATGTAAGCTTATACTTATGATTATTATGTACAGCCGTAGAAAGAAAAGTGTTCGTATTGCCATCAGAGTTATGACATCAATGTTATGACAAATGTCATCAATAAGATGAAAACTGGCATTAACATGATGACAAACGCTGCCAAGAGAAATAGGCTTACGCAGCTTGTGTTCGCGAAAAACACCTCTAAAGAATAGTAGGTTATTTAAATTCAGTTAAAAAAATATGATGCCTAATTGCATCAGCGATATGACGGGTTTTCTATCACGTGGATACAGTAAAATAGTTATAAGCAAACACACTTTCTCAATATGAGTTTGAATTTTGTGCCAGTTATTTTGTTCCTTTAACGTGGTTTCCTTATTTAAAAAAAATCCATGCAAAAGTTACTTACATTACATATGTATATGTATGTATGTATACTTACTATATTCAAATTGATAATTCACGAAATCTTAATACCATAAAAAATTTCGAGTCATGGAAAAGAAAAGCAAATTGTTAAAAATTCATAATTTTAATATGCTTCTTTTTTAAATTAATTTTAGAGTATTCTGATTAATTAAATAAAAAGTATAGAACAAATTTAAAAACTTTTGTTTTTTTCAACCCAAGTACATGAGCATTCAGATATTGATTGTGTTCTAGATAAATGCCACCATACCAAACACATCCATGCATACATGGATAAGTGTATTGGGTCAAATTTATACAGTGTATGTATGCACCGGTACGCATACGTTATACAGCACTGATAATTAAATGTAACGTGTACAATGTATACTTAAATCAAAGTGGGAAAACAAACAAAACTTTTCACAAACGTTTCCCATGAAAACGCAAACTTTTAAAATTCTTTCAATCGTTTTGTACTTGTTATAATTATCACAGCTAATAGCGATTCTATAACAAATTACAACACCAAAAAAGACTCGCATTTTGTTGGTGGAAACGTACAAGATTTATGTCAAAATCTATTGTGTGTGTGACGCACAAATTTACTAATGCTGACTTTACACACTATGTATTTCACAGTATGTTTGTCAAATTTCCCACTGCAAAATGCATACTCTGTGTGTAAAAGCAAAAAAAAAATTTGCTTCTGTAAATGTCAGGCCACTTTTAGAGTGGAAAAATTTTCAATTAGAGAGTGTTCCATTTTTAACTGACAAACCATCTGACATCAGCTGTTTTGCAAGTCGTTTCGTTTTGTTTATTTTTCTACTCTGCTTAAAATCACAAACGTTATTTTGTGTTATATCCTTTTCACACATATCAACGTCTAACATTTACAATCATTTCGCAAAAATGTGGACATCTTCCCATAAGAAGTGCACAGCGCTGAGTTCTCAACGTCTTTACTAGATGTTTCTATATCATTTTGTTCCATCCAACAACATCTTGATTTGATTCGATTTTGTACTTTCAAACAACAATCAGTCCGTTTATTGTTTTTCGATACGAGTACATTTAATATTTAAATTTATTAACAACGTGACTGAGAGTATGCAGATGGTAGATGCTGGAAGTACGAATTAATGTTTCACATTTTCAGGATCTTCCATTAATTCCCAAGAAATGTACGTACGTGTGAAAAGATTATGAGTTGCCTCAACCAACGGGTTTTCAACTTTTCTGTGACTTTGAGATGAAAAAGGATAAACTTGTGTTTTTAAGCTTTAAATTTTGGAATGTACTTATAATATCATTTTGCTTATGTGTTGACAAATATGTAGTACTTCTTTTTGATAATAGCCTATCTGGGCAGGGTACGAATGAGAAACACATACATATACATACATACATGCATGCATTTTTTTTCTTTATGTAAACACTTTCCATTTTCAAAAACTTTTACCAAGTTCTGTTATCAAAGTTACCGCTGAAATCGTTTTAGAATTTAAATCATTTTGAGAACATTATAGCGGTTTAATGAAAGGAATATATAATAGGTGGAATTGTTCTTGCTCTGATTCAAGGAAAAACATATTGGACAAATTTGCAAGATAATAAAAATAATTATGGCAAAGTCTAAAATTTTTCGCACAAAAATTGTAGAAGATATGTAACTTTTTAATTTTAGGATACACATACATACATATGTACATATGTATATGGGTAGTATGCGAATCCTTGCTCCTATTTTTTTGAAACTGGTGCGGTTTTTTAATTAATCAATTTAAATCATTTGAACGGTTTCTTAAGTCTAGGATCACGCCTCTTATATCTCATATGTATACATTTTAAGCGTTTAGAAGTCTTGTGCCGTAGTAAGTATTTTTATGTATTTATATACGCATTTACTCGTAATTATGGTGCAATGATAACATTTACAGCATAATTTGTCTACGAATTTTAAGATGGTCAATCAATTTGCCTTAAAAAGCGTAATATATAAATGTAAAATCAAGGCATCCATGAACAAATGCCAAATCGTGGGATTTACCAAGAACCAGTCCCGTTTGGCCTCCCTAATATGTATGAATGTATATATCTATAGTTATTGAAAAAAAGTATTTTTTCGGCTTACGGAAATTTAACTTGTTTTTCAGTTCAGCGAGTGAAAAACTTTACTATACCTGCATATGTAGATGCTTCAACACTTACGGCAAATGTAACAAACGTCAACACTTATTTATACTTAAAATAAATCACACATACATATGCACACATGTGGTGCAGACAGGACAGACGGAGATGAGTATAAGAAGAGAACTTAAATGGTGAAAAGACAATAACAACAATAACGAAATTTACTAAAGAGGCAACCAAAATAAAATGTTAAGACAACCAGTTTTAAACTTAAAAAAAGCGAAATGAAAATATTCATCAACATTTTCTGTTGTTTTGGTTTCAGAAATTAAAAAAAAATCTCTTTCACAGATTTTGTTGGTTCGTTTTTGGTAGAAAGAAGTCTTTGAATTTGGTCGGTATGGTCGGTTAAGCTGTGTGAGTTTTGCTCGAGCAACATATTTATTATGTTGCTGCTTTGCTTATTTGGTGACTTGTCATTGCTGTATTTTTTTGTTTGTTTATTTTGCTATTGGAATTTATGGCAAATTCATACCATAAATTTATGCATGCATGTACTATGTATGTATGGATATGAATTCGGCGTACTACTACATACTAACTTCTTTTGAAATCAATAAAATTGTTGAGGTGGGTTAGGAAACTGTTACGCAGCTGAGCAACAAAATGTTTGGTATATTTCTAGACATACGAGTGTAAAAAAACATTTTTAAGCAGCTACATATGTATGTATGTATATAGCATATTATTACTGTATACTTTTATTCAAAAATTCCATTTTCAGCAGAAATTACTTTTTCTATTTAAAATATATAATTTTAGAACAAAACTAACGAAGATGTGATCAATTGGAAATTATATATATTTATGCACTACATACGTATTCCTGCAGCTGAGAATAAATTATTTGAAACATCATATTGACATCAAAATTATAAATAAACCTCACAACTAAAATTTAATATGTCATCAGCTCATTATTTGTTTGGCACATATCCTAAAAATTAAAAATGGAGAAAAACGGCAAAGAAAGGTTTCTCAAGATATTCCAGATATAAACTTTTGATATTTTAGCATATGCCGGAAGCCATACGTTTTGAACAAAAATTTACATTTTTGTGAACTTTCATTGAATGTTAATATTCTTTTATTGCCGCGTATGCAATTTTTTTTTTTAACTGCATACGTATACTAATTGCCGTGTATTAAGGAATTCGCTGTGGAGAATAAAAAGTCAAAACTGATTTGGTATTTGGTTTTTGGTATTTTATTTTGTTGTATTTAACAAAACAAAAAAAAAACGCAATTGAGCAGCAGGTTTTGGAATCCAAAAGTGGGAATTCAGAATATATATACTAAATTTTTTTCGGTGCTCCATACCAATATTGATCTGACGATGTATATAAAGTTCAGTGCGAGCTCGATATTCGCAACCGAAAGAAGGAGCGGTTGGCTGAAGAAGCGCGTTGACTACAAAGTAAATAACGACTAAGAACGTGGTTTCGAGCCGAGTTTCAGGGAAGTCATAAGATCCAGTATTTTTCAGATGTGCATTAATGTGCCTTTGCATTTGTTAGACTGTTTAAGTCATACACTGTTGTATGCTAGTCTACATCACAGCGCCCACCTTCGTCGGTATTGCAAATCGCCGGCGAAGTAAAATAATTAATAAAAAATGTCTACATATCTTAAGAAAGTTTAATGCGCCTACTTGACAGCAGAGGTGCTGCACACTGATCGAAAAACTAACATAAAGCGCAATATCAGAGTTGTAAAAACATTAAGCTTTCGATTTTCACCATCAGTCCTCCCTCACTATCCCTTTCCCAATGAAGGTAACACACCTACTGGTTCGTAGGCATATTAATTGCCTGAATGTTACTTCTCTTAAAAAGACAGGTTTGTTGCAAGTACTGAAAAGTTGAAATAACCATCCACTGGATTTTATACATGACAACATCGTTTTTAAGTGAAGAACTTTAAAGTTTATTAAATCTTATTAAAGCCCGTCTCACACTATAATACTAAGTAATAAAATTTATCAAAGACTCCAGTAGCACAAGAATGTTGCTATTCTTATCAGCAGTGATTGTTTTGTATTCACGTCAGTTCTATCTTTTTCGTAACTTTTTTTTAAAGTATTTTGAGAAGTATAATCAAAGTATTACATTCAATCTAAATTTGCAGAGATATGTACATATTTTTCCTGCTTAATAACTTTTCTGAACACAAAATTTTATTTCAAATCTATTTTCGAAGTTTTATTTGCCTTCTTCAGACAAGCCAAAATGGCTTTGCAAGGTCGTTAATATTTCAAGTTATTTTGATAAATAAATAAAAATAATAATAATGATAATAATAATAATTAATATAATTGTTACAAGCTTTTCCGTTTTGTGTATTTCGGTAAAATTCTCATTGATATTCTCATTCAATGTATTGTGCTATTTTTTTCGATTTAATGTTTTATTGCTACCGGAAATTGTAAACCTGAAGTTGATTAAAAAGTGTATGTGTAGTTTTACTGTTAATGCCAACAACAAATACATATTGCATCTCTGGTTTAAATGCATCTTAAAAATGTTCATTTAAATGTTGTTGGGTGAGAATGCTGATGGCCTAAATTATGACATCACATGACATATAATGTTTGCCTTGTATTACCAACTTCATTTAAACACACACACTCACACACACAAGTAACTGTAATACAACACACAATGCACATACGTACATGCATGTGTTTGTGCAAGCTTCTGAATATGTATTAACATGGCACATGTCATGCAATGCCTTCCTTCCGCATTGACCCAGATTTTAAATAATTTTATATGCACAACTGTTTGCTGCTGTTGTTTTTGTTGTGTTTTTAGTTCAGGTCGGTCATTGTAAAAAATTATATGAAAAGACTTGTATGTATGTATGTATGTATGTATGTATGTATGTATGTATGTATGTATGTATGTATGTATGTATGTATGTATGTATGTATGTATGTATGTATGTATGTATGTATGTATGTATGTACGTATGTATGTATGTATGTATGTATGTATGTATGTATGTATGTATGTATGTATGTATGTATGTATGTATGTATGTATGTATGTATGTATGTATGTATGTATGTATGTATGGAAGTAGTATGTATGTTGCTGTAAGGGTTGCATGTAGGTGAACTTTTAAGTATGTTGCAGCAGTAACAAAAAAAAGTCAAATAAAAACCATGTTAACAAATCTAACCTAATGATGAGGAAAATGGGTAAATCAATTCCGTGACGTTATGATATCGTACTTTCGTAACGTATAACAATATATCACCATTTCGATTAAAGAGTAAATGCTCTAAAATACATGGATTTGATTGATTAAGGGTGAATTTTGAAATAAGGTATTTCAACTTGGAAACTTTTTGACAATTCAAATATAGTGATAAATTAGTAAAGCTACCCAGTGGTAAAAACATGATGATATCTGTCTTTAATGACACATCATCAATCTTGCTTACAACTCCGCTTTTGATGTAAGTGCAATGTTAGTGACACTTGCTGACATAGTGGCTTATTTTAGAGGCGGGAGCACACCGATTAGACGGTCCATGATACTTTTAATCGTATGTTAAATCTTTGGTGGGAAATAAGCGAAAGAATCAGCACAATCGATTGCGTGATGTTTATTTTTGAATTTTCGGATTATGAAATTATTGAACTTCCACTACCATCCTTTTGATTTTTGTTAATAAAATAGTTAGTTTTGGACATGCACGAGTAGCATTTTGCGAGTCGACATATTTTATTTAATTACATCATAATCAACCAAAAAGTCAATATTGAATTTTTTGTTAGTTGCGTCCTTTTGGATTTTAGCTGACGATATGTATGAGCGTATTTTACAGATTTTTGTAGTCATTACTTTCGATGTATTCATAGCAAACCGAAATTGCTTGACAATTACAATTACTTCTTGTTAATTACCTACAACCTGTAACTAAAATATAGTGTCACTTTAATTAATGGTAAAGACTAAAAATAAAAAATAAATTAAATTAAATATTAAGCACTTCATTTAGAACTTATAGCAAAAAAAACACATTCGACCTTATTCCTAGGAAATATCATTAAGTCTACACTTTTACAAAAATAAAAGAAAAATATGTTATTTTCCCTACACAAGGAGCAAATAAAATCTGTTAATCGTAAAAAACATCTTGATTAAATTGAATCAACTAACCAACTCGCGTTTCAACTATTTTTGAGAAAATTTCTAGAAAGATTTTCAGTTCGGAACACATAAACAATTTCAAAATCGAATATCTAAGGATTGAGCTAACTAATGTAAATATTCCATGTCTTCTATATTTATAAATTGCATAAACGTCTTTAACTTCATGCAATCAATCTGATATGAATTCTGCTTTTACATTTTTAATAGTAAAATTTCTTATATGCGAAAATACAAGCGATGAAGTAAACACTATTTTTTCACAAGTAATTAAATCAGAAGTATATTTTCATGCATGATACATGATACAACACTGGTTGTATATCAAACCGCTGTAAAAAGTTTAAAGCGTTTTTACAGTCAATCATGGTGTAAATATTGTGTTTGGTTTCAAATTGAAATATTTTTAAGATCTTACAGATTCAATAATATACATAATTATTTGATCACAATAACAAACTTAATAGATTTTTTTGAGTCTAAGACCAAACGGCGAACAATATTTTTTTAGGGCATAAGTTTTTATTCTACTCACAATATCTCTTCATTAAGGATTTTTTATAGGCCGCTTTACGTTCTTCCGGCTTTAAACGTCTGCTTGCCTCATGCAAATGATTATGGTGATGGTGATGAGGATGATCTGGAACTCCCGAGCCCGAATCATCCGATTCTGTACCCGAATAAGTGCGTGTACGATTTCTGGCAAGTTTTGTCGGTAGAGATAAATCCAATGGGACTTCGTCATCGAAATCTTCATCGTCGCTGTGATAATGATCCGAAGCAGGTTGTTCCTCCAAATGTTTGTCGAGATTCTGCGACAACGAACGTTCTTGCGAAAGGGAATCTTCTTCTTCCCGACTAGTAATAACAGAACGTCTATTTTGTTGCTCCAATTCGTTGCTATTGCTATCCTTGTGATGGGGATGTTGTGGTTGTGGTTGTGTCAACAGCTGTTGATGATTATCAGTGAGCGTGTCATGACGGGTGGCGGCGGGATGTTGTCTAAGATGGTTGTAGAGTACGGTAAATTGTTGGCGACAGTCTTGGTTGTTGGCTGTTGTGGGTGAATGTTGGGGAGAAGATATTTGTTGGCTTAAGGAATTTGCTGAAAGAGCTGGTGACGTAGAGGGGGTGGGATTAGAGGGTGATAAAGTCGATTTCGGCTGACGATATTCGAGATTATGGTTTAACGTTCCTTCTAATTTCTCCTCCGGCACTACTTCGTCATTCGGTGATCCTTCATGTATGGCACTTGTCTTTTGATTTGTAGAGGCTGCAGGATGTTGCGTGTCCAAATCATCCTCTTCTGACGATATTTGACTTTGTGTTTGAGACCATTCCGGTGTTTCGACTTTATCTGGTGGAGGTGAATAAGTGGAACGATTACTGCTGGTACTTTGTGTTGTATCCATGTTGCAGGAACGTTTTTGAATGTTACGTTCTCTATCATCTCCAGGAGACGACAAAGGCGAGGAGGCCGTAGTGGGTTGTGATGATATTGAGGCTGTGGGTGATGCTAAAGGTGATTGCAGGTTATTTCTAGGCGGAGAAGGTGATGGCGATTGATTGGTAGGATTTGCAAATGTGTGAGCACTTGCTGCCACCAAATGTTGCACCATAATCATGTTTAATGTGTTGTTACTGTTGCAGAGTTTCGTTTACTTTTCTATTATCAATTCAGATTATTATTTAAAAATTTCTTTTACTTATTTTATCATGATGAATGTTATTTATTTTTATTTTAAGATTAATTTTTGCACAATTTATATACATACATAGATATAAATATATATATGTATATACTATATATATGTATATATTATTTTTTAATTTTGTAATCTTGATAATCTTATAAAATTTGTTGGTTTTTTGTTTAAATTCAATAAGTGTTGTTGCTAAATTTTGATATATTTTATAAAATAAAATGAGGTAATTTATATTTTGTACATTTTACTTAACGGACGATAAATATTTCGTATCAAAATTGGGAGTTTTAGTTCTTAATATTTTTGCGTTTAAAAATTTGTTAAAATTTTTTGGTGAAATTCAAGTTTCATGCATAAATCCATTCTTCTTTATTTTCTTAGATTGACACTTTATTTCCAACTCTTTTTTTTGAACTTGTTTTACAAAAATGTAAAACTAATGGATTTAAAGAACACTTTAAATGTTGTATCCGTTTCCGTAAGAATAATTTTATTTGTATATTTTGTATACATTTTTATTTTTGCTTTAATTTATTAAAATTTTCTTTTCTGTTGTTTGTTACAAATATTTTGTTGTATTTATTTTTATGTTGGTTGTTGGTTTTCGCTTCGAACGTTTCAACACAAACGTCGTTTATCTCTTACGGTATCAGCGAAACTGAAATTTGTAGTTTTTGAAATAAGTTGATTACGGTTGAAGTGGCTGCGACTCGATATATTTCTTTTTGCTTTGTGTGTTTGTTTTTGCTTTTTGAATTATTTTGGTTGTTATGTGTGTTGTTTGCCAGTATAAGCATGCGCTGCCGTTGTTGTAGCTGGGTTTAGTGTTAATATTGCTACTGCCGTTTGCCGTCCGTTGCTGATGGTGTTGTTGACGCTGTTGGTGCTTGGAAAGCTTATACCCTGATTGAGTGTCAGGCTGCTTGTTGGAATCGATTCGAATGTTTTCTGGACATAATGTTTATTCTTTCTGTCTATTGTAACCAAAATATTTTATATGATTCGTTATTGTTCTAAAGGGAGAAAATTTTAATTTGTTCTTATTCCATCATTTAATTATTTTAGTTTATTACATATGTAGGTGCATATTTAGGTTAAAAAAATCTTTCTGTAGTTATTTTCATGTGATTTAGCGTTTATTGCGATTAACCAACCGCAGTGTATGTAAAAATAATGACGACTGTTTGGCTGCAAACACACAACAAACACGAAAGAAGGCGATTCATACAACGATTTTCAGCTCAATATTAATATCGCAGTTGTAGAAGTAGAGAAAAACACAAAAAATAAGATTTAGCAACAACACCAACCATTCATCCAGCCAGTCAGCAATTATACCGTAAAACAATGTTGTTTGCTTGCTTACCTCACTTCCATGAAGAACAACACGACCGACCCAACAAGCAATAACAAAAAAAGAGCGGATAGATAACACATAGATACTCTTACTAACACACACATTTACACTCACATATATATGGAAGTACAAATACATCCAAACACTTTACTCTTTCTCTTTCATTGCTCCCAAACCTAAATCACAAATCACTCGCCGATCCCCCAACCCCCTTTTTTAATAATTTTCACTCTCGCTTATATTTGATTATTACTTTTTATTTTGTTGTTGTATCTTGATGAGTTAAATGCTGTGTATAGATGTGTGTGTGTGTGTGTATGTGTAAGAGTTCTCCCTCATGCGCATTTGCATTCGAATTTTGTATGTTAATAACAAAACAAAATACCATCGTTGTCAACTTTGAAATTTCTAAAAGCGTAATCTTTGTGCTTATTTCAAATTTAAAAATTTTCATTTAGTTTAAATTAATTCTTATATGTATGTAAAGTAAAATACATAATTTTTTATTTTTAAAGAATATTAATAGAGTAATAACAGAAACAATAAAGAACAAGCAATAAATTTTCCTTTATATATATATATATATATATATATATATATATATATATATATATATATATATATATATATATATATAAATATATACATTTATATAAAGAACACACTTTTTATATGGAGTTTGACATCTTTAGTACACAAAATATAAAACGCAGCTGATTGCTCCAATGTACTTCACATACATTTGCTTTTGTTATTCTTCTGCAAAGTTGCAAAAAAGTCGTAAAATAAATTAAACTAAGATAGCACCGAGCACTAACTTTTAAAGTTTTCGCGTTGAAAAATTTCCAGAAATTGTGAGAAAAGCACCGAGTTAACAACACTGCAGAATAAGCAACAATATTTTTATTGTTGCTAAAAGAAAAATTAATGTAAAACGGATTGTTGCAAAAGTTAAATTCGGTTGAAAACTGTTTCGCCAACCCTCTGATAGTAGTGCTTGCTTATCCACTAAAATAGTTTGTTGTTGGCAAAATCAGCAGAAATTTGTGTGGACCGTCTGCGATTTGCCGATATGGGCTAGACAATGTACTAAGCCTTTTTGACTGGATTTATGTTTATGTTTTATTCCGAGAAATGTGAATTGACAGATACATAGATTTCAGTACGAATTCGTTATGTCATAAATGTTTTATATTCATACATCAGACCTGATTCTAAGAACTGCGTACATATGTATGTATGTAGATAGCTGTTTCTCTATTTCGGCAGAAATGTTCTAAATTTTAAAGATGATTTTTCGCAAATAAAATATATATTTTTTTCAATATCGGTCCATAATGGAGGATTTATGTGATAATAAATACATCCGGTAGGACAATTCTCCGTCCGATCGCAAAAGTAGAATTTTTAAAATTACCTTACAAAAGAGGAATTGATACGAGTAACCTCCTCTTCTTTAAAATCGGTAAAAAATTATCAACACTAACGTGTGGAAAACGATTTAAAAATGGGTTCTTTGGTGCTACCTTAACAACTTGTTAAAGCATAAATACAGAGAGACAATTGCCTAAAATTCAATAAATGGAAAAAATTGCGATTATTCAGACTGTTTTTTAAAAGTTAAAAGACTGCAATGTAAATAAATACTTGTTGAGCTAATTGGGGTGTTGCACTAATCTGGGGTGTTGCACTAATCGGTGGTTGCGCAAATCAAGCTCGATATTCATTTTTACTTTTTTCTGCAAAACACCATATTGTATTATTTTTTCGCGACCCTTAGAAAGGCTTCCGAAATAAACGCTCTAAAATTTGGAAATGGCAGTTGTAACGCGAAGACAGCAGTACTGTAGACTTTTTGCAAAACATGCCATAAAATAGGTCCACGATATAAATATGGTCATCCATTTTACAAAACATATCGTACTTAATATCTAAAATTTTTATCATATACATATGTACATTAGGTGTATAACCAAATTTTGGCCCTAGAACCACGCGATAGCGAATATTGTGTTATTTACGAAAACAAATTTTTTGGGTCGTTTGAAAATAAAAACCTTACCCACAAAAGCGATTCTCTTAAATCCGCAAAGAAAAATATTTGATAAAAAAATTTTTAATATTTTATTAATAAATGGAAAAACTACAAATAAAAATAATTTTTTTTTCCAATTTTACCGCGTTTTGTGGGTGACTTTCTTTGAAAACCGCGAAAAATTAATATAATTCTTTTATAGTTTTCAATGGACTATTCGACTATGCTAGGGCCATTTTGATATTTGCATAAAATGGGAATAAGTTATCCCCCTAATGTACATACATAATTAATTAATAATTAATAAATTAATTTATCAGTAAAATAATTTCAATGAGAAAACATCCTGTGAAATTTTAGCAAATTTTACCAGTTGCGTTTGGTGCGAATCCATTCGCAAAAAATCAATTTAAAAACAATTTTTATTAGAAATTTATTGTTGACATTAAACACTTGTTGATTAGTAGACCTTTTGGAAATATTTTTAATAAATCTAATGTGCATTATAAAGTCATTCCAATGTTGTCAAGACCTACGAATAAAAAAAGAGAATCATTTTACGTTCTATCGAAATTGAAAAATAAGAAGAACTTTCACGTTATTTTCCTACAAATTAAAAATGATGAAAATTGAGAAAATTGCAATAACAGCATTAAAAAAAGAAGAAATGAAACAATTTTTTTAATGCAAGAAGAGAATTCTCTCTGAAAAATCTCACTCATAATTCGAGAACTGCGAGGAGAACTCAACAAATTGTAAAGGTTACGAGCGCACATACACACACAAATAGAGAATAATATGCTGCACCTATACATGCAAGTTAAAGTTTTGTAATTGTAATAATAGACGGTTGTATTAATAGATGATTGGGGGAATTTGTGTATTTAATGGCGCGAGGAGGGGGAAGGAAGGCCACTCTAAAGTCGTTGTCGTCGTAACTTTTAGATGTTGTAGTTACAAATTTTCACTTTCCGTTTGGTGTATTTAATATTCTTGCGTTGTACTACTATTATCAACATCATGGAAAATACAAGCCATATGGATGGATATAACGACGAGTAGCTAAAGTAAATTTATATAGAGAAAAAATTTGCTAATAACTTTTTGTGCTTGTGCAGGTCCGCAAACACTGCATGCATACATGTGTAAAAGTATTTTATTTTCGATTTGGATTCTATGATGAAGGCAAAATATATAGGCGAATTGGAAAATATTGTTTGTTTATGTGTTGTGTGTTGTTAAGATGTGCCATACTTTGTCGTGCTGTCTTTTAACTACTTGCAACATCCAAATTTTGCCATTTCCCCGCTTCCATAACAAAGAAAAGTTGTAAGAGGGAGCCCTCGGAAATTAACTTGTGTTACGTGAGGCGGCATCAGATCATGTTGTGGGAATGTTAAAGCCTGAAGAGTAAGAGACAAATAGTAGAGAAGTAAAAAAAAGTTAACCAGAAACAGACAACATTTGTGAACAGCAGCATGAGTTTTGGGGGTCAGTCGTAGTATAACGAATTTATCTTGAAAAAGAAGTCACGCAAAACCCAAAAAAAATCAAAATGTTGTCTGCAAAAGAAGACTTGTTTAATAGTCTATTTACTGTGGATCATTCTCAGGAAAAAGGAAAATCAATATAATAATTACTTTAATTATTTTATGTCAAAGTGATTATTTTATTTATCATATAAAAAATACTTCATACTCGTATTTGCAATTGTAATATCATTTAAAAATGTTGTCTAAATTGTCAGCATTCGACTTTATTTATAAACGTTTATTAATTTTGAGGAGGTTTTGCGCGATATTGTAACCTTTGCGGTTGTACGAAAGATCAAAAAGTTCTAACTTTTTGGCATGTTGTAAGACTCGATCGCAACGTTACTGGTCAAGTCGTATAACCTTTTTCTATTTTGTATTTATTTTCGCGTTGGCGTCTTATTTGCCATCTTTACCCAAAATTACTTTTTTTTACAAAATTAAGTTTTGCAAAATTGTGTGGGGAAAATGCCCAACTTGCTTAGCAACCGAGTAGTTCCAATTATTTCAACGTGTATGGCTTGTATAAATGTGGTGCAGTGTTGTCAGATATGGCGATTTATCTCCAAACGTGGCGATAAAATTTTGTTTTTGCCAATGACAACTTTAAAATGGTTATTGGCGATTTACTTGGCAATATTTGAACTCCTTAGCTATATATTTATGATTTCATCAATATAGAATAATGTTAAAAATATGTAATTTTTTATGTAAGGAATTTTTCCTACAACATAAACTAGTTCGTGTAAATAGTGCTAAGTCTGGTATTACAATATCTCTCTGATAAAGTCGGCTTCCTGGAAGCTTTGTTACATTTAAGTCTGATTAATAAAGTATGTGATTCGCCAAATTAAAGCAAATTCAATTTGACAGTCATGTATATGACGTATGTATACGATCTTCTCAATTCTTTACTTATAATAGCATCAAATATGAATATAAATAACATTCTATACAACTGAAGATATTTTAGTCAGATTTAATTCGAAATAATTGTATCCCAGTAAGGATAGGGATACTGAAAATGCTGAGTATGAAAGTTTAGATTCAATAATTTATATGTGTATTTAAATACACATCTAAGTAAATGTTAATTCTATTTTATTACAAAATTTAAATAGCAATTTTGATCTCCATGTTCAAGTTTAGTTTATCCTGTTTGGAATAAGTTATTCTTGAGTATTTTTTATACGCCAGCATTTATTTAGTAAACGAATGTACCTTTCATAAAATAACTCTTGTTCTTAATTTTTCTTAAACAATATAATTTTTATGTTCTACGATAGTCAGTCATTACCTACTGAATTTCAAATTTAACAATATTTGTAATAAAATAAGAAAATAAAAATATTTTTTATAGTTAAAATTTAATGTTTTATTATACTGATGATATTCGAAAAGTCATTTGGCGGGGAGGATAAAAGCAAATCTAACAACACTGGTCTGCGGGCGATTTCAGCACAACGCATAATTTACATAAAATTATTATAATTGTATATAACGTATGCGTGTAGTATTATCTCTTCCTAATTTTTGCACCACGATAAAGCCAATAATAAATTAAATAAAAAATATTCCAAAGGAATGCCGCTCTTTAGGTGGCTCGGTTGAATGTGATTTCAAATTAAAAATAGTTTTAAGTAATTTGTCCCAAAAACTTTCCTCTCGAAACCCAATTTTTTAAATCTCTATATAAAAGTTGTCTATGAGCATATCGCTCTTTCTTTTAATCTTTTTAAGAATGCAGAATTATTCGTCGAATCGCTTTTCTTCTTCTGTAAAAAAAACATTCAAATATCTTGTTTACTCGCCTCTTGAGGGGTGAATATTTTTTTATTTTTCCATTCAAGTGTGATTATATTAAAAACTTTAACTCGTTGTCTGGAGAACGAGTTTTTTGAGATATAACTTTGCAGTTTGCGCAGTTTTTGCGCAAAGGTTACGCGCTGCTGCTTCTATGCTTCAACTATTGTATTCATTGTGAGAACTACTTTGGGAAGTATCGAATAAGCAACATCATCGGATAGACTATAGAAAATTTTTTATTAACAAAAAAAATAATGAAAGTAATAACCTTTGCACATTAAAAAAAACAATAAACTTTGAATATATTTGACCACACACATTCGAATTGGCGCCAATTTATTATATATCATTGGATAGGTAAATAAGTGTTCTTTTATATTCCAGTTATATTTAGGAGCTTTCGCAAAATAAATGAGAGATTTATGAAAAAATATTTGAAAATTCGCTATTCATATTTTTATGAATAGATTTTTTTATTTTAAAACAGAAAAACAACTAAATAAATTGATTCTAAAAAGTTTACACATTTGCGGAAAATCAATTCTATTAAATATTACTAGTGTATCCAGCGGTCGACTCTAGAAATTAGTATTAAACATTTACATAAATATATACGATAAAATACAAAAACAAAAAACATTCTAAATAAACAACTTAAAATCATATCTCATTTCTAAGCAAAAGAAAATTGGACAAACACACATGCACGTGCTTGTGTAATAAGTGTGCATGTGTTAGTAGTAACTTTAAACTCTTATAGCTCCCTAAATATCGAACCGATTTAAATTAAATTAAGATTGTGCACATCTATTTAAAAACCCATTTTAAAACATATAAGTCTTTCCAAAATCAATTCAAAATTCATTAAAATTAGTCTGAATTTGTAAAAGTTAAGAGTTTGATTTCCATCACTTTTGCATACACCGTATTGGTAGTTTAGAAGATAAAGATTTATTACCATTAAGTTTGCGATCGGGCCCATTCATCACAACCAAGAACTGTTAAATAACCTGGTACAGAAAACCGTATTGCCAATGGCATAACCACAATAATACATTATTGTTATTGTAAACATATACTGCTAACCCACCGTGCAATGCATGTACATACTTAAGTCAGACATGTACACAAATGTAAATAAAAACAACAAACATAAGCCAAGTAAACTTACTACAATATCAAAAATCCCTTCTCGCAGTTAGTAGGTTCCTTCTGCACAAGCCATACACTTTTTACACTTTTTATGAGAATATGAAGGAGGAAGACAATGTCTTGTGTAAGGAGCTGCTAGACAAATATATAACCAGATATTTATCTTTTCTATGCAGTATGAGAAATAACAGAAATGTCGTTGATGAGTTTGAAATGTTGGTGCAGTTTGTAAGTAGGGGTGGGGGAGGAGGTTGGATTTTATTTTTATGTAGTACACATATGTACATATGTGTAAGTAAATAGTCTTTAAAGCTCATTCCTTAATAAAGTGAACCTGCTGGTTGTATGTTTATTTACACAAAGACCAGCCCGTGCCTGTAATAACGAATTGGTATGAGTATGTTTGTAGCCGTCCTGGCTACAACTTCCTCCCTACATAAGTTTCGAAACATACATACTCGTAATTCTGCTTGGTTATCATTATCGTTGTTTGTCGTCGTTATAGTCATCATCTTTCCTTCATGTAATAACGAAACATCGACATTTAACGTTTTCAAGCGGTAAGAGTTGTTCTTGCAAGTAAGTGTGTTTTTTTTTTGTTGTCGAAATGTCGATGAACAGACAACACCTTTGCCTCATTCTACTTGTTTCCTCTTTGCAACAAAAAAATAAAAATAAAAAAAAATAATAAAAAGAAAAACAGTAAAACATAGACTGTGTTGGTGCAGCAGCAGCAGCAGCAAGTGCGCAAAGGTTTATATCATCATGGTTTCATTTTGGGTTTTATTATTGTAGTTTTTGTTCATTTTTGTGTTGACTTTTATTTGTTTTTTGTAGCTTTGTATATACAAAAATTAAGTGAATCATGAACGAGACAACATTCAACACAGTGAATGACCTGAAAACGATCTAACACGCGCCATTCTCTGACTGACATCTTTCCAGAAGAAAATCTAAATAATAAACATCTAAAATACTCTTGTTGCTTTCGTAGTATGCATTCAAATAATAAATTGAATTTAAAACTCTCGCATTTTATTTTTGTTTTGCTTTTTTTTAGTGCTGCCATAAAAAACCAATATAATTCTAATAAAAGAATCTACATTTTATTTTAAGCTTTAGAAAAAAGATTAAATGGCAAAAGGCGAGATTAAAACTTTTTCTTTCCTAAATGTTTTGCGAAAATTCAAAAAAAAATTATCTTGTTTATCCGATTTGTCTGAGACGTTTTTTTTAAATATTTGGATCGTTTTTCCATTCACTTAAAAGTTTAAAGTCATCTACTCCGTTGATGCATTTCAAAAGCATTTAAAAATTCGTGCTAATGTTTAGCGAGTAAGAATTGTTAAAAAATGCACATGAGCTTGTAGATTAAAAAGTTTACTTTTCCTACTTGTAATAAAATCGAAAGTCTTTTTTTTACAAAATCCCAAAACTCAAGAGCTCAATCACAAAAAAGTAAAATAAAAATGTATGAATATATTTTTTAAAACTAAAATTAAATGAAGCTAGACTTAATCGTGTGTGTTTGTATAAATAAATGTTGACTTTCATAAGCGGAAGCAAAAACCTCAATTTAAAATATTTTGTTTGTCTAAGCAGTTTTTTTTGCTTTCGTTACAGTCAAAGCCCTTGAAAAGAAATTTAATCCACTTTTATGTTGTTTACATTTTTAGCTTTTCCCATTGTCTGTTTAGCTGCTTTTGTCCCGTCTTTATTGTCCCTAGAACGTCTGGGTGTAGAAAATTTCCCAACATACATATGCTTACATGCATATGTATGTATGTTCATATATACGTGAAAAATACAATAACAATTCTGTTCACTTAAAGTTTTCTGCTGAAGTTAATTATTTTCTGCAAACACATATGTAGATATATACTATACATATATACACTTACATTAGGGTGGACTTTGTTAGAAAAAAGTGTTCAAGTTCTGTGTCTCATAGAAAGAAGCGAATAGAAAGAACAAAAACGAGTTTTTTGAACAAAATTGAGGTGATTAAAATTTCGTTCGATTTAAGAAGTAACTGCTCATTTCACAAACTATTGGAGGAGTTGTATGTTGTATGTGGTAATTTACACATAAACATATTTCTAATCATATTCTGAAACATGTTTCAAAAATAGTTGTGAATGATTTTTTAAATGTTGGGGTTCTTCTGAGCTGACAAAGGCATATTTGTTTTGTAGTTTAAGAATACAATAAATCGAAAATTCCCAAGAACACCAGTCGATCACAATAATTTGTAGCCGTTTTTGAGATTTTTTTTTAATAATTTTTTTTTAATTACCTTTTTCAAACTATAAATTGATAATTTCTTCTTGGCTTTATTTATTTTTTAAAACAAAGCAAAAAATAATTATTAATTGTTCATTTTTTACCAAATGGTAAACATTGTTGAGCTTTAGTGACCCGACTTTATATTATTTAATTCGGTTCATTATTAAAGGAACGAAAGGCTAATAAAGTTGACACCACTACAAATGCTAAAAATACACACGTACGCATTGGTTCAAATAAAAACGTAAGCAAAACCACTGGTGATTTTAAAACATAGCTACTTCTTTTCTACAACAACAAATTGTTGCCGAAAACATGATATTGCTGTCGCAACCACGCCAGAGCCAGTTCTTTCATCTGCGTGTAATTTGGTAATCAAAATTTGAAATTTAGCTATTAAACTAGCGATATATCTCAAATACAAAGCTAACTAGCGAATTATTAATAAACTTATTTATGTAAGTTGTATGAGTAACATGACTAGCGGTAAGTTGACAATTGGCACATTTAAAAGGCAGGGAACTTTATTTATCACATCGATACATATTGTAATATACAAGCATACACATACATATATACATATGCATACATTTTCATTAAAAAAAAGTTGAAAAATAAAACAATTTAACCACCAAAAACTTTAAGATTCAATGTCATTGCTGCAATAGTCGCGCGACTTACCATTGACATTGGAAAAGTTACAAGCAAATAATAATAAAAAATTGTCTGATATGCAGAAATAAAACTTTATAAAAAAATTAAAAACGCAAATAACCTTTTTAATTAAAGAACTGTTCGTTTAAAATTTGGATGCATTACGATTTTGATAACCTTTGATTAAAATAATGACACATTAATGACACATAAATTAAGTTAAATATTTTTCACTTGAAATGAATTGAAGTGTGTGAAATCTGATGAAAAGCGGTAATAATTTTACTATTTTTAGAAAGTTATTAAAACCATTTCGATTAATTTTATTAAAAAAGGAATACAGTTAAAACTAATTGCACTAGAATTAGTAACAGTAGTATTTTCGAAGGACGCTATACCACCCAGCATCATTAATGTGCTTGTTTAATTAGCTTTTCGTGTACACTGCTTTAAATAAAACTAATTGAAAAGAATTTGTTATTTAAGAAATTTGTAATTTGAATTAACAAAGTCAAGCCGCGAACTCGATCTAGATTTAACAGCTTTCATTTAAATCAATGAAGTTTGCGGGTAGATCTGTAGTCGTCTTCGTTAATCGCGAATTATACCCGCAATTTGTAATTTATTTTCTATACAAAGACAAATTTCCAGCAAAAAATGTTCGCCTTTTGTTCGCGATAATGCGTTACACAATAATCTGGTACTTTTCTTTGCCACTGATTCCTAATTTTGTGTTCATTTCAAATATACTCTTGGTTTTATGTAATATTTCACGATCATGAGCAGTTAGCGCAAGTATTATTTTTTATTCTGCGACATTTTGAAGCTATTTATTTAAAAAACACAGAACGTGATCATGTTGTATTTTCAATAAGCTTGCGCGTTTATTTACTTTCTTGAAACTAGAACTAAATTACCTAACAGTTTTGTCAGATAATGATGCGTCTATAGGAAATAACATGATTTGAATCCTTTCCTTTCATATAGGGGCGCTACAATTCAATGAACAGTGCGTCCGAAATATAAACGAACAGTTTTTTCGTACGTATTTTTTAAGTAACGGAAATTTTGTATTAAAAATATTTAAGATCTCATAAGAATAAAAGAATTTATAAGTTGAATCTAATGATAATATTTTATCACTCAAAATTAAAAAAAAATATTTTTATGTCTGCCCGGAAATTATTATTTCCATTTTAATAAATAAAATAAAACCTGGAAAATAGGTAAAATTTTTTATGAAGGTTGTAGCTACTTTTTAATACGAGTATTTGTTTTAATATAAAAAGCAAATTGTTGGGAGATATCCATATTATGCGGTCCGAATATGTTAATGGTTTGATATAAATTCATGCAAAAAAGTCGACGACATAGCAGGTAGAGAGAGAGAGAGAGAGACACACAAGCAGATGGACATCTAACCGGAAGTGAAAAAGAAAAATACAAACGAATCGATACTCAGATTCTTCCATTTTATAAGTCGCTTAAAAGAGTTTAAACATTTTAAATGTTTTTCATACATATGTACTAAATGTTGTAATTTTATTTAGTTTTTGAAATACATTATTTATTTTTTCTCACACTTAAAATAATTCAGGAAATTATAACTAAAAAGGAAGAAGATGAAATCCTTTAATTTTTTGTATTTTTTGTCAGGCCTCCTTGCAAAACTACAAAGAAAAACAAATTTCTCTTTGATTTTATTATTGTAAATTTAAGGAGCTTTTCCGTTGCAGTAAACAGGATTGATGTGTGCAAAAAACATACTATCATAGCAAAAAATAATATTATTATTATTGTTATTATTATTATTGTTGTTGTTGCGTGTATACGAGTATATTATGTTATATGAATGTACAACAACAAATTTTAACGGCGTCAACGATATCTTTCTTCAGCCTCACACAACAACAACAATGTAACGATTGAAAATGAATTTTCTGAAAAAGGCAAAGATTTCCATTTCATTTTCATTTCAAAAGAAAAACTATATTTATAGGTTAGTTATACCATCACCAACACCATCATCATCACCATCTTCGTCATCATCATCATCATCATAAAGCAGAAAAAAACTTTATACCACAACTGGTTTAGAGGAGTAATCGCATGTAACTGTTGTTATTGTTCTGTAGCTGGTTGCAATAATTGCTGTTGCTATTGATGCCGATGATGATGATGATTATGATGTTGTTGTTGGTGGTAATGGTGTTGTTTATGTTGATTAACTGGATTTGTATTGTAGCAGCCTGATGTTGTTTTTTTATTCGTTTTCATTTGACCGACTTAATGAGTATTGAGCTAACCCACTGTTCGTCTGCCTGCCTGTTTGTCTATGCTACTAGTGAGACACTGCACTTGCACTTTCTATTTGTATTTATGTGTTCGTTTTTGTTTTCGTTGATTTAAGCGTTTGTGGAAAACTTTCGTTTTTCTTATTAATTTTTTCTGATGTTGAGTTAATATTTTTTAATGGTTTTTCTTCAGCTACTGGTGCAGGTCTGGACATTATAAAATGCTTAATATTGAATTAAACCATTTCTATTGTTAATGGTGAGTAGATTTTCTTGGTCAAAGTCCTTTTTATAAAATGTGTCAAAATTCTTTTCTACTTTTATTTCAGACAAGAATTCCAACATAAAATATAAACATTTTGATATCCATTGATTTATGTCTTCAAAATTTGATACAGTGCTAAGCGTACTGGTCCCACGACTTTTCAATCAACGAGTCCTAGACCATCGTGAAGTTAAAGTGGCAGGTGCCTTTTCGACTAAATGTCTGATTTCATCCACTTATTTTTTTAATTTAAGACATTTTTTGATAAATTCAAATTACTTTTATTAAAAAAGTAATACTGGAACAATTTATTAATCAGACTTAATTTGTTAAATAATATTCATGATGATCATTAGGAATTCACTAGTGTCCACCGCCAAATGTGGTAAAATCGAACAAAGAACGCTGATGAGATGGTGTAGCGACCTCGTAATTAGTACTGATCCGTTCTGATAGTCTGTTGCTCCAATATTTCTTTCTTGATAAAATTGATTTGAATTTAGCAAAAAAATTTCTTAAATTAAAAAGAGAAATGGATAAAGACAGATTTTGTTGAACGTTTTCAGTTAAAAAGTTCCACAAAGTATTTTATTGTTGAAATGGTGTTCCAAATTGAAAACTGTTTTGTTAACTTTTGTTAAATATTTTACTTTTCAAATGAAAAGGAAAACAGTCACATGTAATACAACATTGTTGCGCTTAAAGAAAATTTTTGAAAATAGTTCGGTAGCTCGTGGACCATTATAGATATCTTAATGAAATTTCGCATACAATGTAGTATTTTTGAATCGAGAAGCAAAAGGATTCTTCCTATCAGAAGCTTTTTTTATACAACTTTTTTTTTAAACTTCAAGTTGTGCAAGTAATTAAAAAAAAATTTAGAAGATATAGATTTTCGAAAATCGGGGTTTCACTAGAGCTCAATGTTTTGAGGTTCTACTGACCTATTTCCACTGTTTTTTATAATGCTGCTGTATGGGTATGTGTGTAAGACAAACAAAATTTGCAGTATTTCCAAAGGATTTTTTTCATTTCAATTTTTCTTAGTTCAATATTTTGAAAAACAAAATTTTTTTCTCAAATAAATTTTAAACTACTACGTCGAATGCCACAAACTCAATAAAAATCGTTTAATTTGTTCGAGATTTATCGTTGTCGAAAAATTTCGAAATGAGTTTTTTTAATTGCTCCTAAAATTCCCGTCTTTCAGATTCTGTAGTTTTAGTCACTTTTTTGAAGTAGAAAAACCCCGCGTCTAATTTCACTTAGATCGGTTAATTGGTTCGAGTTGAAAATTTACGAAGAGAAGTTGCTTCAATTATTCTAAAAATGGATAGATTTTAAAGCTTGAGCTTGAAATTAGCGGAACATTCCCGGAATGGACAGCAAAATCAACCAGGTTTTATAAAGAGCTGGAAATCCTTAGATTAAAATAAAACATAGAAAAGACATTCTAATATATTCATTAAATAGTCTGTGAAAAGGGTCTGTCAACTTATTTCGGAAAATGGATTTAAGCGGCTTTGTAAGATATGGTGAACTCAACGGTAACAACTGAAAAAAAAGTTTTCACAATCCTTGAAGGATTTGAAACAACAACAGCCATACAGATTTTTTTTTTTTTGCTTATTTGTTTTTAAAAGCACATGACTCGTTTCGTAAGAGCAGCGGCGATAAATTTTGCAATTTTAGCTTTTGGAAAAAATTAATAATAAGAAACACTAAAAAAATTTATCCAAAAGAAAAACATTTTTTTTGTTTCTGATTTTCATGCAACTATAAAAATAGCTTCTTTGAAGCAGTTTTTCTCAATTTTTTACACATGCGACTGACAGTCTGAATTCAAAAAGACTTAATTGGCCAACAATATTTTCCAGCTTTAAATGGTTATAACGTGTTTTAGCTTTATTTTTTTAAACATCGTTGTTGCATTCCCAATAATACATTAAGCATACAAAATGAAACATTCACACATTTTTTACATAAATAAATCTTGCATGACTGCGAGTGCATGTGTGTGTGTGTGTGCGAGCATATTTGTCATTTTCATTTTCTTTTCTTATTAATAGGTATTTCTGTTTGTTTTATGCACGCATCGCTTCATAATGAAAGTGAATTAAATTGGCGATTATCTTGTGATAATATGCAGTTAAAAAAGACTCGATATAGCAAAATGCTCGTACAATAGATAGATTTTTGTTTTTTCGGCGTAGAATTTTCTAATTGTTGACAGGTGTCCAAGTAAAATATCCTGAGTTGAAATCGAGATTGCGCCATGAAAAGGTTTTCACTTGACAAAAACTTAAAGCGCTGAAATATTACGATAAATGCGTGGAACAGTCGTGACATGACATCAAAGCCCACATATCAGAAATATATTGTAATCAGATATATTTCTTCGTCAATATTCAAATGAATTGTTTTTATTTGGAGTTTTTAGATATTGTGGACGAAAGATGAAAGCGCGATAGCAGAACCAAAATAGTCAAGTAAAAAAGTATTCTTATAATTACCGACTTGCACAAAACAAAACGATTTTTCGAATTTGATTTATAAAGTTTATATGTTTGATATGTTTTTAGCTTTTGCTTATGGTATATTTTTATATCTAGGCTCAACATATAATTTTTAATTAAATATTTGAAGGGGGTACAATAGTTTTATTTAAAAAATATTTCCCTGAAACGCAAAGAAATAAAATAACTATACTCAAAAGAAAAATCAATCCATCCGTACTTAAATCAATCCCAAGCGGTGTTAAAAGTACGGTAATCCCAGATTTACTAAAATCAAGCACAGAAAGATTAATTTACATGAGTATGGACTATTAAGTGCTCAATTTAATTTTTTAATTGTTCAAAGTTTTTCATGTGATTAAAGAATTTTGGACTCATTTTAAGAAAATCCTGGAATTGTTATCTAAAGGAATCCCGTTTTCGGGTCGATTAAAGTACATTCTATTGCTATTTGTGATCAAAATTTTGATTACAACTCGTAACCAAAGTGAGTAGAAAATACTTGAATTTAGTACGGCGTTTTTCTTTCTGTGTAAATACATGCGATTAAAAGCTCAAAGGAATGGACTTAAAGAAAAATTTCTGATCCTTGTAATAAAATTAAATGAAATTTTAAATATTAAAAGATATCTATTAAATGATTAACTTTCAATCGATTAATCGAAATTTGATATTTATCGGGTCATCTGCAGATGTTTTGTTATATGTATTTTTGTTTTTTGTTTCATCTCATAGATAAAAGATGTGGTTTGCAGAGGGATTGAAAATAACAATAATTTTCGAAATTTCAATTCAAAAAGTCAAGCCGAAAGAATTCATCTTTTCGATAATTGAATTTAATAATGTTTTTTGGCGGATAAATAATAGCATTACATACCCATTTTACCCCTTTTTAGTCATTACAATCGAACCAACATATTTTTACATAGTAATAAAACTCTGGTTGTAATTCAAACATTATGAACAAATGTAAACAAGAACAAGCTCATCGGGAATAAAGTTGTGCTTGTAAAAATAATTATAACTTGTTTTCCACCTGTTTGCAGAAGTGGCAGCAAATTTTACAAAAAATTTTACCCTCTCATTGCATTTTTTTTAGTTATTCTCTTCCATTCTTCCAGTATCTTCTCATAAGGTTAATATTATTTTATAATTTTACTTTTATTAAGAATTCTGCAAGTACTTGAAAACGTCAAACTTAGCAGACATTTTCCGAAATCAATTTATTTTTCTATATTTCCGTCTTTTCTAATATGTTAATATTAAAAAAATAAAACAGCATAAAAGAAAACTTAACTATTAAAGGATAATTAAAAGTGAAACTTCTTTTATAATTTTTCAGTAAAAGTGAAATAAAAAGTGGAAAAATATAAACAAAAAATATCATCTCATGCATGGGATATAAACCAACACAAATGCGTGCCACAAACACATGAACACAGGCAGAAAACAAACAAAGTTTTCATTTTCAATGGGAAGCACTTGGCCATGAGCCCAATTAACTTGGTTGCATACACACATTCATTCTTTCATCAAATGTGTGTTATAAATACATACAAGCAAACAAACACACAAACAAACAACAACCAAAATAATAATAACAAACACAACAATGGACTTTGCTTTCGATGTACAACAATATTTTTAAAACATATGTATGTATTTACATATCTACTACATACAGGCACTGATGTGCAACTGCATCAAGTTGTATCATGAAAATGTGCCATGATTTGATTCGATTGAAATGTATGTAAAAGAGTCTGCAGCAAGCCGGTCGTTGCAAAAACCTTTTCAAATACGTACGTATGTATGTTTGTATGTATGGATATGAACATGTTCGTGGCTTTATAAATATTCATGTAGAAAATAAAATTATTTCACAAAAGATGAATAACGCAAAAAGTATGAAAGAATAAAAATATAAATAAAAAGTTTCGTTTTCATTTTCTAATACAAGAAAAAATTTCGAAGAAAGTTTCACCGATTATAAAGCAAGTATGCAACACTATCAACATCATCATGCAATAATTACAGCTATTGGCTCTATTACGCTGCGGCAGTTGTTATTGCAACAAGCAACAAGAAAGCAAAAAAGGAATTGTTAAACAGCAGCATTACTGCATCCAAAAATAATCAGGTGTTAGAAGGAATTGATTGAAATATTTATAAATTGCTTAGGAAATTATTAATTAATAATTATTTCGGAAATCGAATCCTAAATAAAAATGGAAGTACGTTCTTTCAAAAAAGAAATAAGAAAATTTAAATTGTGCAAACCTAAAATTAAATAAAGTAATAAGCCAAGAGTAAAAACAAAAGAAATCCTTAATATATCCTTTTAAATAACATAAAAGATCTGTAGACGGACATCGATTAAAAAAACAAACAATAGAACCAACCTGGAAGTACATATATCGTTAAAATAAATAAAACACTCCAAATCGCTTTGTAAACGACGGAGTTCAGAGGTAAAGAACACAAAATATACATACAAATTGATAACGTAGTCCTTTTCGAGTATAAAAGATAACTACTGATCAATAAAGTTTATCAACCAGCCTTTACAAAAATATTTTAGTTAAGAAAACATTCTAGTAATTGACGTATTCTCTAATGAAGAAATGTATATTTTATAACAGGTCGTGATTTGGTATCTTCAACTTTTCACTCATGATAAAAAAAATTACTCGTACCTGATAATGCGGAAATTTTTTTATGGACTCCTAACAGTGCTAACAGCTCTGTGGTAATGCTGAGAAGTATTTTCAACATACTTCCTACCTTAAGATTTGATATAGTTGGGAATCTTTGCCAGTCTCGCATACGCGATCACTTTGCGACATTGTTCATTAGCTTCAGCACAATGGTGCATTTCCGAACGGTCTGATTTATAAATTGCCTGTTTTTCTAGTCAAATAAATTCTAGTTTGCTTATCAAGGATATTGTCGGCATTTTGTTGTTGAACTATCAAATGTGTATTTCCATAAAAATTAATCTTTTGCTACTTTTTTATTTATTTTATTTTTTAACTTTTCCAATAATGTAAAGAAATATATGGTCAAAGTGGTCAAACGTAAGTTTTTGCGGAACTCGCTAAAAATGAAATTACACAAATTGAAGAAAATCTTATGGAAAAGAAGTTTTTATTCCTTAAAAAGGCTGACTAAAAACTACAAACCCAAGCCAGTGGAAAATTCATCAGTGACAGCATTATCCGTTGTTTGTTGTACTTGTTGTTGCATGTAGTCTTAGAAATTGCAATAGCGAGCATTAAAAAATCAGTAGTCAGACGCTGTCGTCTTAAAAGTAAATAGCAAAAAAGAATTTAAAACTCTTCAACAGTATTATAAAAATGGAAAGCAACGAGAGGGAAAGTGCTTTCTGTTGAATGGCTGGTTTTTTGCACTCGATGGTGATGATGGTTAGATGAAAATTGGAATAGCAACAGCAGCAGCAGCAACAACAAAAACAGTTAGTTATTCATGCATGATTTTCTACTAAAGATTTTCATTTTCATTTCCACAAATAGTATAAAAGAAAAACTAGTCGCAAAAGCAGAAAATTATAATAATAAAAACGACTAGACAATGGACATGATGTGGTGAGTCATTCAGCCAGTAAGTGGTAAATGACCAAGTACATATATGAATGACTGAAAAAGTTGGTGTTTCAAACATCAAAAGACATCAAAAAGATGCTTAACTAAAAAATGCCATAATTAGACGTTTGTCATCGCTGATGATGGGTTTACCAGCAATCCTTAATATCCAAGAAATAACGGCCATATGCACAAAAGTAGTATTTACTTATATGCTGTATGTTTAGTATGCTTTAGACAAAAAAATATAAAAAAAATTCAAATAAAATTGTTCAACCATCTACTTAAAAATAAATACATATAAATATGTAGTTGGAAAATAGAAATAGAAAAAAATAACATTAACAACATCTACTAATAGACACTGGTGACACTGAACATACAAAGCTGTTTAGTATAAGGTTGAATGAGGTTGTTGCTGCCTCTCAACTGGTTCACATGACAACAACGTCAGATAGTTGGTTAATAAGACAACCGACCGAACGTCTGTTTGTTGGCCTGCCTTACATGCAGTCTGCCAACCAGCCAGCCTGCCTTACAGACTTAGAATGATGTGACAATATGATATGTGCACATATCAAGACGTATTAAAATAGTGTATTTAATATTGAACACATTTTCGTAAAAACTAAATAGCTCACCGACACAACTTCCACTAAGGCATTCAGTCAGTCATTCAGCCACATTGTCAATCAGTTTGAAAATGCAATGCAAATAGCAATTTTTCGCAATAACACTACACTGTAGTGCAGCAAACTACCGATAAGCAAAAACTCAGCAGAATCAAATCGTATCGAATATAATCGGTTACTGTGGTTTGGATAGAACAGATATTTTTAATTTCAATCGGTTGCGAGTTGAATTATATTTGGTTCACATTTTGCTGTGAACGTTTGTTTGCTCTTTTTATTATCTTACTGTCACTTAAATAAAAAAAGGTGTTGTCAAACAGTTTCTTTCAACTTAAGATAATCAAGAAAAATAAAAATTTTAAAAATATTGATTCAAGGATTAGGATACTTTCCGAATATCCAGATACAAATTGTGGCGCTTTTAAGAAATACCGAAGCTGAGCAGAACAAACACATTTGCACCTATTATACATCCTTTTCAATAAAGCCGTCATAAAACTTTTGGTATTTTTAAACTTTATATGGCGTAAAGACACCAACAAAAATGTTTGCTCATGAAGAAAAATAACGCTAAATAATTGTATAGTCAATGAAAAAATTTGGAAACCATTTTCAAGGAACTGACTTTTTTCTACTTTCAAAATATAAATAATTTTATATTTTCGACTTCTCAGGAAGTAATTAAAGTGTTATTTTACTTCAAATTCATTAATTTCTTTATTTATCAAATAAAACAATAAAAATTTTATTTAATCGTAACGGATTTGTTATTGTTAAATAAAATATATTTATAGAATTTATGTGATAAAAGTGATTCTCAACAATAGAATTAAAATTACTTCCAAACCCCGTATTACCATCTATTCACAAAAACCGAATTAATGAAAAATGTATTTTATTGCACTGATTAAAAATAGATTAAAAAACAAACAAAAGTTCGTAACATCTTGAACGTGACTTAAGGTACGGTCACACTTGGCAAACATTTGCCCCCAAAAAACGTAACCACTACTTTTGCTCAGGGTTAGTGTGATTTAACTTGGTTTTTATATCACAAAATGAATTTAATTATGCCGCAAAATTCTATTTTTATATTATTTTTAATAAATGCGAACCCATATTAAAAAAAATATTGGAATTAAAGAAATTTAGCTTTTCTGTTGATCATGTTTTTGGCAAGTGTGACCGTACCTTTAGGGTCCAGTAAAAAGGCATCAAGTAGAGAACTTTCTGCAATGAGAAGCCCATATAAAAACCATTAGAGAAGATCTGAATTTGTACAAGTGTGACCGTACCTTTAGGGTCCAGTAAAAAGGCATCAAGTAGAGAACTTTCTGCAATGAGAAGCCCATATAAAAACCATTAGAGAAGATCTGAATTTGTACTACTTCCAGTTCACAAGTTCAAGATCTTAAGGACTTCCCTGGAGTTTTGCCCCTCTTTCTACTGGGATATTTACTAAAAATATAAAGACACCTAAAAATGCGGTTTTCTTGGTTTTTACAAAAGGTTGGCGAATCTTCTCCTTTTCTTGTAATAGAATAAAATATCAAAATAAGAAAAATTAAAGAAATATGTCATAAATTTTTCCAATTTTTACACCGATATTCTCACATATATTTGCAATATTAAGGCGATTTTTCTTAGTTTGTCTTTGAATAAAATGCAAGATGGAAAAATGTTTGCAGTTTTTTTTTCGCAAGCATTTCCATATCTTGATTTATAATTTTTGGAATAATTCAAGAAAACATGTTAATTTTTTCCACTTGACATTGACCCCTTTATGAAAAGTTTCATAAAAGTCTAAACTACTAAAGAAAAAAGTTTATACAATATTATTTTTTTAAACTTTCAGAAATATGTATTTCCCGAGTTTTCTTTGTAGTTTATGGTTAAATGAGACAATGTAATAAATACGAGTACAATTAATAAAAATTATAACCAAATGAAAATGATTAAATCTGGCTGAAGTTCGAGCCTTGAATCAATAATAAAACCAAATAAATTTTACGATTATTTTTATTAAGAAAGGAAACTGGATGAGCTAATGTTTTCAATGTGAGAATGCTAGATGTCAAAAGTTTGGAATGTCAACTATTTAACTGAATCACACTGCGATAAAGAATAAGAGTAACTTATTTATCTTTTTATCATTAACGAATTCGAATTCTCCATCTCAAATAATCAGCTTATTGTCCACATTATTGAATAAACTGGAAACTTATTGAATGTGGTAAAATTGATTTTACATTTTAATATCGTAAGAAATAACGCTGCAATATATGTACGTTTTTCAGTTCAGTTCTTAAATAAATCAGTTGGCGATTTTTAAAATTATTTCTAATTGTCTACTCAAACTGGTCGAATATTGTCACTGTTCTGTAGAACGCATCGGGCATGTATTGGCTCTTAAACACACATACTTACAAATCTATATTACATGTATACAAATTTTACGATTTACTATTATTGTATGTATAAGTTGTTGTATTCGCATTAGGGGGTTGTTGTCACATAATTATTTGCAATTTATAAGAAAGATTTTTATGAATGAAATGCCATCACAGGTTTTAATTTAGAGTTCAAAAAATTCAGTTAACAACTGTATAAACTATTATCTTAACGTTTTGAGATATAAATTCGGAATGACAATTATCCAAATTATTTTGTTACCCCACTAATGTTCATGCATTCTTTTCTATGTAAAAACATTGTCACATAGATACATACATACGTATTCACGTAAATAGTTATGCATCCATATTTTCATTAAAAACAACACAAAGAAAATGAAAACACAACAACAACAAATGTAGCAGCAATAGAAAAATTACAGTGCAACTAACTAATGGTTGATTGTCGTTTTTATGCGTTAAATGTAAAAATATTCGCGCGGTTGGCATTCAAACACAAAACGGAGTCAAAGTTCTGTGAGAAGGCGACAGATAGCACGTCACTTGACTTAAATGGGGACATGGACATCAAGCTTTATGTGATTCCCTGCCTGCCAGCCCCAGCACCGAACACCACACCACACCATGCAAGTGTTTACATCATCGCTCTATGTAAGCATTATATGTTTGTTTGTTTGTTTGTTCGTACGTTCGTTTGTTATTATTTATTATTCTAATGCTACTGCTGTTTTTATTGTTTTTGCTGCTGCTGTTGTTGTGTGCGGTTGCAGTTGTTGATTTTTTGTTGTGCTATTTCTTTACGAGTGCGTGTTTGTGTGGCAGTATTTGAGTGTGTATATTTTGTAGAGAAAAATCAAAATATACAACAACAACAACAAAAAATAATTCTAATACCAGCCAGCCAGTGTAAATGCACTACTGCCCCTGCCATTGCTTTTTTATAATTGCACTCGACACTGTTGCAATTTTTATTTTTTACTTTGCAGATTTTGTTTTTAAATGTTCATACAAAAATAAAAAAACTGACTATTAGAAAACAACAACAACGTCAAACATTCAATTTAAAATAATAATTTTCTTGTTGTTCTGCTGTTTGTTAAAATTATACAAAACTTTTAAATTTTGTTTAATTTTTTTGTCGCTTCTCGTTTTGTCATTGTAGGCCGCACATACAGAACTCATTTTATATATTTTGTGGAAAATACAGGGTGTACTTTAAGGTATTTTACGGTAAAATTTATTAAATAATCCGAAAACTAACAAGAAATATAGCGACATTAAATTAAACATAAATAGTTTTTCATAGCAACCAAATCAAATTTGAATGAAGTTCTTTTCCCGACCTCAATTGTATTCAACATTCTAGCTAAAAGTAGTTCTGCCATCAATCTTACCTTTATTATATTCCACATGTTTCACAATACTGTATTAACTTGAAATTTCAGTTTTCAGTTGAAGCAAAAAACTTTTTGATTTTACATTATGAAAAATAATTTCTAAATCATCCATTTTATTACAAAATTTAAACAAAATAAAGCGAAATTTTTACAACTGGTAGATATGAATATTGGATGTACATTTTTTGCAAAAAGCTAAGAAATAAAAAGTTCCAGCAAATACACTATTGCTAAACAAGAGCGATATATGTATATATTTTTTTATCGTATGAACAAGAATATTTCCATATCTTAAATACTTTTCCTCTTTCGCTTATTTTACCAATCAAAAGAATCTCTTTCCAAGCCCAGGAAAAATATGTATAAATGTATGTACATATTCGTATAAATCAAAATTATATAAAAATTGCGTTGGCGATTTGGAACAGGTGATCGTCGATAATATTTCATCAGGACAAAATTTTGGTAGCAACTGGATCATGTCCGTTAAGTACATATACAGTTTCTTCTAAATGATTTTGTTTTCTCAAAAACCTGGAAATTTCAAGTATTTAGTAATTAGAAAAAAGTTTGTAACTCTATTGGTTCTTTGATTTGGAAAATCATTCAGTGAATTAGTGGATAAAAACTTCCTATTTTTTATATAGAAATATTTTAGTATTTCCTATTTCTAAATACCCAGTATATTTTAAATTAAGCATAACATGATTTGCCACAAATTCTTTACAAAAAGGAAAAATGCAAACAGTATTCTAGACTGTAAATTGTTGATATTTTTCATAGTTGTTGCATGTACAACATCTACTTCCACTTTTTTTTTAACTCTCGCACACATTCATCAATCAACAACAACAAGAACATACATATAATACATATATTATTCAATATTCTATTCACACTTTAAAAAACAACACTGTCTGCTCCACTAACATCAGCACATACATACATAGAACAAACATTTATCTATTTGCATGCATGTGTGAGTGTGTTAGTGTGTGTTTTCGCTAGCGAGGAAGGAGAACTCACAAATAAACGATACGACTCGTTTATTATAAAAATGGCAAAATAGACAAGCAGCAACAACAATTACAACGAATGCAACGATTGTAGCACCAACAACCATATTACCACGAAAAATTTCCTTTTCTAGGTCTAGGCCAGGCGCACAATTACATTCTAAAATATATAAAAAACAAAATCGAAAAAAAACTGCACACATAAATAAATATAGAAAAATAAACTTTAAATGAACAAAATGAAAAAATAAATAAATAAAACGTTCTTATGTTCGTTCAATCGTTAAGTTTTACAACGTTCGCAATGTAATTTTTATTTATTTTTTTTCCTACATTCGCACCAACTGCATACAGAATTTAAAATAATTCATTCATTCCACATCGACACCAATTTTCACATCTGGAATTTATATTTTGACTTAAACTGAGAGTTAACGATAAAAAAATTATTTTTAGGCCTTCATTCATGAACCGAAAATCTGAAATCAGTAATTTTTTCTACCAATTTATACTTTTTAAACAATTTCAATAGGACAGACATTAAGCGTTCCGAATAAATATGTTTAAAATATTTTACATCTTTCATTAAATGAAACTTAAATTTTCTTTCTATTTGATTTTCATTATGATAATTGAAATCCGTTCTTATTGTTTTGGAATAAAATTTTTGAAATAGTATACTGTAAAACTCGGCTATAACGAACTCGGTAACAACGACTTCTCGGCTGTAACGAACTCATTCCAAGTACCGACATTATCGTTGTCTTTTTCATACAAAAATCACTCGTTATTGTAAACTCAAGGCGTATTAACAAGGTAAAATTATTAGTACAACAATACAAGAACAATAGAATTTTTTTTTCAGTCAAAAACATCTACCAAAAAATATAAATACACAATTTTTGACATTCCAAATATAAAGCATAAGGAAGGCAAAAAATAAGCTGCCGTAATGCTGCCACTTGGTGAACTAGAGTGAACGCATTTTTCAAGAATTTCGTTATTTCTTATACACGCAAAATATTGTCACCATTTAGTTTTTGAGAAAATCCACATTGCGCAGTAAGAATGTTTTACACGTGCTAAATAAAACAATTTAAGGCAATTCATTGAATTAAAATGATAGAAAACACAATGAATTCTTATTTTATTTAAATGGGTGCACATATAAGAAAACAATAGAAAAACAAATCAACAAGATACTTTCAAAATGGCAGTTTGTAGTCCCTGTCCATACTTGCAATTTTAGTTGCAGCAATTCTTGAATGTGTGGGAGAGTGTTGAAATAGATATAGATATGTGCATTTTGTATTCCTCTCTTGTTCTTTCCCACTAAAAAATAAAAAGTTGCTGCAACAAAAATTGAAAGTCTGGACCGGGAAATAGTTGCGTAAAGAATTTTTTAATTTTATAAATTTCAATACATTTAAAATATTTTATTATTTTTAATTCTTCAAGTAATTAACAATTTTTAAATAGATAAGGGAGGGATTTGTAAATGCCGCAAATTCGTGCAACTAGTCTGAAAACTAGTGCAGAGGTAAATAAAATATTACCGTAGTTGCAGAAGTGAATAGCAGCTATATGTTTGCATGAGGGAACTCTTGACTAAGAAACGTGTTGCCAAGTGGTGGGTTTTAAGCGCTAAACTTTAATTATTGCGCAGTTGTTGAATTTCAAATAGTTTTAATTTTTAGACTATTTTTAATGGAGGAGCAGAATAGAAGGATTTTCTGAATACAAACGATTTTAAAGTCGACCATTCTTAACAGTTTCCCTCCCTTTCAATACGGAACTGAGAGTCTAGGCGTGCAATGAATTTCGACTTTTTTAATCCTGCATAGAGCGCATTAAAAACAACTAAATTTATTTATAAATTTGTATGGCTGTGTGTATGAACACAATAATAAACAAATGCAATGCTAAAAGTTGAGTGTTCTAGCCGCCTTCATTTTGCTTCACGTTTCGCGTTTCACTCGCCTGTGCATTCTAGTTTCTATATCAATCTATCTGAACAATTTTCCACTGCTTGTTTATGAATTTATGTTCGTGTGCTTGAGTTTGGTGCGTGTATATAGAATGTTATAGAACGTTTTTAGCGGTCGTACATTCACACGTACACATACATACATACATACATACATATGTACATGAATACAATACACAAAATAAATTCTATCTAATAGTTGTGCAGCTTGTTGCGGTTGTTGTTGCAGTTGCATTCAATTAGCGACAACAAGTTTCCTTTTTAAATGTTTCTTTTTCCTTCAATTTTTATCAAATAAATAAGCGACAGCAGCAAAAACAACAATAATAATATTCTATACGCTGCGTGTGAATAGTTGTGTTGTTTCGTTTGGTTCAACAACATTTCAAGTTGAACTGGCTACAATTGACTAAAGTTTTTTTTTTCATCATCGGCAGCAGAAGTAGTAGTTAAAGTCGAATAATGGAAAAAGTAGTCGTAACACTTACAATAAGTAAACTAAGTATGTGAGTAAATAAGTGCGATTATGTATGAGTACATACTAAATAGTGTTCGTACTTGATGTTTGAAAACCCTCTATGGCTGCTCTTCCCGCCACCAACCAGTTGACGTTTTTTTCTTCTGAATTGGTTTGTCTCTACTAAATTGCACGGCTATTTAATAAAGTAATAATGTAGTGTGTGTACATGTGTGCATCAATAAATGTTTATTTCAGCATGTATGCATATGTCGATGTGTGTAATGGATACTAAATATATCAAAATGTAGAGGGTCAAGATTAAGATTACTTTCAATTAAGATTGGTTTTATATATCATTGTTAAGTTTTCAATAAATCATTTTTCTATTTTTTTTAGAAAACCTACCGATTTGTAAAATTCAAGGTAATTGAAAATAAAAGTTAGATTTCGGTTTTATGATTGTCACGTCACAATTTGATTTGGAACAAAGTCATTAAAAAATTAGTTATATTTTAATTACTTGCAGAGGGTGAAACTAAGATAATGTCTGCCTGCATGTTAATATTAGAAGAAAAAAATATATACATGAAATCTAGAGATGCAAAATAAACGACAAACAAATCAAAACAGTAAAATACTTTGAATGACATGATATTTTTGATTAAATGATAAATAGTATATCTGGGGGCAAATTACGGCGTTCGATATCTAATGAACTTTTCGTTGCCTTAATTTGCCCCGCGTAAAATTTTTCTTTAATCGATAACTTCTTTTATCAAAAGTCTTCCAGATATAAGACATTTTTATAATTTTTTTATTAAGCTTTTCAACGCTCATTGCAAAAACCTTTACAATGAGAGGTGATGTGTACTGTATTTAACACCGGGGTTCCCAGGAGCTGAACAAGAAAATCGCCCATAAAAGTGTAGAATCAATACAAACAACGGCAACAAGACGATTTCCCACCTCCAAGAAAAAATAAATATAACAAAAACGGCACGCCGACGGCGTTGTCCATAATAACAATGTATTTCTTTATTTGTGTTTAATTTTTCTTTCTATTAAAAATGTCATTAATTTATTCGTAATTATTTGAACTGCTTTAAGTTTAAGTTGGAAAGCTATTGTCTGGCTCAATTTCAAATCCGACTTTAACATTTTCTTTAGAAATTTTTTTGATAAATTCAAATTATTTTTTATTTATGTTCCAATATTACTTTCTTAATGAAAAATAATTTTAAGTTATCAAAAAATTTCTCAATACAAGAAGAACCTGGTAAGGTCACATTTGAACTTGCGCCAACTTGATTTCCAACGACCAACGTCTCTAGTTAAAGAAAAATGATTTTAGTTATTAATAATACGCAAAAAAATAAAATGAATTAGTTTTCAAAACAATTTTTCCAATTGATTATTTTAACAAACCAAAAACTTTTGTTAATATTATACCACTTACGTTTGAATTAGTATTTATATATTTTGGTATATTCATACATATTTTCAAAACATATTAATAATCGATAAAAATATTTATTATAAGACTTTGTTCATAAAGAATTGGATAAGAGACAATATTTCAAGAAACAATTGATAAGTAAATCAATTCTAAAAATTGTTTAATGCGAACAAATCCAAAACAGGTTAATTAGTTGTCAAATTAATTAATTGGTTATTTTTCTTTTTTAAGATGAACATCGATTAATTTTTTTATCAATATTTGATAAAATGTGAATTGTGTACTAACAATATCGTACTGCTGGATTTCGAAGAAACGTACAAACAAACGGAAGCAAAATAGGTGAATAATCAATCAAAATATAGAAAACATATACATACCAAATATCAGGTCCGATTCTAGTATTTTATACAACATTATGATTTTTGAGTTCGAGGACATCTGAGAATGCACAATATCCAAAAATATATAAAATTTAACCGATTTTTTTGTCAGGTTTTATAAATATGCGAAATGTACGCGAATCCTTGCTGCGATTTTAACAAAATTTATTTATTTTTATAACCGCGTCTTAAATTTTAATTATAAACGACAGACAGACTATGAAATAACATCACTGTGCGACACCAATAAAAGCTTTACCTTATAGTGCCCGATCAATCAAAATTTCTAAATATACTAAATAGATTTTAAGTATATTTATTTATTATTGTAAAATAATTTATATCAAAACTAAATGTAACACCTACTACCGCTTATAGTAATTATTAGCTAAGAGTTGAGTAATAAAACAGTCTAAAATTGAAGAATGTGAAAACCTGCTGCACAAACATTCACTGTTTTTATACAGACAATATTTATTTTTTTAATAGAATTGTTACTATAAATACAAAATACGGAAATTACGGATAGATTATACTTACTTACAACAATTACGAATATAAGTATGTATGTGTTATACATTATTTTATGTCAAAGGTATAAAACATTTAATGCCACCAACAAATATTTTTTATACATACACATCGCACATTTTTAGAAATAGTGTACTAACTCAAAATTTATTTATTTTTTGCAAATTCTGCCAAAAATCTATTGGAAGCAGAAATTTCGCGTTTTTTAGTAATAAAAACGTAGTTTTCATCTCCCATTCAATGTAAAACTAAAAGATTGTATTTTCGAATTAATACTGTCGTGTTGAATATGTACAATATGTACTATGTATATTATTTTTCTGAAACAAAAAAAAAATGCCAGGTAATACAGTCTGGCCCCAATTTTCATTTTTACCAGCAGTCTGCTACTCAACGTAAATGAAGTAACGAAACCACATCAATAACACTTAACATTGAAGATCATATCATTGAAATATTAAATGTATACACGTAAACATTCAAAAACTCAACAAACAAAACAAACAAAGCAACGGAAACAAAATACAATTCAATTAAATATTTTTCCAACATTTGAAAATAAAAATGGCTGTTGTCGCCTCACTTTATTCGAATATGTTCTTCAATGAAAAAGAAAATTTTAATAATTACTTATTTTTTATTTTAGATTTTTTTCGATCTTTTGAAAACGATCGTCTAAAAATACGATTTTACACAACTCAAAAGAACGCCCAAGTCCTAATCGAGATATAAGAATGAAGCAAAAATGACCATAATTAGTGGTTGTGCCTAAAGGTATGGTCGAACTTGGCAAACATTTGCCCAAAAAAACGTAACCACTACTTTTGCTTACGGTTAGTGTGATTTAACTTGGTTTTTATATCACAAAACGATATTTTTATATTATTTTTAAAAAATACGAACCCATATTAAAAAAAAATTTTGGAATTAAAGAAAATGCAAAATTTAGCTTATCTGTTGGTCAAGTTTTTTTCGTCAAATATTTGGCAAGTGTGACCGTATCTTTAGAATGCAATATTAGTAAATAAATTCGAGTGAAATAAACTATTTGTTCATATTCATATTCGGTTAATTGTTGGAAATTATTAAATTTCTAATATTAAAAATTTTTGAAAAATGGTTCAACAGCTTTATTTTTGATAAATTGCTTTTGTTGAAATTGTTTATTTATTTGTGTTATTTATTCGAAAAAGCGAAGGCAAATGTAATTTTTATCGTTTAGACTAGCGAATTTCGAAATAAATTTTAAAATTCTTAAAGATATGTAGATATTTATATAAAAATCCAGTTTTTGACTTCATATTGAAATACGCGTTTAAGTAATTTCATTTAAATTTAAGTTGCACTCAAAGGGAGTGCCAGTTTTTCAGTATAAATGAGAGTTCTTACTTAATTGTTATACATACATATTTATTTATTTATGAGGCCACAGGTAGTTTTCCCAAGAAGCAGCTGTTTTATAAAAATAAAGAACCATTTCAAAACTTTCTTCTTTTTCAGGCAGAAAATAGGAAAAATTAAACATTCCTACAATGTTTTAAAAGGTTAAAAACACTTTTAAAAGACTTATAAAATAATAATAATTATCAAAAAAGTTCAGATTTCACGCCAGAAATTCAAAGAAGTGGATTTTCTAATTGTCACAAATTTCTTGTTTAATTTGTTATGCGGAACAGTACCAGCTATCAAAAACATATGCTAGTGAAATAGACTTTAAATCCACACAGTTGATCAATTAAATTTGTTCTGAAAAACTGAATTTCACATTTAAATGGAACTCAAAGATAAATAAAATTTATATACGAGGTCAAAAACTGGCCATAAGATTCTTAAATCGTATTAGGAAAACTACACACTTAAAAATAACGTGTTGAGTTTAATTTCCCATTTCAATGTGCCAACGCGTTTTTATGTTTCAGCTATAAAACAAACAGCAGTAATCCTTATTTTTTGTAAACAAATATTTTATCAGCTTTTCTCGAATTTTTTAATTTTGAATTAAGAAAAATATCGTTAATAATGTTAAGCGAATACATACTATATACATTCATATGTGTATATCTTATAAGTTTTCTCCAAAGTTCCATGGTTAATGCTTTCATGGAAGAGATATACTCGTACATATGTACATACATATGTATGTATGTATGTATGTTTCTATATCATCTTCTTAAACACTTGATTCTTCCTTTGAAAACTTATTTTTATCTTCTCACAATCTAAAAGAGTATAGAAATATAAAAATATTTTTAAGAAATCCTTTAGTATTTAAAATTCATGAATATAAAGTTTTTTTAACAAAAAGTATTTTCGGGAAGCATTTCAATAGTAAAAGATACTTAAATGTTAAACAAAACCCCAGCATCAGCGCGAAATTAAATTTTGTGTCTTCTTCAACAATAAATAAATTCTGAATAACAAAAAATAGAGAATTTCAGTAAGATCACTATAAGGAGAGCAAATAAATAAATTGTTATTTCTATTTTATTTTTCGTAATTCATCTGACTGACTTTTTGTCACTTTGACATTATATTAAATTGGCGAGATGACTTTTCAACGGATGATTGATATTTCAGCCACTGTCGTTTGGTTAAGTTAAGCGAGCCATAAGTGAAAACAATTATTGACGGAAAAATTCGATTTGCAAGCGGGCAAAATGTATTGAATCGGCGAAGAAAGAGCAGAAGGAATGTTTTGGTAGTAGGACTTGGAGGGGGATCTGAGGAACATAATTTCAATTTCATATTCGACGGAGGTAAATATTTGAATGTTTGTTTGCTTGTTGCGTTGTTAAAGCACATGCACATACAAAGCTACGTTTGCATATGTATGTATGTTCATATTTATAAATCGGTATAAGTATGTTTGTTTGAATGTTCATCTACCAAACGTATGTATGTGTGTAAGGGTATCGTCACGCGAGTGCACCGAACTAATTCAAGGCTGCATACCACACGAACATAGTATGTATGTATGTATCTATGTGTAGGCCTTCTGAGTGTCTTGGTATTGGTGAGAGAATTTGGTGAGTTCGTGCTTTTATATTTCTTGCTTTTGCATGTTTCACAATTGTTTCTTCATCTTTTTGTACACTCTCCCTCTTACTATCGTGCACTCACTTACACATTCAACTTACACACTCAACTTACACACTCTCGATTTCGTTTCAATTTATCTAGATGCATTTTGAGTGTGCAATTTTAATTTGTTCAAATGTACGGTGGTTGTACATGGCATCCGCATAATGAGTATATAAAAGCCTTTCGTACTCTTTTTTAATATTATTTTTAATCATGCATTGCATGTTTAAGTTAATGAGTGCGAGATGCTCTTTCGTCCGTTACGTATACTGGTGCTCTTTCTGTTTTCTTGTTTGTTTCCCAAGTATTGCTTGCATTTAATCTAGTCTTAACGCAACAACTGTTTAGTGAAGATGTTTTAATTTGTCTGACAGTCTGCGGCTTATTAGATGTTCACACTGTACTGGGCGATTTGGTTAACGCAAAACCTAATGTAAAAAAATAGGAGCCAGAGATGGGATGGTGACTAGCTTCTCACTTATGACGCTGTACACTGACGATCTAGAGAAAGTAATTTATGCATGAGCTCGCAGCTTTCCTTGTTAAGAGATTTGTCCTCTAATTAGAAGTATTTTTTTAATTTTTTTTCGAGTGACAATTTCGTGTTGGGTATCTGAGAATTTTTATGAGAAATCATACTTCTGATGTAACTTATTTTTCGTCCCCTTTCTATTATCATATCAACATTTTGGTTACATATTTTTAATCAGGGCTGAAGAAGAGTACTAATTTGGTCAGTGTGCAAAAATTTCATAACTTTAAAGTAAAACTTTGGAATTATTTGATAGAAATTGCTATTGAAAGCTGAAGAGATTAAAATCACTTTCATATTAATTTGTTATTATAAAAAGGGAATTTCCGGGGATTACAAATCGGAGATTGAAGATAAGGGCTAAAACAAAACTGGGAACTCTAGTCACATGTGTATAAAGAAAAGAAATTAAAAACATACAATAATTAACTCAAATCAACGAAATAATAATTAATCAAAATAGCTGTTTAACAGTTGCACCACTTCTGCTTGAAATACAGAATTTTTTGAACAGCTTGAAACTAGATTTTAAAACTTTCTAGTCGTTCCGTTTTTAATAGAAATATTTAGAACAAAGTTTTCTGAAGAAAATCTAATTCCCCAAATAATTAATTTTTATTACACTGAGTCAGATTCTTTATGTCACTCCAATCAACTGGATCTTTGTTATATCAGTAGAACAAATTTCTTTTCTCCGTTTCCTTCTCTCTAAAACATTAACAAAATAAAATAGAATTCACATGATTATTCGTAGTCCCCTGTCTCACCACAAGCAATTTTAATGTTTGCAAGCGTGAAAAATAAATCGTTTACACTTTTTTTTAAATATTTTTTGCAAAATTTATTTATTTTAATTTTTAATTTATGTCTTGTCGTTTTACCAACGCAATATTTTATTCATTCAGTATAATGTTTATTAAAATTATATTGGGATTGATTATTGAGGGGTATTAGCTTGTTCCTATACACATTTCTTTTACTTAAAAATTATCTTATGTGCTGTTCATAGAATCCAAGCAATCGAATTATTATTGTATTTATTATTATATTATTCTTGCACTCTTTCTGACTGACTGTCCCACGATTTAAAACAAAAATAAAATTTTAGAATTTGTTAACGAAAGAAAGAATTCTTTCGACATCGTCGGACAGGCAGGTTGTACATTAGCGTGGGTCGATTTCGCAATCGATTTTTCGAAAGCTTTTGTGGCTTGAGGAAAAAATGTTCCACTACGACATGTCAAAAAAATCTTTTATTTTTAAGTTTTTTTTTAAATTTTTTTTTAAATATTACCTTTCCAAGATGAAATTTATTTTTGAATTATTATTATTATTTTGAATTATTTTTAAATTGTTTTTGATGAAATTTAATTATTTATTAATGAAAATTTGAATAACTTATTCATGACAGTTTGCTATTATTTGCCGATCGAAAAAAATATGTAGAAAAAAACCTTAAAAATAAAAGTTGAGAAAAACTAAAACAATTGAAATTTGGGCGCCTCGTAAAAGACTTTTTTAAATGTCGTAGTGGAACTTTTTTTCCTCATGCCAAAAGCTATCGAAAAATCGATGGCACAATATCGAAAAATTTTTGTTCTTACAAATCGACCAACCCTATTGTACATAAATAGTGCAGTAGAGGCTCGTAAAGTTAAGTCACGCAAAAGTTAAGTACACAGTTGCTGACAAGACTTTTACCTGATTGAAATCTCTCAGATGATGAGAATGAAACGACCAAGGGACGATCAAGATGACAACAATGTTTCCGAACCTACAGAGTTTGTTCCTTGCAATTATGCAATATTAGCGGAGAATACGCTAATCAAATGGGATGACAACAATGCAAAGTTCTCCAACAAACATATTTCGCAGCTTCCCGAACTACAATCAGATATCGTAAAATCGCATTCGGAAAAAGGCTCCATCAGAATAAAACTACTTAAGGGTCTTTCACACTATCATACAAGTCTTAAGATTTTCATTACATTTTGTTTTCACACTATCAGATCTCAAGTAAATTGAAAAATATGAGTAGAAAATAAGCAGCGGAGCAGTTTCATGTAGCCGGTGAACGTCTCAGCCTTTTAAAATGTTTAGCAATTAAAGTATATATACATATACTAGATATCAAAGTACATTATTAAATAACACAAAATTTCATTGAATTTTGGGACATGGTGTTATACACATTCCAAAATTTGAGTCTGTGTATGACAAAAAAAAACCCATCAGAGACGGCACGCTATCGGTGGCGAAACAATCGATTCAATTCGAATTCAACCCTGATCAAATGAAAAATATTATCGTTAAAAAAAAAATTCTAAAAATGGCAGTCTTATGGTATGTCAATTATATTATCGTATTATTTGTCATTTTTACAACATTTTGCTTTCACACTATCACACTTGCACGGTCTATTACAATTTTTGACAAGTCTTAATACAAAGTATTATAGTGTGAAAGGCCCTTTACCGATTACTTCACTGCAACAAGCCCCGTATAAACGTATTAAGTTCAAACTTATGTCTTATAGTTATTTTTGCTACATATATGTGTAATAAAGCATACTGGATAACACATACATATAAATAGTTAATACATTACAAACAATTAAAAAATTGATGTACATAAAATGTGTAAATACACGAATTCGAAAAGCTTAAGCCCAATAAAGCAAACTACTTAACTTTTTCGAGCGGCAATTAAGCAATTGTATGAACCCGAAACTTCATAATGCTACTCCGGTGTCATCGGTGATGGCTCCTTCACACCATAAAATTTAATACTAAAAATAATAATAAAAACCCTCTCCCGAGAAATTTAGCTCTTATCGCTTATGACATAATCGTAAATAGGGCTCGATTTAAGCTTCGCAGGACATAAAGTCGCTTGCGATAAAATCGAATATCCAGAATTTTTGAATTTCCCATAAATATTTACAATCTTGCAAGCCAAATATAAAATTTTAACAAATGCACTCACATGTGCATTTTTTAATTCTAGATTTCTACACGTTATTATAAGGATAATTGATTAGGCAATTTTACTCACTGTCTGAGTGATATTTTTCTTGAATTGTTTGTGGGTGTATTTATATTTAAAAAATGTATCAAAAATTTAAATTGATTAATTTCCAAATCAAGTCAATTACTCATTTGATCAAAAACAAAATTTTCTAATAATTTTAAAATATTTTTGGAACAATTAAACATTTGTAAGGAATATTTTTCCTGTGAGTATTAGATTACTGGAAAAAGGGAATTGCTTTTTCAATTAATTTTACACTAAAGTTCAACTTACAAAAATAGTTTACACCATTTTTAAAATTGAAATAATAGAAAATTTAGTTTTGACCAATTTAATTTTTGCTAAATTATTTTTATAAACATTTTGTAACTATTGTAGGAGAATTTTCTGAATGTTAATTCGTAATTTTCTCCTTCAGTAAAATACGGAATAAGAATTATACAGATTTGTTTGTGCAATTACAAAACAATCGTTATTTCAAAGAATGTATTCATGTAATTTTTTTTTAATTTAAAGGTTTTCCCGCAGTTCCATTCACTTGACATTGGTCATGTTAATGCTGCTTTGTCTTTTTGGCAGTAAGTTTTGATAATTCTAATAAATACAAACAATCAATGTGGCGCACAAGAGAAAATTGATTAGTTTTTATTTGAAAATATGTACGGGTTACTTTTTTTTAATTTTTTCTATTTACAATAGTTTGAGAAATATTGAGAGATACTTAAGGTGCTGGTTATTTGGTTATACGACAAACTTAGTACCCATACAAAAGCAAATTCAACAACTACAACAGCAACAACAACAACATACCAAACGTTCATACATACAAAGTTTTGTATTTTTAACAACATTTAATTGATGTCAAGGTGCACCGCATAATTTAAAGTGCGTTTTGATTATTAAACACAAACTTATGGCACGCCGAATGCTCTCGGTGCAACAATATGAAAACAACAACATCACCAACAACAATAAGAGCAACAAACATGCACACAGCACATTAACAAGATGGATAGACACATGGCCAGACGGATGGGCAAACAGACGGGTGTACTTAGAAAAATTACAGCAACAAAAAAGTCAATGCACAAAATCAAATCTTAAACACATACATATATACACACACACATACTAGCCATCATCAGATTTGGCAGGCAACACGAACAATAACAACAGTATAAGCAGCAACCAACAGCCCCAATATCTTTAATAACATCAGCATGGCTTTTGTCTAAAATATGAAAAAATTCAATCACTTATGATTTAAATGGTTGATTATTCTGCAAATTTATAAAATAAAGATGCAATCGTGAGTAACTTTTCGGTCACGAAAGTGCATGCTCACGAGCAAAACAACTTTGATTACCACTCATGTCCACGATGATCTTGTAAGAATGCACAAATTTATTGCCGAATTGCTCGTAAGTTATATTACATCTGTCGGATTTGCTCATTTTCGAAAAAAGTTTTCATGTGTATGGGGTCTCTTAACGAACATATCAAATGATACAGACAATTTTAAATTATATATTTGTTGCTCGGAAACATATAAACATTTTGCAGTATTTTTTTTGTATTTTTTTTTTTGTTGGACCAGTATTCTGGAGATGGAAAGTTTTCAGCCGCAACTAGGAACATTGGTTATGGGAAGCTGGATAGACGGAGTAGTTTTATTGGATATTCGATTTGAACTTTTTCACACTGAAAGTGACAGGGAAGACCTCTGCAGGGAGGTTATTCGGTATTCGAACTCTTCTGCTAAAACCAACTCTGCCCTTAACGAAGAACGTACGAGATTAGAAAAAATTGTGGATTTCGGGAACAAGTTCCCTGATTTTATTAGAGCATATTACATTATAGTAACGAAAAAATAACAAAAGGCACCCAACATTGCGTCGATGCTCCATTGAATCGATGAGATAATTCGCCCTCGTATCTACGCGGTCGAGTAGTTGCATTCTATTTTGGGTCGAATATAGGCGACATAGATAGTAAATAGTGAAGTAGTTCTTACACCGTCTTAAGAATCTGAGGCACTTGAATGCTTCTTTTGCGACTTGAGAAATGTTATCAGTCATAAGTCATGTCCCAATGGATTTTCATACCAAGAACATCAAGAGATTCAGACTCTTTAAAATTTATGTCATTCATACTTGCAGATGGAGCAGCACCTTTGGTCATACGTCTGTGTGTATAAATGACAAAGACTGCTGTCATGCGCGAAAGAGAAGAAAGTGGCGTTGGAAATTTGATAGAGAAGGTTAATAAGAAAAAAAACAAGAAATAGATTAGGAGGACTGTGGTAATCCTTTAATTTTAAAGTAAAGTTTATGGATGTTTTGAAAGTAGAAATTCCTCTTTGTCAAAAATAAAATTTAAAGTAGAAAAACAGAAAGTATCAAAAGGGCACTTCTGTCATCCGCTCCTTCATCCATGTTTATGGACAATATATTCATTTGTTCGATGTGTATAGAGAACTATTTAATGAGCAAATCATATTCCGCAATAGTTTTTTTTTTCATTACAAGGAAAACCTTAAAGAAGTTGTATTCAAAACATACATATTTTTATCTTAAAAATTAGTTGCACTCAGCGGTGTAACCCGCAATTAAGAAGTATGTCCTTTTTCTCTATGTCATTTTCTATACCTCTTGTATTTTTAAAAGTTTTATAACTTAGTAACTACACTTGTAGCCTCTATACCTCTTTTCTATACTCCTTGTATCCGAATTTCATGATGATAATAATTAGCCGATGTCATTTTTTGACCTCTAAACTACCACTACCTGTGCGAAAAATCATGTCGATCCTTTGCTCTATGAAAACTAAACTAAAAAAAAACTTATCTATCTCACGGAAGAATCATACATTTTACCGGCATACAAAGTAGCCTATGTACTATTCCAGATCCGTTCCTCCGTTCTGACGTGATTGAGTAACAAACATCCATTCATCCAACCATACATCCAAACTTTCACATTTATAATATTAGTTAGATAAATCATGAAACACTCACGAGTGATAAACGTATTCTTACTCACGTATATGCACGAACATGTGATTGAGAAACACAATATTTATGTTTAGGCGTGGATCATGGCAATCACGTGAGTGTTGCGCACTGCTGGCTGAAAGACCCAACATTAGTACATATTTAAGATTAGAAGACTTTTACGAGAGAACGAGAACGCAGTTGGTGTTTCAACATTTTGGTCAAGATTCTCAATTGTTCAAATTCAATTTTTATCGAAAAAATATTAAAAATATTTTTAAGATTATCGAAAGAAAAGCGAACAAGTACGAGTATGTAAACGAGTATTTTTCGAGTTTTGCATAATTTAAATCAGTGTTAAAACTTTAAAGACTTTTACTGAGTCCATAAAAAATGGATAAACACATTTGTTCTTTTTAAGGGTGACGGTAGATTAATTGGTAGTTTGCCGATTGCTGGCTCGAGTCCCGCTCATGACTCGGGTCTGATTGAAACTCTATGCATGTATTTCTATGTGCTTCTGTATGCATTGAATTTTATGCCACAACTTGTGTGCGTGTGTGCACTCGTTAGATGCATTTTTAAATATAAAATAACATGGTAATGACTTTTTGTTTACCTTCAAATTCTCGTGTAGTCACTCAACGCACATTTGACTGCTCATGAACTTATAAAACTACAATTCTAAATATTCATTTATTTATTTAGTTTTTATAATGCTTTTCTCAATTTATGGTAACGAGGCTGAGTTGAGAAGTTACAATTATAGTTTCTACTAATTTATTGTTCAAACTATTTGAATTTTAATAACGTGTTCTTAACAAATTATATTTATATTCCCAGCAAGACTTTTAGGAATTTTGGTACTGAGTGGTCTTTTAATAGATTACTAATGAGTGCTATCTAACTATTTATCTTACTATTTTTTATATGTTGTAATAAATGGGACGAACGAAGAATTATACGTGGCGAATATTCGATTTAAGAAAAAATAAAATGGAAATGCACACAATCAGTACGTTCATTGAAATTTGTCGTGCTTAACCAATTCTGTGATAGTTTTATTTCTATTTCTTAAGTGTCCGGTTTACTTTTAATTTAATTTTTTATTTATTTCCATAACATACTCGTATTTTAGTAAATTAAAAGTGGTGAAATAGTAACGAATTTTAAAGAACTTGCCAACATCGAAATGATAGTGAAATGAAGTCTGATGTTGATTAAAATTTTTTTAATTTTTTAAATAAACTTTTTGGATTATAAAAATTCCTTAACATTTCTTTACAAAATTATTTTGTATTTTTTTGTTTTCACAAAATAAGTCTGCGTAGGAAAAAAGGAGAATTTTTAAGGTAACTGAAGGGAATTTTTATTATTTTTTCCCCCTAAATTTAATGGCGCATATTCAAAGTCATAAACAAAGCATACTTCAAGAGTTAAAAACCAATATTTTGTATGGAAATGCTGGGTTTTAAATGTTAAATTATGTATGCACAAATGAGTTTAAAATCAACCAAATATTTTGAAACAGAAACTGCACACGTTGTTTAAACAATCTGGCAATCATTAGGAAATTTCAAATTGTGAAGAATCTGAACAACCTTCCAAGGCCAGTTAGATATCCTTAAATACCCACCGTCATGATAACTCGATAATAAAGATTATTTAACTGTAGATGAATTATATGATAAAAAATATATACATACAAACATAATTCTAAGGTTCTGCCGCGATACTTCAAAATCTCTATTCGACTGGAATGAATTAACTGCCAGGACCACTATGTCGATCGAATTCTCTCTTTCGTACAATTATGTTTTTGTTTTAAATGTGAATTGTAGAAAGAACAAATACATGTGACATAGTGGGCCTGGCAGTAATATTTTTTATACAATAAAAATTTTAAGCAATAATTTGCACAATAACCAAAAGCAAACAATACAAAATGCTTAAGTTTTGTTCATAGTCATGAATTAAATTGATTTGATTCACGGTACTTATTTCTTTACCCACGCATGTGTGTAATTCACCATATAATACGAGTGTATGTACGCAAATTGGTGTTTTTTTATTTTATATGTTTGAGCTGAATGTTTGTTGCATTATTTTAATACAACAACAGCAAACAACTTACTGCCACAACCAACAAAAAACAGCCAGCTGCCGCACCATGAGTGTATCAATCAAGCAGGTTATTTTTCATTAATATTTATGATTCAAAATCTTTTGTATTTAAATAAAGTTAATCCTAGATCTTGAGTAGTTGGTTGTTGATTGTTGTTGGCGACAATGTGCATACATATGTATGTACATATGTGTGTGGTACAAGGCTTAGTAAAATTACAAAAAAACATTTTTAAATAGTTCAAGACAGTAAACGCATGCAATTCATTTGACAAAGAATTTTTTCATTTTTACCATTCGTAAGAATTTTTATTAAAGATTTTACTAATATGTAGTTCTTTTTGTTAGAGTTATTTGTTCTAAATTGCATATCCGGTTGATATAAAATGCCACAAGACCTTGTTTTGTGTGTGCATTCGTATGTTTGTGCTAAAAAGCAAATGTTGATCATACGCACTCGCGACGAATTTTTATGGATTAATTTGCTAAGCTTATCATTATTATTAGTTTCGATTGGTTTAGCTCTGAACGTGATTAATTAAAAAAAACTCAACCTTGAATTTTAAATTATTCAAATTAAAATAGCAAAAAAAACATAGAATATCGCAGACTTTAAAATCGATAGAGGAATGAGAAAACACACAAACAAGAATTGTTTGTCATTTCAACTCCTAAAAAAATATTAATGAGTTCTATAGTAAAAATAGTACGAATTAAATTTATGTAATTAACTTATGCTCAACTTAACTTTTTAATATTGTTATTTGCTTACATATAGTTGGCATCACTTGTAGAGCTTTAAAAAGTTTTATTAGTTCGACTTGTATGCATCCATAAATGTAACGAAATCTGTTAGCGCAATTTTCACCAACTTAAAATATATATAAACACATTTTTGCATGCAAAATTTCATTTTTTTTGTGCTTTTCGCTTTTTTAAAAGAGATGCCAGATGATATCAAATTAAAACAAACTTCTTAAAAAGAAATTCGTGAGTGAATCGCACAATCTTTACTACAAACAGCAATAATTTTTGACGAATTTTGTTTTTAACGGATCGTTAGAAGTTGGTGAATCGCACTACTGATTAACTTGAATTTTTTCAGGCAAACGTATCGATGATCAATCAATGACCATACAGGAATCTTTTTCGCATTCGACAACTGTGTTTTGTACAACTTATAATTTAATATATGACATACATACGTACATCGTACATACGTATTTAAAAGCATAAGCAAATTTGAGTATTAAAATGTTATTTGCGAATTCTGTAGAGTTATCAAATATCCGACATTATAATTTTTATTTTACAAATTATATATAAAATTTTAAAGCAAAGGAAAGTGTGTATACATATGTGCAAGGCGAATTCACAACAGGTGGCCCCGAGGGATAAGACTGCCAACATTTTTAAATTATTTTGTTTGTTTACATAAGAAATACAAAATTATTCATTTATATTAACACTAAAAAGATTTTTTATTTGAAATAACGTTTTTCATAATAAAAAACTTCTTACACTTTGCTGTATCTTATAAATTATTTATTTGCTGTGGCTTCTCAATGAGGCAGTACTTCCAACCGGCGTACCACTAATAGTACCAACGGAAGCACCTGTGGAAGCTAGAAAGCCACTAATACCCTGAGAGTTTATTATGTAGTTGTACGAAATGAAGAGGTATAGCAGGTATTAATTGCAATTGGCAGGACCAGGTGCCATACAAGTTGTGCTGGTGGCAGGCGACTTACAGATGGGCCTAAAGCGGTAGGAGCTGCGAATGCTGCTTCTGCCACATGTGTGTCCAACAAATTGGCGTGATTTATTGGTATCACATTTCGCTCTATTTATTTCTTTGGAGGTACGGTTCATGATGTCGCACCCGAAATACTTCCTATGTTCAGTCTTCCTCAACCATTTTTATATATTTAACTTTTTCCAAGCATACATATATATATAAACATTTTAATTAAAAAAAAAAATTTTTTTATAAAATTGTCAACCGTTTTTGACACATCTGTTCTAATTTTCAAGGCGAATTCGAATGAGACTACCTGATGCGGATCTGCCTTGTATGTGTGTGTGTATTAATATATTTTATTAATACATGCAGAAACTAAGTCCCCTTTCACACATCGGCAATTGAGAAACAGACAGACGAAGTTTGTAGAAGAAGGGGCGAAGATGCAGAGTGTGTAGCACACGACCCTCTGTACCGAACATTTTTTTGTTTCCCTTTTGTTATTTTCGCAATTTTCATCTTGTTACTTTATATCATATTTCTAAAGCCCAAGTCGTCTTCTTCGGGAGAATCTTCTAATGCCAATTTTGTACAATAAACTGGTTTTTCTTTTTTTTTTATCAAAATTCATTTTTATAAAAAATTGTTTTATACATATGTTTTTGGTAATTTAAGTAAACCACGGAATAAAATAAATATGTATGTAATAATAAGTAAACAAACTGCGAAAATGGATGAAAAACGAATATGAAAAAATGTCTGTCTGTCTATTAATTTCCAATATGTAAAAGATTCAGGGAGGAACAAAAGAGAATTGAAAAAATGTCCTTCAAGAAATGTCGCTTATGTGAAAGGGGACTAAGGTGTTTGAAAATCGGAGACAGCAAACTGTAAAAAATTAAAAAAATAAAACAAGTAAAGAAATAAAAACAAAAGTATTCGATTTTGTCGAATAATTCGAGACAAAAAACAAACAGTTTATCGAATAACTCGAACGAGTCCTTTTATTAAAACCGGTGTAAAAACGGATAATTGAAAACACGGTCTTACAACTGCTTTGACAACTTTAGAATTCAGCATTTTTAAAGTGGAAAATCGTAGAGCGTTATTACAGCATCATTTTCCAATATTTATGTTTTTTTGCAAATGATTATTAAAAAATATTTGTTTAAAGACTTTTATGTCCAATTTGGTTTTTTAACTTTTGGCAGCGAAACAAAAAAGTTGTTGAACCAGTTACAAAGATTAGTTTATTGTTCTTCAAAATATAGCCCCTTTTGTACTCTGGCCCAATTTAGACATGACATTGACATACCTGTGCATGTACGAGTACATATACATATGTAATCGTAGATAATTCTTTCTTACAATTAGTACATTTGGTAGAATTTCTTATTCAGCCAGGTCCTTATGAAAGTAATTAAAAACAAAACTAGATACATAATATAGTCTGACAATTCTGAAATGAAATGCATTTTTATCCACATCCGCAAATGGTTGTTTGACTATTCCAGTTGCACTTACTTGCAAGTTAATATTTAATAAGTAAAAGAAATCGAAACTATTTTATGTAACTAATTATACGACAATCAATAACTTGTTCAGCAAACATCACTCATACCGTCTGTCGGCCGACTCAGCCAGACATAAAACAAAAACAAATTAGTTATAAAAAAAAAATCTGGCTATTTTGTTTTCTTAAGCCAAAATGGCTGCCACTGTTTTCGAATGTTTTATCAAATAAAATTTTCACTTGCAAACCTGCTGCCATTAAAAACAGAAAAAGTTGTAAAAATTGTTTTCTTTTTTTTTTGTTAAAAGTGTGAGAAAGAAAACATTTCTCGAAATTGGTATTGAGGCATTTTCCATTTTATATGAATGGTGTGTGTTTGAGTTGTTCATCATCAATTTGGTTGCTTGTCTAGTTTTATTATTATTTTTTCCAATGTTGTTGACTACATTTTCAAGTTCAAGGTTAGACACAATTTTTTCATTTTCATTTACTTTGTACGTATGTATGTGTATGGAAAAGCTTGTTCACATACAAAACTTGAAGAAAAACCCCCAAACTTAATACACTTACACCAATACATTCAAAAATGTATTACGCACCCCAACAACTCACCACAATTTTTGGCAGAATACTTACATATGTGTGTATATACACGAATACAATCACGCATACACTTAAAGTGGTACATAGAGAAAAAATAGCAACAACAACAACAATAACAAAAAAGTTTTTTACCTTTCACTCCCTTTTATTTCTTGTAAGTACATATGTCTTTATGTATCCCGGTATAAAATGAATTTTTTTCGTAGGTACATTTGAGTTTTACATAAATGACATTCAATTTTTTTCGAGGTCTCAGGATGTCTGGCAAACCCAAACTCTAGTCACACAATCTAACATACTCAAACAAAAACAACCGAGTACCCTGCTTACCACCCAGTCTGTCTTTAGTCGTTAGAAGCAGAGGTAGCAGAACAAACGAAAAAATAAGGCCATTAAATACAAATGAACGATTTCAAGGACAAAAGCATTATTTAACTAAGGAACTTTTGCCTAAGTTCGACTGGTTGGTAGGCTGCATTAGTCTTTTCCTCCTTGTTCTTAAATCCACACACAGATACACATACAAACATTTCGTGTACATGCGGAAAATTGTAACAACAAACAAAGTCCTTCTTCCTTTTTTATTTTCAGTCATCTCTCCCCTCTTTCTCTCATGTTGCCAACATTTGTACATACGTACCGTATTGCGAGCAGAAATCCCGAATTTTCTGTCGCTGAATGAAAATGGGTTTGTTGGCAGTCTCATTTTGTTTAAATGCTTTTCGAAAGAAGCCAATATCCTTTTGACCTTGAAAGTATATTTCCATACTGCAGAATTTATTGACCCGACAACTAAGTGTACATGTATATGTATGGATTGTATGCGTGTAATTTGTCTGCGACAGAGGAGGTTGCTGTTGTTTTCGGTTTTATATCGTTATGAGGATTTTCTGTGGTTGTTGCTGTTTTATTTAATTTTTTTTGGGGGGGTTCTAGTTGATGGCTCATTATATGAAAGATGTTGTTTGTGATTGTACAAATGAATGTCTGATTGCCTGACTGCCTGCCTTTTTATCATGTAAGAGTTTATAACTTATTTTTAATAAATTACTCACTTTTAATTTATTTTTAATTAGAAATTATGTTCTCATTACTTCGTGAAAGTGAAAATACTGAAGGTTGGTTTTACTATTCGTAAAAACTACGCTCAGCAAAACTACACTCACGGAGTGAGACCAGTCGATGATGATATTAAAACTTTGCCTCGTAAATGATAGAATAGTTTTTAATAAACTCAATATTTCAAAAAATCATTATATTGCAAATTTTCAATAAAAAGGGCAAAAAATGTTGCACTTTTTTCTAGAAAAGAAAACGGCATTAATCTCTAAACTATTGATCCGGTCACAAAATAACTTAAAAACTTTAACTAAAGGCCGTTTGACACTTAAATTGCGGCGGGATGGTGGTTAAGTAGAAGCCATGTTTAAGCTTAATCATAATATAAATTTATTACGGTAAATTAAGTAGCTTGCACTGTTCCAGGATTGACAGCTCACCAATATGCCCAATGTTGTGTTAGAGAGAATGAAGACACACAATATCTTCAACTCACATGCTTCTGATTTCAAGGTTTTCTTAGTAGGAAGGAGAAAAATGTTAAAAAATTTAAATTTATGAGTAAAATTATACTGTGCGTGAGCCATGCATTGTGTTAATATAATATGTATGAAACACATTGAAACACAAACACATTTTTATAGTTTTTGTTTGGAAAAAATACGTGTGTGCATTTGTAATGGGTGTGGAAAATTGAGCGAATGAAAATTATTAATGTTTCAAACAAAACTAAAAATAAAAGAGAAAGGATATGTCTGCTTCCCCAATCGTTATTATTGACAAAAAACATAAAATTTGTGATTTGCGTTGAACAGAAAACGAATCTCTTGTTCAAGCATATTTTTTTAATTTTATTTTATAATAACTTTGCAATAATTTTCAAACGTTTTTCACACGTAAACCGACTAATTTTGGTCAGCGGCGGTATGATTCTGACTGACAGCCATCATTTCGCACATACAATATACGATCCGTGTCAAAGTAACATATGATTTACAAACATACTTGTATTTGGACCGCTCAGCATTTATAATGTCATAAGTAATTTCAATTGCACGTTAAATACACGTGTAATGTTTGAAAGGGACCATCCGACGATTACAACTTTTTCATATACAAAAGTTACAATCATATGACAACACATTCAAAATACATACGTAAATATGTATATAGAAAAGCACAAAATGTACATAGTCTTGTGGAAAAGGTGTAACAAAAGGATCATTGTACGCTTAGAGGCCTTCGAAAGGTTATTCCTTAAACTTGGAAAATTTGTGTGGATACTGAAAGTTTTTGTTTATTTTTACTGGTGGCTTCTGGTTAAGACAGACATTCAATAAGAAAACCACAAATATATGTACATTCATATTGTCATATAAAATGCAAAATGACGTGACATCTCTTTTCATAAGTTTACAGGAGAAACAAAAAACTTTATAATACGGAAACTGTTTGAGATATTGAAATCATATTTTCACGCTTTCTAGCAAATTTCGAGCAAACGTAAAACGTATTTTTTATGTAAATAGTTGACAACACTGATGATGATACGATTTTCTTTTTGTTTAATAAAATCATTCACTTGATGATACATTATTTTGAATTTGTGTCTAACTTTTTTGTCTTTGTTAACAGAAGCTTGAAATTTTGCACACATATGTATGTAATATGATGTAGTAAATCGTAATCAATAAAAAAACTCAAAGTTAAATTTTTTGATGATACGTTGTTTTGCATTTTAGGTGACGATATGTATATAAAATTACAACCCACTTTGAACACAAACCCTGACCTGTAAATGCAGAAAGCGAATAAAAATCGAAAGATTTTTAAATAATTTGTTATAAATATACCAACACGAAACTTTATCTATTATACACTGTCAATTGTCTTGGATTTTTGTAATGGAATTATGTTCTTCAATATTTGTTAAGAGAGATTTTTTATTATATAAAATAATGGAGGGCTTTACAACTATAAATAAATTTTATAACATTAAGCTACAAACAGACTGACTATCAACAAATTGTCCACGTATAAAAATTTCTTGTTGCGGATTAAGGATTTTCAGGGGATAATATTTTTTTCTTCACACTTTTTTGTGTATATTTTTAATCAGTATTGAAAAATATTACGAAATTTGAAGCAAATTGCAGC